>OX453079.1:14167667-14630463 GCA_949699795.1 Spicauda simplicius
GAGTTGCACGGATCGCGGTCACGGCGCAACTGCGGTGTCGGAGAGAAACCTTTGACAAGCACTAAGTAGTGGTAGATTAACTTGTATCTTTACGCCGACACTTTGCACTTTTAGTGATTTACATAAACCACTGGATTCCACCTTTGCGCTACCTTTAAACCATCTCTGTTAAAGTTTTTAGGATGATTTTTGGTCTATATTGCTTCTCTTACTAAACGCGGGAAATACTGAAACTCAATGGAGATCACCTTCTATTTGTATTCCGTTTGTACCTTTTCGAAACACCTCAAAATTTTGAAATTTGCTTACAACGTAATAGTTGTTATGTATAAGCTTAATATGTAAATTTCCCGAATACCTCTCAGCCCGTGCAATCGCTAGCCACACGCTGGTTTTCAACTAATTATCGTGGTTTGTTACAAGCCTCAAAGCCTATCAAGCTGGTAAATTGATGCGAATGTTGGGTCACCATCGCAATATAACAGCTATTTATTATTTTGATAATGTTATAGGGTTTTTAAATTAATACAACAGTAAAAATATTTAAATAGTTGAATGTTTGTAATCTTATTCGAGGCGTTGCAACTTAGTCCTCAATGCATCTGAAACGCAACGGTAGCAACCCATCTGGGACCAACTTCAGGTCATTGTGATCTTAATTGAGGTTGTTACCGATGTCTATGGGCAGCAGCTGTCATTTACCATCGGAGAGACTGTATGCTCGTTTGCGACTTATATTTTCTAACTAGTTGACCCGGCTAACTTCGTTTAGCCTAAAAATTAAAAACCTAAAATTATCAGTGGTTCTCCACTATATTATACATGTTTTATATATAAAAACCTGCCTCTTGAATTACTCTATCTATTAAAAAAACCACATTGTAATCCGTAGCGTAGTTCTAAAGATCTAAGCATACATAGGGACAGACAGAGGGAAATGACTTTGTTTTATACTATGTAGTGAAGAACAATCTACACTTGGCCAACATGTCTATGCGGTTTTTTATTATATAAAGAAGCTTATAATGCGTTTACAAGTGTGAAATGAATATTAAAATCAGATAATGAATTAACCAATTCGCACTTGGCCAGCGCGGTGGACTATCTATAACTCTTTCATTCCGATAGAAGACCCGTGCCCAGCAGTGGGAAAATAATAGGTTGACGACGAATGAAATAACCTACGTAAGGTTAACTTTGAAATAAAACGACATTAATCAAACAATTTTATTAATTTGCCGTTATTTTTCTTTATCGGTCAGAAGTCATGAAAAAGTGATAGGAGATGAATTATTCAGTTCGCTACCTTATCTTAGAAGATTCGTTAATAATGGCTACGCGAAGTCAAATTAAGTAATTTATCTGTATACGAATAAATTAGACTGGAATGTATGTTTTTAATATGGAAAATGTCCACCAATTCACACTTGGCCAGCGCGGTGGACTATGACCTAAAACTCTCTCATTCTGAAAGAAGATCTGTGCCCAGCAGTGGGAAAATAATGGGTTGACGACAATATGGAAATAACAGATTTTTATCAAACCCATATAAAGGTAGTAGAATGGTAGAACTTTTTCAGTTCGACTAAGAAAAGCCACTGTTGCGCTTGTCTCTCTAAAAACGGCAGTGTCAACTGCTGCTGTGTTATAGTCTGAAGGGTGTCTGGAGGGTTCTTAGTCCTCGGCAGTAGCAACGCATCTGTGGCTAATCGTAGGAAAAACTCTGATCTTATTTAAGCTTTATTACAGACATTCCATGGCCTATTAATAGAAAAATGCTACTACACGTATGACGAATTCTTAAACGATGATTTAAAAATATAAAAATACAAAAAATATTAATCTGATAAAGTTATCAGCATTGTAATATAGTGTCTAATTGTAAGTCTTTTATTGATAAATACGAGTATGTGAGTGCCATACATTTAGAACGCCTTAACCGGCATATTCAATTTCTTGCGCCCTTTTTTTAAACATCTTGTGTAAACAATATTATTGTAACTCAAAAATTTATTAAATAAAGATCTTTCTTTCTATGTCAATGGCCATGAAGTCCATGGGCAGTAGTGGCCACTTCCCATCAGTTGGGTTTACTTTTGTTATTTTTTAATAAGAAATATAACACATTGAAGAGAAAATCTCCTGGAATTACAGGTCAATGGCCATGAAGTCCATGGGCAGTAGTGGCCACTTCCCATCAGTTGGGTTAACTTTTGTTATTTTTATATAAGAAATATAACACATTGAGGAGAAAATCTCCTGGAATTACAGGTAAGACAGTACCATTTAGATTCATTACCCATGAACCTTCGTAAATATTTTTTCTTATTATTACATCATTAATCTTACGATGCTTCTGTGTATGTGTTCACGCAAAAATAGCTCTTATAACAACTAACGGTAAGACGATAAGAGCAAAGCAATGTGCCAGCAAAAATCTATTTCTTTGACATGCAAAACAGTTTTTGTTTGTTCGAGGGAGGAATGTCAATTTGGAACTTTTTACGACAATTTGGTATTTGAGAACTTGTCGAAATATACATATAGGCTATGTATTACAGTTTGCATATAATTACGACTTGGTAAAACTCGTAAAGAATACCTGAGAGGTACCGTCACAACTGTTTCTAAGGTAAAGCAGTTTCGTGCGTTTCGTTAGGAATCCTTAGAGGTAGCAATCTGTGATTGACTTCAGATAGAGCTGTTGTTCTTGAGAGCAGTGATAGCCTAATGGTTGAAACTTGCACTCTTGATCGGGAGGTCCGAGATTCGAACCCAGGAACGCACCAATGATTTTTCTAAAATTATGTGCGTATTAAAAATTAATTATCACTGCTTTTCGGTGAAGGAAAATATCGCAGGAAACCTACACATCCGAGAGATCTTTAAAAGAAACGTTCTCGGTGGTGTATGAAGTCCACAATTCGCACTTGGCCAGCGTGGTGGACTATGGCCTAAACTCTCTCATTCTGAGAGAAGACCCGTGCCCAGCAGTGGCACAATAATGGGTTGACGAGAGAGCTGTTGTTCTGCATGAACTTGATTAGAGAGGTCCATGGCCCATGTATGCTCGCTTGCTACTTCTATATTATTAAGTAATAATAGTATAACAATCTAGATCGTCTGTCCATTCGTTCCACTGGCTGTGACGTTCGGTTAGATATTTTATCTCTTCCCTGCAAAATTTTGTTATGCAATTTTCATAGTTAAAATATTTGAAATATTTTCAACGGAAAATCTACTATGAAATTTTATTAGCTCGAGAGCTTTCTATTACACCAGCGGTTCCCAATCTTTTGGTGATGAAGGACCATTTGGCAAAATATCAAATAATAATCAAATACCCAAATACCCGGTCACTCGTAGAATCCAACTCGGCTGGGCAGCGTTCGGGAAACTGCGCCATATCTTCTCATCCGATATACCTCAGAGCCTGAAGTCGAAGATGTTCGAGCAGTGTGTGTTGCCAGTGATGACATACGGCGCCGAGACGTGGTCCTTTACTGTGAGCCTCGTGCGTAAGCTCAAAGTCGCTCAGCGAGCTATGGAGAGAGCTATGCTTGGTATTTCCCTGCGCGACAGAATTCGTAATGATGAAATCCGTAGGAGAACGAAAGTTACCGACATAGCTCTCAGAATTAGTAGGCTGAAGTGGCAATGGGCAGGCCACATCGTTCGTAGGACAGACAACCGATGGGGTAGAAGAGTCCTCGAATGGAGACCACGCCTCGGCAAAAGGAGTGCAGGCCGCCCCCCGACCCGGTGGACTGATGACCTGAAGAAGACGGCGGGTAACCGGCTGGATTCAGATGGCTCAGGACCGGTCGAAGTGGCGCAGATTAGGGGAGGCCTATGTCCAGCAGTGGACTTTCAAAGGCTGATGGATGGATGGATGGATGGACCCAAATACCCTTTAAGCAGATTCGTTCGATCAATATGATACCCATGGATCACCAGTATGAGGGTGTAATTAAAGATAAATAAATCTGAAAATTAATATGGGATTATTTTTTTTTTTAAGAAATCACGCGTACATTATTGTTCAAAGCAAACAATATTGAATGTGCTTTCTGTATACTCTTTACAAATTCCTGATCCTTGGTTCAGGCACGGCTGTCCACTAATTGACTGTCATTGTGATAACTTCTTATATTACAATATTTTTTAGATGACTTCTCGGACCACTTAAGGTGCTTCCAGGGACCATCAGTGGTCCGCGGACAACCGGTTGGGAACCACTGTATTACACTGACTTACCTATATGTACCTACTCCTATGCACAAAAGTACCTATCAAACCAGGAATTTTCGAATAATGTCCAGGTCATACTAAGCATTACTAGGCTTGTCACTTGAAATATCAGAATTTTGTTTGTATTGTTGTATGTCATATGCAAGATCGCATGCGAAATTGTATAAACTGAGTAAATAACCAGAGAGATTATCGTCATAATGCCGTATCAAATAACATAGTAAATACAATATAAAATAACCTTTTTTTTTTCGAGGGGGAAACCTTCAAAAGGTACCCGACGCCGTGGGAGCGACGCAGGGTTACATTGGATTTTTACCGCAATAAAACCCCCCCGGTGGCCGTCATCGGCGCTACATAGGTTACAAAATAAAATAACCTATGAATCAATTTTTGAGAAAAAATAAGTATTATAAAAATATCTCTTACTGAAATTATTACTGAAAGTAATTATATGAAAAATCTGATGAAAATTTTGAAAACAAATATGTAGAATTTTTTCTACTAATATCATTATTACGAAGAATCCTTAATTTCAAACATGATTACAAATGATGTATTTACCGAAAATTTATCGTAGGCTGTGTATTTTTTTTTAATTATTTTTTATATAAATTTTAATATAAACACGTGGTATAAAATAGGTGGTTGTCAACCCATTATTGTCCCACTGCTAGGCACGGGTCTTCTCTCGGAATAAGAGATTTATAGGCCATAGTCACTGGCCAGGTGCGAATTGGTGGACTTATTTTTTTTTAAAGAACTCTTGGGTGTGTAGGTTTCCTCACGATTTTTTTCTTCACCTAAAAACAGTGATAATTAATTTCTAATACGCACATAATTTTAGAAAAATCAGTGGTACCTGGGTTTGAACTTCGCACCTCCCGATCGAGATAGCAAGTTTCAACCATTAGGCTATCACGGCCCATAAAATAAGGTAGTACTGAAGAATTCAGGAATATTCTGAATAATTTATATATCTATGGTATTCCCAAAAGGGGTGACACAGATCAATTGTCCGTCAAAAAGGAACGTGAGCATGTCACCCTTCACCCTCCAACCCCGTCGGGTACATTAGACCCTTTTAAGCAGATTCGTTCGATCAAACAAACATTTGAAAGTATTATGAGACGGGATTAAACTGGGAGAGTTAATTAGAGAGGCCCTTTTTAACGAAGAAACGGTGCAGTGCCAATAAACTTTTTCATTTTGACGTATTTTATTCATTTAGAATTTTAGGCCTCTTGCGTAAGGTTTTCAAGGTACGTTTAATGAACTTTTGATATTTCACACAGTGTATATGAGTCATTCGTACGGCTTTTTATCTTTGTTGTAACTAAATTAATTAATTTTTATTCTTTATTCTATGTAATCAGTGCCAGATTAAGCCAGCCAGGGGCCTGTAGCAATTTCTTACAGGAAGTCCATAGTTTGCCTTACGTAAAGGTATTAAATAAAACAAAACTGTTACTAGTAAACTTTTTTGGATTTAATCTGGGAAAATTTAGAGATGACACTTTAAATCTTTTTTCAGTTTAGAATTTTTAGGATAGCAAAGATACTAAAATATAAACAGCAGGTAGGTGTTGGGCCGCGGGGGCCATCTAGTTGCGGGTCCCGTAGCATTTGCTGCTCTTGCTACGTGGCTAATCCGGCTCTGTATGTAATCAAGTATGATTAAAGCAAAATCATTAACTGAATTGTTGAAAATTACGCAACCAAATGTATTATAAATATTCCTTTGATATTTACAAACGTCTACTTCGATATATTTTTCGATATATTTATTTCGTATTGCGTGTACTATTCTGGGAATGAAATGAAGCAGACCCATACAACGTAATACTTTTATATACATATTCGAACATTTGTTCATAAAAAGAAACTTCTTTAAACTTTTGATTTGCGAATTTATCACCTAGTTCGTTTGCTTTATAATATAAATTCGCGAAACATAAATTTTGCCTTATTTCTTTTTATGAATAAAGAGGATATGTAAACAACTTCATACAGACTTTTTATACAGTTGTTTGGAAGCATTTAATGTGGCAAAAACATTTAAGATTGTGAGCACATTATGATGAATTAACCTAATTTTTCTGTGTACATTTGTGTCACTCGCATATTGTACGGAAATCAAGAGAATTAAATATACAACAATATTTTATTCGTTATATATTCCTTGTCGCATGTGATAAATAATTACATTAATTATTCATGGATTTAACATTTGTGTATTTTATTTGAAATTAGTTGATTTAGTAGTAATAAATTAACAAAATAACTGTTTTAAGATTATCGTTTTATTATAAACAATAGGCAGATAAACAGTTTTGGCATAAACACTTAGAACATTGACAAAAGTAGAGACAATGTTGCCACTACTTTTCCAAAAAATACTCGGGTACAACCCATTATTGTCCCACTGCTGGGCACGAGTCTTCTCTCAGAATGAGAGAATTTTAGGCTATAGTCCACCGCGCTGGCCAATTGCGAATTGGTGGACTTTACACACCTCCGAGTTTATTTTTTTAAGAACTCTCGGGTGTGTAGGTTTCTTCACGATGTTTTCCTTCATCGAAAAGCAGTGATAATTAATATCTAATACGCATATAAATCAGTGGTGCGTGCCTGGGTATGAACCTCGGACCTCCCGATTGAGAGGGCAAGTTTTAACCATTAGGTTATCTCTGCTCTTACTAATAAATCTAAAATAAATATTTAAAAAATACTAATAAATCTTTATGTTGCCACTATTACACACGCACACTATTACATACACTTCTGACATAAATAAAGCTGTTTTAGTCTGAGTTAGTATGTGTTATAGTTAATGCTTAAACAATTATATGGCTCTTCAATATCAGTTGTGCTCAGTTTTCGATTCTACGGGAGACAGTGTATGCCACTGATAGCTTTCATTGGTCATTGAGCTGTCGTCTGAAAATGTTTCAATCTAGACCCGTACGTCTTCGCTTGCTTGTTATTAAGCGTCACCGTCAAAGACAAAGGCTGATTAGAAATACTCGAGATGTCCCGTACACGTCTTAGTAACTAACTACACCTATTAATGTGTTATCTATCTAACAGAGCACTGTAGGCACTGTAGCCTATTGCTGGATATGGGCTTAATGGGGTTTTTGTCAATGGTCATGTATGGAATGTTTGCATGGGACCTCAATGCTGCTTATGACATGTGCTGATATGCTGTTTAAGACATACAGGCGTTGCCCATTTTACATATTCCACCGGATTGTAAAATACTTTTTCTATCAATTCTTTTTTTTATCTGATTGAAGTAGCAAACGAGCATGCAGTCCACCTGATGGTAAGTGGTCACTGCCGGGCATGGACATCTGTAATCAACTTCATACAGAACAAGGGTTCCATCTGAAGTCAATCACAGATGTGTTGCTACTCCCGAGGACTATGATGATCATATGAAAGCGTGCCGAGATACTGCTCTTTACTGCTGTTATACGACAGGAAAATGGGAGTGACGATTTCTAAACTGAGTTACCACTTTAGAAATTTTTGATAACTATGCTCAAAAAGCAAACTTTCCTTTTAATATGATTTTATACTTTTATTTCAGCATTGTTCTTATTTCTTATACAAATTACAAATGTACAAATATAGTTTAGTAACATTCTACTAGGCTTATACCTACTAAAACTAGTACGTATACTTGCACGAGACAGGTTGTTGCAGGGCATCCTAAAATTACCAATGGCGACTTAGAACAAATAAAGTTGGGAACCTCTGGACTAATCAGCATCAGCTTTATGCTGTATAACTTAAAAAAAATACAATCAATAAGTTTAAAGCATTTATTAAGACCAAGCTTACACATAAAGCATTTCACAAAATTTCTGATTATATAGATGATAAAACAGCTTGGGACCGAACAATAAGTTTCTGTAATTAATTTAATGTCAAAGTGTAGCGTATCCTGCTAAATATTCTTCTTGTTAAGCCAAATGTAAGTAAGATACTGGAGCTAACTTTTAACACCCATGTAAAAAACAAGATAACAAAATAAAAAAGATATACAAAGAAAAAAGACAAACCCACTGAGTTTCTTGCCGGATTTTCTCAGTTGGTCGTGTTCCGATCCGGTGGTTGTGTAAAAAAAATGTAACTGAAAATTTGTAAGCGCCTATAGTCCTATGCAAAATAAAGACATTTAATTTCATCAACACCCTGTGGTCACCAACGCGAATACCAGACGACTTGACTCTTGGCAAAACGCCAATTAACAGAGGCCTATGTACAGCAGCGTACCACAATGGGCTGATGGACGATACAGCGTTATTAAAATCTTATGATTAAGATACATATTCGCACACAATAGAACCCTCCCAATCAATTCCAGTCTAAGACATGACTAGGGGTCTTGGTCACGTTTGAGACGAAACAAAAATAAAATATAATTTGCTTTTAATAGAATTTCTATCCAATACGCCACCGATCCATTATCTCGAATCCATCTCAATTTCTCAATCGTCGCTGTGATATGAAAACGATTTATTTTGATGTGATTATTATTTGAATTGCTTTGAGCGCTTTTAATGTGTTTTTATATGTACATAACCAGTACTTACGTCAAGCGGTTTTTGAATTTTTAGGCCTATATTTCGATTCAGTTGCCTTGATAGTGATCACAACGAAATTGTGGGGAAATGTGGCGAAAAGAAACCCTTGACAAGCACTGGTAGGTCAACCTCTACCCCATGGCTAGTTCGTTTTTTCTATTTTAGGTTCCATATTAAGATACACAACACTAACTGTATCCTAACGCACTAAACTTTGCACTGTTTGTTTGAATACATTTGTTTTTTACATGGATAATTCAACACTAAGATAAGATACGCATACGAGGTGGTAGAACGAGTGTAGTTCGACCGGGGATGTACCACCGCCACACCTATTTCTTTCGAGAAGCATTTCTTGCGTTTCGATGGAAGAGTGTGGTTGCCGGCACACTTGCACATGAGGCAACCATCATAGTCCTCGGGAGTAGCAATGCATCTGTGATAGACTTCAGATGGAACCCATGTCCTGTATGAAGTCGATTACATACGTACATGGGCGGCAGTGATCACTCACCATCAGGTGGACTGTATGCTTGTTTGCTACGTCAGTTAGATAGAAAGTTTTATCTATAAATTTAATAAAAAACCATTCCAACCGTCTTAGCTATTCTATCGATAGAAATCGCTAACGATTTGCATCGCCAGCTGTCATCGGAGATTTAGGAAATACCAAATTTAATCTTATATTCAGGTAAGAAATTCGAGCTATTTCTATAATGCTTACTACGACTTGGCACGGAGAGCGTTCCGGTCCCGCGTGTATTATTCCGCAAATCTGAATTTTCTTTGTGCATATCTTATTTGATGTATATCGTTTGAATAATTTAAACGGGTTTTTTTCTGTGTTAACTACTTTCGGTTTAGTTTTAGTTTTTATGAAACAACATACAAGCATGCTACATTGCTGAAATTAAATGGTCAATGCTGCACAAATGTGTACAGGATAAGAGTCCCAAGGTCAGCTGAAGATGCCTAGGATGGAACACCGTTATATTAACCAGCAAATTATATAAATTTATTATATTAAGCAGCAAAGGATCATGCAATCCACCTGATAGATTGACCACTTTCGTCTATCGACGAAAGTACCTTTTTGTAGAACAGGGGTTCTGTATGAAACCTATTATTGATGAACTATCTGTTATGTTACATCTAAATATAATGTTTTCTTTCCATGTAAGCTGAGCGTCCTTTTAAGTGTCAATTTTACTTTGAATTTTTACAAATAATAGTTTATTTTATTAAACTTAAACTTAAATCAAAACGAGTGAATAGCTTTAAGCTAGTTGCATAGTTGTGGCTGAGGTAGATGGTAGAACCATGGTTCAATTACCTTGAAAATTAATGACATTTAAAAATAACTCTGTAAAGGTGCGATTAAATTCTTGAAATAAAAAAAGATTTATTTCATATACAATATGAAATCGCGTATGAAGGCAGGAGAAACAACCTTTCAAAACATTAAACATGTCTTTTGGTGCCATAAAACAAATTTATAATAGCCCATACGGTGGTCAAATTAATCACAAAGCCATTATAAAAGGCGTTATTGGCAGGTGTTACCAAACAATGGTGATTGGGGTTATAAATTTTAGCAGAATTTGATGGGATATTTGAAAACTGATACGTTTTTAGTGAGTAAGAATTTTAAATAACCCTTCAGCTTGATTTATAGGTATCCTGTTTATATTGGAATTGGAAGAACTATACATTCCACATTTTTTTATTTATAAGGATAAACTAACCTATCCTTATAAATAAAAAAATGCATTGTCCCTTTAGTTCTGGGACCAGAATAGGACTACGGTACCCTCTGCCTGTCGTAAGAGGCGACTAAAAGGGGCTTTTTGAAAGTTTCCCCCTCGAAAACAAAAAAAAACAAAAGGTTAGATAATGCACATGCAAAGACGCTTACGCTTTACGCTTTCTACACTCATAGCCCCACACTAGGACCTTTTCCTGTGTCGTGGGTACCATGGACGCACACAAGATGAATACACAAAGACCCAGACCCAGAACGTGAATCTAAACTCGTCATTCAGATACCTGTCTGGCCGGGAATCGAACTCGAGACCCATTGCGCGTCAGGCCGATATGGTAACTGCTCCGCCACGCGGGTGGTCAAAGAATGTGAAATGCCTGATGGTAAGTGGACAGTGCTTCGTTTGGAAATCCGTAAACAACTTCAAATAGGACATTCTATCTGAAGTCAATGGTGCCTTCCTACTCCCGAGGACTGAGATGGTCGCTTCATAAAAATAACCCGCAACCACACCCTGCCTCCACAACGCAAGAACTGCTTTACGCTAGAAAATACATTATGTATTAGGCTTATGTTATGTAAATTTATTTTAACGTCTAACAAATGCCGCCGACTTGCATTTTAATGTAAATCGTGGAGTAAGCATGGAGCATAAACAAAACGACGCGAGCAAAAAATCTATCATCCGACAGATTTGTGTACACATTACATTTTGCTGTCTCTACGGCAATTTCTTCTGTGATTGATGAGATAGACGCGAAGGGGTATTTATTGAGGGGTGTAGGTGTGTTTGTGCTCTGTATGTATGTGCCTTTCAATTATAATGTTCGATTTGAGAAATGCGAACGAAATATGTTTTGTGAAGAAATAAAACGAATCGAAACGATTCGATACGTAGAGCAGACAAATCGAAATGAATTAAAAAGAAACCATCTTAAGCTAACACTACATAGCATAAAACAAAGTCGGCCCGCGTATGTATGCTTAGATCTTTAAAACTATGCTACGGATAATAATGCAGTTTTTTTAATGGATAGAGTGATTCAAGAAGAAGGTTTTTGTGTATAATCCATGCATAATATAGTAGAGGAGCATTGATGGTTTGAGATTTTTGACTTTTAGGCAGAACAAAGTTCACCGGGTCAGCTAGTTAATTATAGATAACATAAATATTGTATTTGTGATATTTATAATTTGTATACAAAAATACTTAACAAATCTCTTTCCTTTGGGAAGTTGGATAAGCAACGATTGTCTAGTTGTCGTGTGTCAATAGGGGCCCGAGGTTCGATTTTCGGAATTGTAAAAGTACTTACAGTACCCCAACCCCGTAGGTTCTAGATTTTATTTCAGGCACTTCCGATTAATGAGTTAATAATAAATTGCTTAAACGGTGTATGAATAATAATGAACTTAGTGGGGAAACCTACACGTCTTAATTAAAAAACAATGGTGTGTTAAGCCTAATTATTGCTCATGGTCTTTGGTGGAATAAACCTTAATTCCTTTAACTCTGTGAAAATCGAGGCTTCTATACTAGGCTAATAGTAACAGCTTCTATACAAAAGGTGATACATGAAATGAAATTAAATGAAATGAAGTACAGCCTCAATACAACCCCAAGGTGGTAGAACCAGTGTAGTTCGACCGGGGAAGTACCACAGCCACACCTATTTCTACCGTGAAGCATTTCTTGCGTTTCAATAGAATGGTGTGGTTGCCGGTACACTATCACATGAGGCGACCATCATAGTCCTCGGGTGTAGCAACGCATCTGTGATTGACTTCAGATGGAACCCATGTTCTGTATGAAGTTGATTACAGATGTCCATGGGCGGCAGTGACCACTTACCATCAGGTGGACTGCATGCTCGTTTGCTACTTCAGTCAAATAAAAAAAAAGAAAAAAAAATACAAGTCATTTCCCCCTATTAGATATTCCTAACATGTACAAATGATTTTAATCGTTTTAATTATGTTCATAAAATCTCAAAACAAAAATTGAATATACAAATACGAACCACAAAATATAATGCAATATTCATAAACAATTGTATTATACCGTTGAGAGCACTAGTGCGGCTCGCCGAGCCAACTTGTTTGGCACTCGCGGCAAACATATGGCCGTAAAGCCTTCGAAAGTTATATTTCCAGCTAATTTTGAATGAGATCCAATTTATTTTTCGTATAATTATTAGTAGAGGCGGTTTGTTTATCATAACATATATGTCGGCGGGACACCGCGTAATTATGAAAAACACGTCGACGAAAATAATTATTTTAGTTAGTTTAGAGATCGAAAATTGTTTGATTATTAAATTAGCAATATTTAGTGATTTCTAAAGATGTTAATTTAGTTTACCCTCCATAAATTTGTTATTGTCACCTCACCAACTTTATTTTAAAAAGGAGAGCGCCTGTCGGTAGCAATAATCTTGTTTAACCGTCGAAGCGATCGGACCTCCTCAACTGTGAATAAATCGAAGAAGAATGACCCCTGTATTTTACTTTAAATCTTCAAGAATGGACAGTAATGAAGACTCCTGGCCTTCCTGACGTTCACGCCCACTTTGTTATATATTTTTGCAATATTTGTAACCATTTTTAAATATCTCACGATAAGCGGTTCTTTAATCATATTTGCCTATATTTCCACAATATAAATTAACGGAACCACTTAATGTAAGTATCTGTAACATATTATTATCAATTATAATATTAGTCTAAAATATTAGTCTAAAATCATATTATAACGATAATATTAGTCTAAAATCATACATGTGAAAATTGGTTGAACGTACGGTGCAGTTCGGATTTTTTTAGTAATATATGTGTAACTAACAAGCATGCAGTCCACGTATGAGTGGCTACTGCCATATTAGTTACAAATACGTTGCTATCACGGAAGACTAATTTGGAATGCCTCAGACAAGTATAGTAGAACGTGGGTTCTATCTGAAGTCAATCACAGATGCGTTGCTACTCCCGAAGACTATGATGGTCGCCTCATATAAAACTTTGGCGGCAAACACATCCTTCCATCAAAATGCTTCACGCTGGATAGTAGGCACAGTACTAGTATCTTATTAATACTGTGATATAGGTGTGGCGATGATATTTCCCCGGTTGAACTACACTGGTTCTACCACCTTAAGGGTATAAGGAATAATGTAATAGAATTGTCTTTTTATTTTTCTATTATATAAAACCTCACGCTTCAATACAAATCAAAGTGTAACATTTTCTACTTTATACGTGCAAATAGATCGCCATCTTGAAATCAGTTTTTTATTTTCCCTCATTCCTTTAAAATGCTGCATTGTTATA
This sequence comes from Spicauda simplicius, assembly GCA_949699795.1. Lineage (NCBI taxonomy): Eukaryota > Metazoa > Arthropoda > Insecta > Lepidoptera > Hesperiidae > Spicauda > Spicauda simplicius. The sequence goes on from OX453079.1 coordinate 14,181,603, forward strand.
TTGATTCATTGAGGAGTAAGTTTATAATGGCTCTTTTCTTGCCATTTTCTAATGAAAGCTGGTTTATTTCCGAAGCTTCACTTGCATTTCATACATATATAGGAAGAAAAAGATTAAAAAACGAATTATAAAAGTGAAAACTTACTTTAAAAAAATCAAAAACGAAGCACGTCTTTTTGATTCGTGTTATCCCCAAAAAAATCTTTTATTTAATCCCCGTATAATCACCACACCAAATGTGTGTGGCGCTGTTTATGGGAGGCCTACGTCCAGTGGACTTCAACAGGCTGATGGATGGAATATGTGTTTTAACAAGTAACAAGTGCGTGTTCTACCGGCTTTACAGTGGTGAGTGTTCCGAGGAGCTTTTTGACCTGGTGCCTACGTCACCCTTCCTCCATCGTACCACTTGCCGAAGAAGTTCCATCCGCATCAACTGAACCCGTGGCGGTCTTCCACGATTCGGTTTGCACGGTCTTTAATGCCACGAACGTGCAAGATGTGGAATGAGCTTCCTCCTGAGGTATTCCCGAGGCGCTATAACATGGGGCTCTTCAAGGAAGGTGCAAAAAGAGCTCTCCATTAAAGCCGGTGATGCATGTCCATAGGCGACGGTAACCACTTTGCATCTGGTGGCCCGTCTGCCTTATCGTTAGGTACAAATAAAAAAAAAATAATAGCCTCGACATGCGATTACCTGATAATTATATTCATGACAAATAATACCTACACTTCCTGATCCAGAATTAGAAATATTCAAAAGCCCGGCTCAATGTTCTAAAAACGATTGTTGTTTGCAAAGTTTGAAACCTTGGCGTCAAACAAACATACTAAAGTTCAAAACGAACTCCAACTTTTCCGAAAGGTTACGTGTGATTAATTTGTTTACATCAAAGTGTTACGGAAACTCTTAGTTAATTAAAACATTTCTTCAAACAGAACCAAATTTAAGGCTATAAAATTAGACTAGAAAATAACTTTCTGCGAATAAATTATTTCCAATTATTTTTTGCAATGCCTACCATGTTTGACTCATCAACCCTTGCGATTCGCTCTTCACTCATTTCAGATTTTTCTTGTATGTTTGTGATAAGATAAAACCAATGAGGTACTTTTTTTTGTTCTCGAGGGGGAAACCTTCAAAAAGTACCCACCGCTGTATTAGCGACGCAGGTTTATGTGGGATTTTTACCGCACTAAGACCCTCTCGATGGCCGTCCTCGGCGCTACAAAGAGGACTCCGGGATCTCCAAAGGAACGCAACCAGAATCCTCTGAGCGCGTTGCCCCATCAGACTCCTCCCGCTGGTCTAGTCTTTACGATGCGACCACATACCACCGTCCTACCCGAGATCGCCTGGCTAGACGGTTCAAGCTCCCACTCTAGCCGCCCGCAACCCCAGAAACCCTTTTTAGTCTCCTCTTACGACAGGCAGGATCCCTATTCTGATCCCGGAACTACAGGGACGAAAACCAATGCCTGTACTACGAACAGAAATGCTGATTTATAGAAATAAAAAAAATGTGTGCGTGTACTAGCGTACACTCGTAAGAAGTGAAACTTCTTTATGACGTTATTTTTCCAAAAATAATTTACTATATGCAACTTTACAGAAATTGGTTAAATAAAGTTAAATTAGATAAAGTTTAATAAAAGGCTTTTATTAAACTTTATCTAATAATCTATTCTATAATAATCTATCTAATATCACGGGTGGTAGGGATAAGAAGAAGATGGCGCGTAACGAAAAAATGTTACACTAATTTTTTTTCCAACCCCGATAAAGAAGTTTCACTTCAATAAAAACATTGTTTCATTTGTTTTAATTGTATTTATATATACTTAGATAATCTTGCTACCTACCCTTTTAGATACATTGGACTTGACAAACTCCGAAAGTAGATAACATAGTTACTGGAAAAAAGTTTGTTGGACATATATCATGTTGCTCCCCGTACTTAATATTGTTAACAGAAGTTAAAATTAGTAACGAGTATACAATCTTTCTGATGGTAAGTAGTACTGCCACCAGACATCTGCAAGTAACTTTATAACAACAGGGTTTTATCTGAAGTCAAACACAAGGTCGGTTTATATAAAAGTGAGCAGGGAACCACACCCTTCCATCGAAACGCAAGGAAATAGGTGTGCCGGTCGTACTTTCCCGGTCGAACTATTCGGGTTCTACCACCTTAATAATTATTTACGTCACTAATAGCTTGTTTTTAAGTGAGTAATCTTCATGGGTACCCAGCCACCCGGGCTAGCAGCTGGGTTATGCCGGACTCTTACCGGCTAAATCCTTACTGTGTTTTCTCCTTGTAACGTACGGCGGGAACATGGGCACGCTTTTGTACGCAAACTCGCCGGCCCTTGGTTCCGCCGCAAACCACCAAACGGCTGCAGAAAACAGGGAGAACGGCAACGACACACCGCATCTCCTCTTCCTCTGCGGCCCCACCGCCAACGCATCTGACGGTGCGCCCCCGTTCGGTCCTAGGAGGCAGGGTGCACGGCAACGACACACCTTCCGCCCACAACCCCTCCTGGCTGCGGAGGGCAGACAACACTGTCCCATACAGCCCCCTCGGATGCATCCATAGCGGACCCCCTGCCAAGCCCAATCGGAGCGTCCCCTCCCTGGGATCCCTCTTGGCTTCACCGTGGGTTACTAAGCCCACAAGCGGTTACTAAACCCCCTCTCCATGATAAGGTGGCGTAAATAAATAAATAAATAAATAAATAAATAAATAAATAAATAAATAAATTTAAATAGATCTGCTTTATTAGAATTATTACAGTTATATTTATCTAACAAAAACACAAACAGTGAATAATTATACCATTAACTTAACAAGAAAAGGTCTAATAATCTAATCAAAATCTTATCTTCCCTGAAAAAGCAATCAGTAAAAAATAAAATGAATAGCTTTAATCAGCAACTGAGAATGAACAATAAGTTATTCTATATTTATTGATGGAGACACCTTTGTTATCGTCCACAATATTTTAGGATCTCACAATATTTGAAGATTTCGTCCCAAATCATTAATAATCCTTTGCTTCGTAATTGCTTATCGAAGGGTCGGGAAAATATCGATATTTGTAGTCTAAAAGATGCAAGCAGGTGTAAAGGCTTTTAATCCGACGGTGTCAAATGAAAGGTGATATTTCTCATGCTGTATGTTCATTTCTTTAGAAAATTCTAAGGCCGGTTTATACACATGACAATATATGTATGTCGTATGTATAACCTTAATTCACTCATCTCAGTTTTAAAGATAAATATGGTTATATTATTTTTTTAAACGAATAAGACCTGAACCTGAACCGCTGGATTCAGATGGCTCAGGACCGGTCGAAGTGGCGCATATTAGGGGAAGCCATTGTCCAGCGGTGGACTTTCAAAGGCTGATGGATGGATGGATGGATATATATTTTTTAAATACGGTGCTTGCAAACAAAAAAAGAGTAATATGTATGTAGGTATATGAATGAACATCGTACTGAGGTATTCCCGAAACATAGTTTCTTTAAGCAAAATAACTTTCCTTCAAAGCCAGGGATGCAATTCCTATGGTATTGGAAATGTCCATAAGTGAGGGCAACTACTTTCCGTCAGAAAGTCCGTCTACCTTATCTCTAAGTTCAGACGCGGTATTGGTTCAGCCGAATTTAAAAGCTAGCATAGTCTTACTATATGTTTAATTGTACATGTAGCCTGACTCGCCTGTAGCCTCGGGATCAGAATAGGGCAACGGTATCCCCTGCCTGTCGTAAGAGGCGACTAAAAGGGGCTTCCGGGGTTGCAGACGGCTAGAGTGGGAGCTCGAACCGGTCGGTCAGGCAATCCCGGGAAAAAAGGACGGCGGTATGTGTGGTCGCATACCGTCGTAAAGACTAGACGGAGCGATGGGCCCAGCCGTCCATCTGGGAGGAGCCTGATGGGGCAGCGCGCTCGGAGGATTCCGGTTGAAGTCGTTTCGAGATCCCGGAGTTCTCCTTCTCAGCGCCGAGGAAGGCCACCGGGGGGGTTTTAGTGCGGTAAAAATCCCATATAACCCTGCGTCGCTCTCACGGCGTCGGGTACCTTTTGAAGGTTTCCCCCTCGAAAACAAAAAAAAATAAAAATTGTACATGTATGTTTCTACACGCGATCTACACTCATAGCCCCCACACTAGGATTTTCTCCTGTGTCGTGGGTACCATGGACACACACAAGACGTATACACACCCAGACCCAGAACATGAATCTAAACTCATCATGCAGATACCTGTCTGGCCAGGAATCGAACCCGGGACCTATTGCGCGTCAGAACGGTATGTTAACTGCTCCGCCACGCCGTGTAGGTATAATCTAATTAAACCCCACTTACTTTTTACTTGGCTAACCCATCCATAGAGTATTTCTGAAAATTCCAGTTAATCTTCCCTTTCAAATCAACTTCGGAAATACGGCGCCGTACATTTTTCATCGCCCTCGAGTAAATTGGATGGAATTAATTAGACTCCAAGTTATCATTTACTACCTTTTGCTGTACTGAATGCTAAAAACCTTTTGCACATTTTAAGGAGGCCATATTTTTGTGTTTTTGCGATATTACTAAGCAGAACGAGGTATTGCTGTTAATCGACTTGGCCACTTAGTCCTATTGATATCGGGCTTCTGAGTTTTAGGGTTCCGTACTCAAAGAAGTGAAAACCCTACTACTAAAACTCCTCTGTCAGTCTGTCCATCTATTTGTCACTAGGCTGTATCTCATATCGTCCCTGTAGTTTCGGGATCAGAATAGTGCTACGGTATCCCCTGCCTGTTGTAAGAGGTGACTAAAAGGGGCTTCGGGGGTCGCGGGCGGCTAGAGTAGGAGCTGGAACCGTTCGGTCAGGCGACCCCGGGAAGGACGGCGGTATGTGTGGTCGCATATCGTCGTAAAGACCAGACGGAGTGGTGGGCCAACCCACTCACCTGAGAGGAGTCCTATGGGGCAACGCGTTCAGAGGACTCCTGTTGCGTTCATTTGAAGATCTCGGAGACCTCTTTGTAGCGCTGAAGACGGCCACAGGGGGTTTTGGTGCGCTAAAAATCCCACATAACCCATCGTTTCTCCTACGGCGTCGGGTACCCTTTGAAGGTTACGAAAAAAAGCTGTATTTCATATACTGCGATAGAAGCTGTCATTTTCACAGATGGATACTAAAAACAGAACAAAATAAATTTTAAGAGAGGCTCCCAAAAAACAAACATGTTCTTTTGCTGCATTATAACGTACGATAAACGTGTTTTTTTCCTATTTTTATAGATGATACGGAACCCTTCGTGCGCCAGTCCACCCTTCCAGCAAAACGTAAGAACTCGTACTTTTCCCGTTTAACCATATAGGTATGTTCCACGTTGCAAATGTCTAATTCTATTTTGTTTTCTCCATTCCATATCAGATGTAAATAGGGCTTAAGATCTAAACAAGCCATGAGGTATCATTCGCTTCATTGACGCGCTGCCACGGGTTGAAGTTAATTACAAATTCATTAATTATTCATATTGTTTACGAATACATATATGATTCAATATCAGGGGTGAATGACACCTCTTCGAAAACGTTTTCGTTTTTTTCTTGAAAGTCGAACCACACTCTTTATACCACCAAGACTTATTTTTTTTATCTGGCTGAAGGAGCAAACGAGCATGCAGTTCACCTGATCAGTGGTCAGTGCCGCATATGGACATTTGTAAGCAACTTCATACAGAACATGGGTTCCATCTGAAGTCAATCACAGATGCGTTGCTACTTCCGCGAACTGAGATGGTCACCTCATCTAAAAGTATGCCGTTTTAATTCTGGTAATTAGCAACTCATCTAAGATTGACTTCAGATAGGATCGATATTCTTGTCCCTGTAGTTCCGGCACCAGAATAGGGCTACGGTATCATCTGCCTGTCGTAAGAGGCGACTACAAGGGGCTTCCGGGGATTGCGGGCGGTAAGAGTGTGAGTTCGGACCGTCCAGCCAAGTGACCCCGGGATGGAAAATGGCATGTGTGGCCGCAGGACGTCGTAAACACCGAGAAGCACGGTGAGCATCAATTGGTAACCAGGAAGGGCCTGAAAGGGACATTGCGCTCGGAGGACTCCGGTTGTGTTCCGTTGGAGATCCAGGAGTCCTCCACATAGGCGTAGTTTCCACGGCGGCGGGTACCTTTTGAAAAACCTTCAACCCCTCGCTAACAAAAAAAAGGATCGATATTCTATGAAGTTGTCTACAGATGTCCATAAGAGGGTTTAAGCATTTACCATCAGGTGGGCTACATATTTCTCTGATACTTTTTATAATAAAATAAATATCAGTATTAAAATAATCGTGTGTTATGTTGCATAACACAGTGGTAGTTTTAAATCATTTGGCAATGTTTCAACTTCCGAAATCGATATCGGATGGAGGTCAAAGGCATATCTGTTTTGTATCGACATAATTGCATATTTTCTAATAAGATTCAAGTAGCACACGAGCATACAGTCCATCTGATGTTAATTGGTCACTGCCGCCTGAGCACATCACTACATAATATAAATCAAAGTCGCCGTAAGTACCCACGGGAGAAAATCCTAGTGTCAGGCTATGAGTGTAGAAAGCGTGTTTTATTGTTTAAAGTGGATAATACGCGCAAAATACAATGTACAACTAGGCTACAATAATTAAGGTTTTATGCTTTTTACGACCGATTCAATCCGATTACATGTTGATAAATATGGGTAGCCCCTAAGAGAAGCGTGTCGGGGAATGTTTACACTCAACCCGTTCTCGATCTTGGGCTTGCATTATTAATAAATACTTCCGAGGAAGTAAACCCCTTTTAAGTAATTTGGGAGCGTGCTTACGTTTAAGACTAGTTTGAAGAGCGGTTTCGGCTGTATCTGTATTGTATTTTCTCAATTTTACCTTTGTATACATGGTAAAATTGAGAAAATGGAATGAAAGCAGATAAGGAGATAATATATATATGTCGGCGCGACACCGCGTATTTGAAAAACACTTCGCCGAAAATAATTATTTTAGTTAGTTTAAAGATCGCAAATTGTTTGTTTATTAAATTAGCAATATTTAGTGATTTTTAAAATTGTAATTTAGTTTACCCTCCATAAATTTGTTATTGTCACCTCACCAAACATTGTTATGAAAAGGCGAGAGCCTGCCGGTAGAAGGAGATTCTTGTTTAACCGTCGAAGCGATCTTACCTCCTAAACTGGGAATAAATCTAAGAAGTTTACTCCTGTGTTTTACTTGAAATCTTCAAGAATGGACAGTAATGAAGACCCCGAACCATCCTGATATCACGCCACCCTCGTTATATACATTTTTAAAGTACACCTTGTGCTATATATTAACTTTCTACGATGGTCTAATTTAAATTGTATTAGTATTTATATTTTCCAAGGTGGTAGAACCAATGTAGTTCGACCGGGGAAGTACCACCGCCACACCTATTTCTAGCGTGAAGCATTTCTTGCGTTTCGATAGAAGGGTGTGGTTGCCGGCACACTTTCACATGAGGCGACCATCATAGTCCTCGGGAGTAGCAACGCATCTGTGATAGAGTTCAGGTGGAACTCATGTTCTATATGAAGTTGATTACAGATGTTCATGGGCGGCAGTGAGTACTTACCATCAGGTGAAATGCATGCTCGTTTGCTACTTCAGTCAAATAAAAAAAAAATAAGAATCTAGAAAATTGTTAGTGTTTTACAATCATTCAGCTTATGCTTAATTTATTTTCAAATAACCAAAATGTTCCTACTATCTTTTAATAAATCTAATTTTGTATACAGACTGATAAAAATTAAAAAAAAAATATATTTATTTATGTCCTCTTTAAAATCTCGACGGCCACAAGTGACCACTGACCGTCAGGTAGACAGCATGTTCGTTTGTTACCTCAATAAAGAAGGTGGTAGCACCAGTGTAGTTCGACCGGGGACGTACCACCGCCACACCTATTTCTAGCGCAAAACAGTTCTTGCGTTTCGATGGAAGAGTGTGGTTGCCGGCACACACTTACCTATATGAGGCGACCATCATAGTCCTCGGGAGTGGCAACGCATCTGTAATTGACTTCAGATGGAACTCATGTTCTGAATGAAGTTGATTACAGATGTTCATGGGCGGCAGTGACTACTTACCATCAGGTGGACCGGACCGCATTCTTTGCTACTTCAGTCCGATAAAAAATCCCCTGTTTAAAATCTTCGTGAATTTCAATGTTTTAAAGAAAAAAAAAATGTTTCGGATTTTATTCATGACATTTATATTATTACCATTAATTATCTTCTAGAATATAATACTGATCCAAGAAAGTGTCATCTTGATATGGATATACTGAAAAATAAAAATAAAGATAAATTTCAAAATATTTTAAAAACGACATTCGAGCGTTCATCTCTTTTTCAAATGCATTTTTTTTATTTACTAGTATTTTTTAACTAAATTCTATTACCTACTATTAGTTCTGTCATTTATATATAGTTTTTTTATATATTAACTAACGTGCGGGCGAAGCCGCGGGTAAGAGCTTAATTAACATTAGCATTTGATGGCGTAATTCAGAAATTGAAAATGAACTTAACTAGCGCCATCTATTAACAACATCTGGAACTACTATATATGTATCAACTAACAAAACATCGATATTCTCATGGAAATGAGAGACCGCAGTAAAAAGTTGCCTATGTCACTCTTCTGCTACCTCCCAACATATAAACCATATATAATAGCTATGTGGCGACGTGAAAGAGGAACAAACAAACACACTTTCACATTTATAATATTAGTATGGATGTAGATATTTTTGTCTTCGTCCCTTTAGCCTCGGGGTCAGAATAGGGCTACGGTATCCCCTGCCTGTCGTAAGAGGCGACTAAAAGGGGCTTCCGGGATTGCAGACGGCTAGAGTGGGAGCTCGAACCGTTCGGTCAGGCAATCCTGGGAAGGACGGCGGTATGTGTGGTCGCATACCGTTGTAAAGACTAGACGGAGCGGTGGGCCCAGCCGCCCATCTGGGAGGAGGCCGATGAGGCAGCGCGCTCGGAGGATTCCGGTTGAAGTCGTTTCGACATCCCGGAGTCCTCCTTTTCAGCGCCGAGGACGGCCACCGGGGGGGTTTTAGTGCGGTAAAAATCCCACATAACCCTGCGTCGCTCCCACGGCTTCGGGTACCTTTGGAAGGTTTCCCCCTCAAAAACAAAAAAAAAAGATATTTTTGTCTTGAAACGATTTGTACATAAGACTTACATATATATTCAGTTAGCTCCTTGACAATGTAGCATTCTCCCATGTGAACCACTTGCCACACTGAAAGAAATACATACATTTTAACAGTAGTGATAGATTCGTTTTAACGTCTTTCTTAAAATGGCCGATTTTGCCGATTGTGCTTGTTATTCACTGTTGGGTATTGAAAGGCAAATATAATATGGGGGAGGGGGGGATATTAACGATAGATTATATGTATTTTGTATAATGTGAATATCTGCGGCATAAACTTTTTCGAAATTGCATTTCTTAGGCCGATTTAGAAAATAAAAGGTATTCTGAGATAGGGAGCGATATATGATTATAAATATAGGCAACAACCATAATAAGTTTGAGGACTATTGTTTTTGCGATATATAACATAAAAAATCGCCACAATCGAAAAGCCTCAAACTCCAATTGATGACAATGGGCGACAAACAGAATATGTTTGAGAACTACTTTTTGAGTTCTTCCTTTTGAGATATGTACCATAAAAAATTATCACAAAAGTCTCAAACTTCAATTAATACCAAATGTAGGCGACAGACGAAATAAGTTTGAGAGCCACTGGTTTTGAGATGTATCCCGTAAAAATTCGCCACAAAAGCCTCAAAAAGCTTAAGCCCCACACGAATTACTAAAGGTAGCGAGGCGTTGCCTCTTATGTATTCAGCAGTTATTTTATCATTTATTCAGTTTAAGTAAGACCTGAAGTCTGTCTGGAATGAAATATTTTGTAGGCCTTTGGGGTACTATAAATTGTCAGTTACACTATATTTTATTACACTATCACAGGATCGAACTATGACCTCAACTGAAAAGACCCGGCAAGGAATTAAGCGGTTTTGTCTTTTTAAAAGCTTTTATTTAACTTATAATGTTTGTAAAAGCCATAGCTCATGGCGTATTTTAAACGCATATACGACGCGTATTTCAGATACGCGCATTTTCCACGCCGTAGACGCCGATTTTTGCGTTTTTACAGATTCGAACGCGTGTAAAACGCGATACAAACGCGCGTGTGAAGCGCGTTCGGATCTGGTTGTATGTGATGACATTCGACTCATTTAGAATTTTTTCCCATCTTTTATGTATATTCGTATCGCTATATGACAAAAGCCACACTTGTATGGCCATAAAGTATATAAAGTACCTTACCAATGAAAACAAATAAAGAAAAACCACATATGTGCAAGAAAATTAATAAATATATTAATAGAAAAATGCTATTACACGTATGACGAATTCTTAAACGATGATTTAAAAATATAAAAATACAAAACATATTAATCTGCTAAAGTTATTAGCATTGTAATATAGTGTCTAATTACAAGTTTTTTATTGATAAAAATACGAGTATGTGAGTGCCATACATTTAGAACGCCTTAACCAAAGCAAATTCAATTTTTGGCGCCCTTTTTTTTAAACATCTTATGTAAACAATATTATTGTAACCCAAAAATTGACTAAATAAAGATCTTTCTTTCTATATCTGCGCGTATACGCGCAGTAGACACACGTTTCACGATCACCCCGTGTGCTTAGATTACAAGGTTGCGTCCAAATTTCGTTTGGATCGTGTATACGTGCGTTACCAACGCGTCGTCTGCGCGTTTAAAATACGCCGTGTGCTATGGCTCTTAGTATGTGTGGTCAAATTATGTATCCTGAATTTTACCCACTTCTCAGTGTCCAATTAAGCTGAAATTTGGAATACACGTATAGGTCTGATGACATTGCAATTATATATAATCGACCAGCTGTACCCTGCGCGTTGCTACGCCATCACAAAAAAATACACCAGAAATCTTCGCAAGCTCGTGATTAACAACTTTGCTAAAGATCATCACATGATCAAATGAATAGTTTACGATTCTATAGAGGATATACAGACATACGTTCATTTTTATACAGAAGAAGAACAAGAAGATATTCGTCGTCGTCGTCGTCAACCCATTACTGTCCCACTGCTGGGCACGGGTCTTCTCTCGGAATGAGCGAGCTTAGGCCATACTTCACCGCGCTGGTAAAGTGCCAATTGGTGGACTTCACTCACCTCCGAGAACTCTTTTTTTTTTTAAAGAACTCTCGGGTGTGTAGGTTTCCTCACGATGTTTTCCTTCACCGAAAAGCAGTGATAATTAAAGTATAATAAGCACATAAATCAGTGGTGCGTGCCTGGGTTTGAACCTCGGACCTCCCGATTGAGAGGGCAAGTTTTAACCATTAGGCTATCTCTCTCTCTCTCTGAGAAGATATTGTTATTACTTAATTATCATCTTATGTCTCTATCTATACCATTTTGTTTCTTACTATAAAAAATCCTACCTATGCAAACAAAAAACAAAAACATCTTTACATTCCTATATAATTGATTCTCATTTGTAAAATGAAGCAAAGTTGGGCACGGCCTAGAATTGGATGGGTGACCGTAAAACTGTCGACACAGCTTTTATCTTAGGAGAGCTATCTCAATTTCTTGAAGCCTTTAATATTACGTATTCATGTTAGCGGAAAATATAATGCCTACGTTATTAAGAGGTTTGTAAAGATGTGTGTATTTTCTTTCGGATTCGTTAATGTAATCCTTTTACAATATTTCTACAGATTATATATAGTGTTTCGTAAATTTGTATTTCACACAAGTTGCCTTTACGGATCCCATTAAGAAATATTTATATGTACTTTAGATATATTAAAAGGTGGTAAACCAGGGTAGTTCGCCCGCCACACCTATTTCTAGCGTGAAGCATTTCTTGCGTTTCGGTGGAAGGGTGTGGCTGACAGCACACTTCTATATGGGGCGACCACCATAGTCTTCGGAAGTAGCAACGCATCTGTGATCAACTTCAGATGTTGATCACAGATGCGTGTTCTATATGAAGTCCATTGATGTCCATGGGCAGCATTGACCACTTACCATCAGGTGATCTGCATGCTCGTTTGCAGGTGGTCGATATTTTTTATAAGATGTGGTAGCATACGAGCATTAAGTCCAGTTGATGCTAAGTAGCCAATGGACATCTGTAAGCAATTTCATACAGAAAAAAGGTTCTATCTTAATGCGTTGCCACTCCCGAGGACTAAGATGTTAGTATTCCTAATATGACACTTTCAAATGACATCGTACGAAACTGAACTGTGTGTAATTAATTTATTAGGTATCTGAATTTGACATAGATTTCATTGATTGACATAGTAATTTTTATATTATTTAAATATTGTAATAATTTGATTCTATTAATAATTTATCTGATTATGTAATAATAATGATAATTGTAAATTAATGTAACTTAAATTTGTATATTTTATAAATTTGCATGCCTTGACAGGTGGACTTTGGCGAACTTATATGTATACATTTGTTACGTATTTTGTGATTTAGAACATTTTGTGTACCCATGTCCCTGCAAATAAATAAATAAATAAATAAGATGGTCGCCTTATATAAATATGAGCGGAAATTTTATCTACATAGCAGTAATTTAAGCAGTAAAAAACGCGAATGGCCCCGCGTGTTCTAACTAGTCATCCAAGTAAGTGCTTGTGCTTTTAGTGAGGGGCTGTCAGCCTGATGTGACTCTCGACAACCCACTTTATCAACAGAGATGAGATAGCATTTCCTTGCATTCTTTAGAATGTTAATATATTTTTTTTCTATAGTAAAGTTATATTTTGCTGACTATTGTAATTATTTTTTTAACATAGAAGTAATAGACAAATATCCAGACTTATATATGACTAACTTTTGCCCCACACTAGGATTTTTTCTTGTGTCGTGGGTACCATGGGCACACACGACGAATACACAAACACCCAGACCCAGAACATAAATCTAAACTTATCATTCAGATAACTGTCTGGCCAGGAATCGAACCCAGGACCTATTGCGCGTCGTCGTCGTGGTAATGAGTTTGATACATGATCTAGCTCATATGTGTACCTAGTTTCAGCATAACTAAATTGTAGTTTTCGCGTGAAAGAGTAGGTAATGAACACATATACCTACCTACCTACATACTCGCAAAATTTCGCATTTATGATATTAATAAGACAAAAGACGGATCCCAGTTACTTATGCTATACTTATACGTTTATATACTATACTTATACAATTGAAACGTTTAATACTAGGGTAAATCAGCCAATTGTGCCCCACCATTTGAAAAAATTCAATAATAAACAAAATAATTTTAAGAATCTTTATTAATGGGTATAGTCTTAACCTCTGAATCAATTTGCATAACAAAAACTAAAAAACACCTCTTAAATGTAATTAAATCAGCTGAGATCAACATGTATTTAAAATCTATGGTGGGGCACATTTCACGGATACATCAGTTATATGTGCCCCACTAAAGTCTCTCATTTGCTAGTCTTTTTCTCTTTCAATTTTCCTTGTTGCAATTTGTTGTTGCACACCACACTTGTTGTAATTTCCCAGATACCTTGAGCAATCTTCATGGAACCAGTCAGAACAATTTATAGTGTTATTTTTCCATAACATTCCTGTTCTGATATCTTCTACTGCTTTTATCATATTTTCTTCCGTCTGTTTTCTTGGATCTGCTGCCTTTTCCTTTCCCATTTCCTGAAATATAATAATTGATCAGTAATAATTAAAAATAATGTTATAGAAAGAATACACATATGGGGCACATTACCTGAAACTAATCAGGGCACATTAGCCAAGTTATCGGGGTAATGTGCCCCACTTGATATCTATTAAAATTTTGGTCCAATACGGAACGTAATTGTAGACATACAAAAGTTCAAAGAGGTTAGGTTTTAGAATAAAACTTTAAAAAACAGAAATAATATGAAGAAAATACTTTGACTGAATGTTATAAGAGATACAAAACAAATTCAGACCAGTATACTTACTTTTCATTCACTTTTTCGCACCTAAAACCAATAATAACTGGCACGGTGTTGTTTACATCGCCGCTATACTTGTATCACTCACCTGTTCGGGTCTTATTACGGCCAAATTCAAAATACATCCGTAACTTTTGCGAGTGGGGCACGTTTTCGACTGGGGCACATATGCCTGGTTACCCTAGTGTTAATATATTAATAATTATAATACTGTATGACATTACTTCGCCATTACATGGTCTCATGCTGGGCTATTAGTTTTTAGAACATCAAATGTAATATGACGCATGATGCATGATTTTACAGGTGGTAGAACCAGTGTAGTTCGACCGGGGAGGTACCACCGCCACACCTATTTCTAGCGTGAAGCATTTTTTGCGTCGATGGAAGGGTGTGGTTGCCGGTACACTTTTATATGAGGCGACCATCTTAGTCCTCGAGAGTAGCAACACATCTGTGATTGACTTCAGATAGAACCCATGTTTTGTGTGAAGTTGATTACAGATGTCCAATGAAAAAAATGCAATAAAGAATTATTATGATTATGATTAAGTATATAAGTTGGTTAAAAATATTTTGCGAGAGTGGCAACACATCCTTGATTAAACAGATTAACTTTTAACAGAACCGCTATCCTCTATGAAGTTGCTTACATATAATATGTCCAATGACAGCACTGTCCACTTATTTTTAGAAGGAGTGCATGCTCGGCTATTTCTTTCTTACCAAATGGAGGGGCATTTTCCTGACACCTTGAAATTCATATTCATATTCATATTCATTTAATTGCTTTAAATGTGGTACAATTAGGTTGGCATTAGTTGTAACAATTTTCTCACATTTAGCTTTAATAAAGCATGCAAAATATTGATTCATTCCATAGTCAATTAATTTGATATAATATCTAAATAAGCTAATAAAAATAATTAACACATTGCATTACATATTTTATCCCAAATGTCTCACTTATCATCACAATTTTAGTGGGTATTCAATGCTATATACATATACTCATTTTATATTATACAATGTCAATTTCAGTATACATTTTATGTTAATATTACTATTATTATATGTATGATTGTATGTATGAAGATGAATGATCGTCTCATGTAAAAGTGAGGCAGAAAACACACCCTTCCAATGCTCTTAAAACGCAAGAATTAGGTACTCCACCTTAGAAATAGGTGTGGGTGTAATAACACCCCGATTGGACCGCACTCATTCCACAACCTAGCTACACCCTGTCTTAAAATAGAATTAAGTATCATTTTATTTTATTTCTTGAAGGAAAACTGACTTACAAATATATACGAAAGAGTAAAGTAAGTCAAGGCTATTATATGCAATTTAAAGTTACAGAAATTTCTACGAAGTATTCTTAGTCTTCATAGATATTTAATCTTTAACCGGCATTGTACAGTACATCATCTTTTTTTGGTGTTAATTGCATTATCCTGCAGCACAGTTTAGTAGTTTCCTCAAACAAGCATTTATTTTCATCTTTATTTTCATTTTTGTTTTCATCATTTCAAAATATAATGTTTCGTAATCGCCATGAAAATCAGACTCGCAATTAACTTAAACAAATGATTTTATTGCTGTTGGGGTTGAATTCTTCCACCAATAGCAAAGCATCTTATATATTATTAATACGTGAAGCAAAAACTTAGCGTCGCTTCTTAAAAAAACTACGCAGACGAAGGAATATGAAATTTGCCACGGTTTATATTGAAAGGGAATGCAGGATGCAAATATTTTTTTAAATATTATGCATTATTTAAAAATATTAGCATAAAACATACAAAAATACAATTAAAAACACATTACACACACTTCCATACATTTGACACAAACACACGAAATATAGCGAAAATATATAGCAATGCATTGGCGATTCCTTTGGTTTTGCTAATTTCCATAGGCAACGGTGACTATTTTCCATTAGGTAGTCTGTCTACTTTATCGTCAGGTTTAAGTATAAAAAATAATCATTGTCTTACTGTGAAAACACATAATTGCTTGATTGCGTGAAAACAGAAAATTGCTTTTAAATGCAGGTTAGTCAATTAAACCACTCCTTTAACGAGTGTTTTTAAAATACCTCAAAATTAAATAAAGTTTAGTTTTTAAGTTGAATTACCGTCGAATTTCGAATTTGCGATAGGTGACATATTATTTCAAATGTTTACACGATCTGTTCAATCGGAGGGTAGTATGCCTCACCGCGCTCCGGGAAGCAGTATGGCGGTGTGAGCGTTGTTGAAGCGACCGCCGCTAACCGGCTCGTACGAAATTGCTCGTACGAACTTATTACCTTTAATTACTCGTGTTAATTGTGTATATTTAATATGTGTACTAAAAGTGTGTGCATTAAAGTGAAGCCATCGTCTTCATCACTAGTGTGTGTGTGTAATGTGGACCTTGTGGAACCTTTCCAGGATCTTGGGAGGAAGAGGAGCCCCGGGCAGACCGTACGTGGATAATCGTAAGTAGAATCCGTATTCTTATCAGTATTCTTAACAGCAAGGTAGTTCAAAATGTTCTGTAACTGCTTATGAATAAATTATCAGTCTCGTTGACCGTCTTCTATATCCTCGGGACATACGCTTAAGCCATTCTTGAAAACATTGCCAGTTATGGCCGAAACGAAATAGAAACGATGTACGCGTAAACAATAACAAGCTTGTTTCAAGAAAACATATTAAACTCGTTCTAAGATATGTTAATGCACTTGGTATGAAAACCACTGCATACTATATTCGGGGCAAATTCAATCTGGAATAAATGTAAACAAACCATAAAAAATCCTATGTATTTATTATCACCAACTTGCGCGAATTTGTACACAAATACATTTTATATTTAAATAAAGTATGCATTAAAACCAGCCGAACAAAATTTATTTACCATTATCGTCATTGTATAACCAACCTAATATTACAACCTTAATTCCATGAAGGGATTTGCAACCTATTAAAAGTTAGGTACAGGTAAAGTTAGTAATAGGTAAAAGACGGCCCATAAAACAACAAAAAGTTGCATTCCCCTGCCTGTCAGTGGTTGCTAGGCAATGCTTTGTTATTAAATATTACATATCGAATTTGCCCCGAGTATAGTCGACTATTTTATACCTTTATTAAATGATAGATTTAAAATTCGTTTACCTTCATATCTTTCCATACAATTTACATAGTCCATCAAACAATAGTTCTTGAAATTGTGATACGTATAATAAAGAGTTCTGGCGCAAAGCTTTCCAGTGCTGTAAAATAAAAAGAAATATAAGCGTTTGCGCCTGTTGTAACATAAATTCTCTATTCATATTTTTTGCTCTTAAATAATTAAGGCGCTTGTTAATGTCCGTACTAGTAATGTAACGAATGTTGTCATTTGTTGATTCGCGGATGCGAATGGGAATATCTCTTACCGACATTCGCTAATGCGAATGTATTAAGCTTTAATCGCGAGCTTTGAGCGTGGCGACCGAACCAAGAAATTCCGTAACGAAAAAAGCCTCACACCTCCCACTCCGCCTACCAGGTAGCGTATGTATATGGTACGATAGTACAAAGCTCGCACGGATCGAGACGAGCTGCTCGGAAATCGGACGAATATGTAAGCAGCTGTTTATGAGAAAGTATATCAAAGAAAAAAATTGAATTAATGTCAAAGAAAAAATACTGCATAAATAAATAAATAATTATAATTGCATACCTAAGTTGATAAAGGATGCTATGCAGTCCCCGAGTATCGCACGTTTTTATTTTTTTACTAAGTCGGGATATGGGAACTTTTTGGGTAGAAAAGTCATAGTCAAAAGCGGGACAGCAGTACTCGCGCTACAAAAGGGCCCTGCGCCTCTCGTTGGTGTAGGAGGGCCGGAGGATTTGGCGACCTTTGGTCAACAAGTTGCAGATCTACTTAAATGTGTATAGGTTTGGCGATCTTGGCTTATCTTTTGGTCGAGTTCCACTTATATTCTGAATTGGCGACCTTTTTTGTAAACGTTCGGTCCTTCCCGAAAAGCGGGACTGAGTGTCCCGCGCGGGATATTTAATTTTGATGAAAAAGCGGGACGTCTGGTAACCCTGATACACACATACAAACTGACGTCATCGGGTAAAAAGTGGTGGTAGCCTCAAAGCTAAATATATAAAAATAAATCGCTTTTTGCACTCATAGCCCCACAGTAGGATCTTCTCCTGTCTCGTGGGTGCCATGGATACACACAAAGACGAATACACACACCCAGACCCAGAACAGAATCTAAACTCATCTTTCAGATACCTTTGGCAGGTGGTAGAAGTTGCGGTGGTGGCAGTGTAGTTCGACCGGGGAAGTACCAACGCCACACCTATTTCTAGCGTGAGGCATTTCTTGCGTTTCGATAGAAGGGTGTGGTTGCCGGTAGTAGCAACGCATCTGTGATTGACTTCAGGTGAAACCCTTGTTCTATATGTAGTTGATTACAGAAGTCCATGGGCGGCAGTGACCATTTACCATCAGGTGGACTGCATGCTCGTTTGTTACTTCAGTCAGATAAAAAAAACCTGTCTGGCCGGGCATCGAACCCGGGACCAACTGCGTGTCAGACCGGTATGGTAACCGTTGCGCCACGTGGAGTTCTTTTAACAGATTATTCCAAGCTTCATTTGCATGTAAACGAACATTTTAATTCTCCTTAAAGCAAGGCACAATTTAATTTTAAAACATTCGTGTATGCCAGTTTAAAAGCTCGGAACTGAAGCCTTTTCACTTCATATCTTACTCCATTAAAAGCACTACGTTGTAAATTTCACAAATTAATTTACGGTTTTAAAGCTCGTGGTTTTTTGTTTATGTAGGAGTAAATATTGAGGTACAATTATACACTTATAAAGTCAATGAATTTAGTTCAATAACACTCGAAATTAGTTTTTATGTACTAAAATTAATAAGTGGCTACTATTGCAAACCTGTAATCAACTTCAACTTTAGAGCAGTGATAGCCTAATGGTTGAAACTTGCCCTTTCAATCGCGAGGTCCGAGGTTCAAACCCAGGCACGCACCACTGATTAATGGGCGCCATGTAGCACCATATCTGTTATAGATTTCAGGTAGAACACCTGTTTTATTTAAAATTGTTTACAAAAGTCTATGAGCGACAGAGACAACTTAGCATGGAGAGAACTGCGTGTTAGTTAGATTAAATTTGATACCAAAAAAAGGTCTGATTAATCAATTCATTTGATAGCCTTATTTCAAGGCTATGGAACTTTTGTTAAGAATCTAATTTGCAATAAATATTTCCAGTTGCAGCAGTGATAGCCTAATGGTTAAAACTTGCCCTCTCGATCGGGAGGTCCGAGGTTCAAACCCAGGCACGCACCACTGATTTATGTGCGTATAATAAATTAATTATCACTGCTTTTCGGTGAAGGAAAACATCGTGAGGAAACCTACACACCCGAGAGTTCTTAAAAAAAAAAAAGTTCTCGGAGGTGTGTGAAGTCCACCAATTTGCACTTGGCCAGCGCGGTGGACTATGGCCTAAACTCTCTCATTCTGAGAGAAGACCCCTGCCCAGCAGTGGGACAATAATGGGTTGATGGGATGGGGATTTCCAGTTTATTTCATAACTACACATGTGCCTTACTCGTATGCTTTCATACAATATTGAGCCAGGTAGTCGCAATCTTCGGCGAAAGAGACACGGCCGAGAGTGGTTCTCATGTATTTCTTCGTAGTCGTGGAAGGTGTTGTAAACCTTGGGAGAATAATATTACTTATTATTATGAAACATATATTAATACGTGAAGCAAAACTTGGGGTACGTTTTTAACATACTTGCCGCGGACGGAGGGGTATGAAATTTTGCATAACCATGCACGTTGCAGTTGACGTAGAGAAAGAGTGCGGAATGCTAAAATTTTTTTCAAATAATGCATACATAAAATCAACTAAAAAACACATAACACACAATACCGTGTATTGTATATCTAAAGTCATCATTCTGATACCTGTCTGGGCGGGAACGAAACCGGGACCCATTGCGCGTCAGACCGGTACCACAGTATTAGTATCATACAGTAATCTAACTCTGCCCTGTCCGCGAGAGTTCGCGTTAGGGCTACCCGCCTAAAGTATTTTAATACATCTGTATACTTGACTGTCTTTCTTACTTATTATGTATTTTATTCAGTAGATTAAGGTATAAAACAACGCGTTCTTTTAATATTTGAGAGACTTAATAACAAATCGTACACAAATAATAGTTATAAATTTCACACTGAATAATATTTTACCAACAAAAATAAAAAATATTAACACTGAACGTGTTTATGCAAAATTAAAGCAATCAAAAACAGCCTAATATAGTTTACAACTGCTCTTCGCTACATTATTATTTAAATAAAAAGATCGTTCGCTGTTGCATACCGAGAGCATACCGAAATCGAGGCGCGTAGGTACAACTTTCGTTTCGTGCGTTTGTAAGAAGTTAGAATACTGTAGATACCATTACCGTGCCGGTACGGTAACCGCTCCGCCATGCGGGACGTCATTAAAAAAAGAAGATTATTTTACCTCGTAGCAGCACCGACTACTTCTTTATTCTTCTGGTCCCGCAAGGTTGTAGGAAAAGTGTACAAATGTGTTTCATCATCCGCCAAATCCTGTCTCCTGTGAGGAACTGTTGCCAAACCTTGCGAAGGTTGCCAATGTTGGGAATCTTTGGTGCCATCTGATTCACTTGAACCTTTAAGAGAGTGTCATATTATTATTATAGGATATATTATTTACTACATGGTAGAACCAGAGTAGTTCGGGGGAGTACCACCGCCACATCTATTTCTAGCCTCAAGCAGTTTTTGCGCTTTGATGGAAGGGTATGGTTGCCGGTACCTTTACATGAGGCGACTATCTTAGTCCTCGGGAGTAGCGACGCATCTGTGATTGACTTGAGATAGAACAACATGTTCTGTATGAAGTTGCCTATAGATGTCTTTGAGCGGCAGTGACTACTAACCATCAGGTGGACTGCATGCACGTTTGCTACTTCAATCTTATAAAAAAAATGTTTGTATGTGTTTCTAGTGTGCAATAAAGAGTATTATTTTCTATTCTATCTCGTGAGCTAGTATAAATCGCATTATATCGACGCAAATCTATACTTCTTTCTTCGGTAAAAAAAATAAAATGTGTGCGTGTACTAGCGTACACTCGTAAGAAGTGAAACTTCTTTATGACGTTATTTTTCAAAAAATAATTTACTATATGCAACTTTACAGAAATTGGTTAAATAAAGTTAAATTAGATAAAGTTTAATAAAAGGCCTTTATTAAACTTTATCTAATAATGTAATCTATAATAATCTATCTAATATCACGCGTGGTAGGGATAAGAAAAAGATGGCGCGTAACGGAAAAAAAATGGCGTGTAACGGAAAAAGATGGCGCGTAACGAAAAAATGTTACACTAAATTTTTTTCCAACCCCGATAAAGAAGTTTCACTTCAAAAAGTTCCCGGAGGTGTGTGAAGTCCACCAATTCGCACTTGTCCAGCGCGGCGGACTATGGCCTATAACTCTCTCATTCTGAGAGAAGACCCGTGCCCAGCTCTGTGACAATAATGGGTTGCCACCACTTGTTGTCCATACTTCAGTGCTCTTACCGTATGGACTGTTCTCACTTTAATTTGATAAAAAAGTTAGTTCTCTCAAACTTTTCCCACAAGGAGAAAGTACTAACTTTCTGAGTGATAAATAACATCAGTTTGATGAAAGTTATTGTCGGAATTGAATTTCCCATGAACATGTGGCTTATGGAGAATAAATGCCAAGGGGTTTTCTTTTGCGAGAACGTGTTCGTGATATATGAGAAGGATGGTGGTGAAACACCAATATGATTTGGAGACAAATTATGTTAGTTTTTGAAATTATAACGAATTTTTACGACTATAAGATTTATTTTTAGGATTGTTTACTAAATAGCCATAGGATAACAACGGGATCCTATCACTAAGTATCAATTTATACTAGCGAAGAGTCGAAGCTCATTGAAGCGACAAATTCTTTACAACTAAAGCGTACAAATGCGTTGCTACTCCCGAGGACTAGGCCGGTCGCCTCATATAAAAGTGTGCCGGCAACCACACCCTTCCATCGAAACGCAAGAAATGCTTCACGCTAGAAATAAGTGTGGTGGTACTTGAACGGTTGAACTACACTGGTTCTACCACCCGGTGGAAAGTTCTCTAAAAATTATCACTTCCATGCCACAAACATGATTTTTTGCCGTTTTTGGTAGACGGAACCCTTCGCGCGCGAGTCCGATTAGCACTTGGACTAAATATGTACTTGTAGCTCAAGCACATGATAACTTAGAAACTAAATGAAAACTGTAGTTTCCAAATATGTAGTTCATATTCTAGTTACATATATGAATTGTAAACATTATAAATAGCTGACGGGAAAATTAAAGTTTGTTCCATTTATCTACGTTTTCGAGAAAATCATTTGTGTGCAAATTGTAAAATGCAAATTATTTAACAATTTTCAAGGTGGTAGAACCAGTGTAATTCGACCAGAGAGGTACCATCGCCACACCTATTTCCAGCGTGAAGCATTTCTCGCGTGTCGATAGAAGGGTGTGGTTGCCTGCACACTATCATATGAGGCGACCATCATAGTCCTCGTGAGTAGCAATGTATCTCTGATTGACTTAAGATTGAACCCATGTTCTGTATGAGGTTGATTACAAATGTCCATGAGCGGCAGTGACCACTTACCATCAGGTGGACTGCATGCTCGTTTGTTACTTCAAACGCATAAAAAAGCTAAGTGCAGCGGTGGTACCTCTGCACTCTAATTTCACTGGTTCTACCACTTGTAAGCTACAAATAGGTCTAATTCCTTTGTTTCATTAATATGTGTTATCGTTTCACATATTAAAGTTTTTTCCATTTATCTAACGTTTTCGAGAAAATAATTTGTGGGCAAATTGTAAAATGCCAATAACATTATACTTTACCTCCATTTACTAAGGTTCCAAGAAAAAATATTCCGCACATTCGAAACATGTCGAAGTTAGAAAATTTTCTTTTCACGTAATGCTTGCTATATTTCTTGTAAATGAACAGTCTGGGTGTATTTTTCATGTTTCCTGTATAGGTTTTTTTTTTTGTGCAATGATTGTTCTTTTGCAGAATAAATTTCATTTATGGCTGACGGACGTAAAACATTTAAATGTAAGCTTTCCCGCTTTTTTTTTTCGGTCTTTATTTCGTTGCAATTTACATTTCTGTTATTACGACGGAAATAACGCAAATAAATATACTTTTAGGTATTTAAAATGAATGTAGTGTACTTATCTAGATCTAAACAGGGTTATTATTTCACACTCACAAAACTACTCCGGAGATTCTATATAGACATCGGAAAGCCATCTTGCTCCGTCTCGTATAAGTGAGTTTATCATCACAAACAGCGTAAAAAATTAAGAAACATACACCCGACTTCCATGCCATAAAAAAAGTAAAAATAATTTAAATATATGTTAGTTTAGAATATACTCAGTACTCAGGACTTAATAGCCATTTTTTAAAGAATTTAGGAGTGTAGATTTCTTAACGATATTTACGTGGAAAAACAGTGATTATTAATTCCTGATAGATACATGATTTTAGAATAATCAGTGGTTTTCGCCCTGGATTCTAAATACGCTTTAAAATCTCGGACGTACGATAGAGAGGCCGAAGCATAAAAGACATTGTTCAAGTTTTTTATCTTTTTTATCTGACTGAAGTAGCAAACGAGCATACAGTCCACCTGATGGTAACTGGTCACTACCGCCCAAGGACATCTGTTAGCAACTTCATACAGAACATGGGTTCCATCTGAAGTCAATCACAGATGCGTTGCTACTCCTGAGGACTATGATGGTCGCCTCATGTGAAAGTATGCCGGCAACCACACCCTTCCATCGAAACGCAAGAAATTCTTCACGCTAGAAATAGGTGTGGCGATGGTACTTCCCCGGTCGAACTACATTGGTTCTACCACCTTCAAGTTCCACCACCTTTAATATAAAATTTTAAAAACGTACGGCCGACAATACAAATTGTACAATATCGTATTTCTCATACTACTGGGAGTATATTACAAACCGCATCGAACATAAAAGTAATTGAAAAGTTAATCAAATGTTACAAGTCAATATCGGTAGTCGATGTAACCTGAGATTAATAGTGGAACTTCATATTACATTTAAGTGGAATTCCTAGTCGTAATATGTTTTCAAATTCAATAGTCATAGCATGTTTTTATTTTATTATCATACTGTTAAGGTGGTAGAACTAGTCCAAGGTGGTAGAACTAGTGTAGTTCGACCGGGGAAGTACCACCGCTACACCTATTTACAACGTGAAGCATTTCTTGCGTTTCGAAGGAACGGTGTGGTTGCCGGCACGCTTTTAATGAAGCGACCATCATAGTCCTAGGGAGTAGCAACTCATCTGTGATTGACTTCAGATGGAACCCATGTTCTGTATGAAGTTGATTAAAGATTCCATGAGCGGCAGTGACCACAGTCGTTCCATGTAAAAAAAAACACGTTTCTACACTTATTGCCCCACACTAGGATTTAGTCCTGCGTTGTGGGTACCATGGACACACACAAGACGAATACACAAACACCCAGACCCAGAACATGAATCTAAACTCATCATTCAGATACCTATCTGGCCGGGAATCGAACCCAGGACGCATTGCGCGTCAGACCGGTATGGTAACCGCTGCGCCACGCGGGTCGTCGAATTAATTAATAACATCGAACTAATTAATAACATTGTGAGTAAACCTACACTCCGGAAAGATCTTGTCTAGGTATTTGTGTATTCGTCTTGTGTGTGTCCATGGTACCCACGACACAAGAGAAAATCCTACTGTGGGGCTAAGAGTGTAGAAAGCGTGTTTTTTTTTATTATTTTAAATTAGTGCTAATACGCATTCGAATCTTGGGCCGTGTATTGAGAGGACATTCGAAAATATACGCAGGTATTTTTTTTTTAATTGTTATTAATTTAATTTTACTCAGTGTGGAATCCTAATATGTACTGCGTGCAATGAAAACGTTACTCACATTTTCATACCAAGAGTCCGTTGCAACGAATAACAATCTGGTTTACGAACCGTATATCAGACTTATGCATTTATTTTTCTGTCCGGAACCAAATGATATATCATTCCGACAGACTTTACCTACTTCGTGAACTGAAGTTAGACCTAGCCACAGAGTACAGGCGAATAGAAGTACCTTCTGACTATGTTACACATGTTAATTACTGTATACGTCACAGAAGAATTGAATTATTCTAATTCTTCTAATATAATAAAACATTTTTTTTTATCACAAAGATTTATATCACGATTATATACAATAATTACATAATCACATTTCCACAACATCTATCGTAGTTTTTCAATGACATCACTATTTTAATCTAAAAGTTATTGACATCTTTTCATTGATATCTTCCTTTTTATAAAAATGAATGTTTGTCTGTATGTCCTCCATAGAATCGTAAACTGAATAGTTTTGATCATTTTGATCATGTGATCTTTAGCAAAGTTGTTATTTATGAGCTTACGAAGGTTTCTGGTATTTTTTTGCAAAATAAAAATGCAGCATTTATATCTTTAATATAAAATATATATCTGGTTATTAAGTCGGACATATTTTTTTGCAATTCTTATAAGTTGCATAAGAAATTTGAAAGTAATACACGCCAAGTCTCTAAACTACAATTTTGCAAACATTTACCATTACGGCCGAGTTAGCAACCGTCTTAAAATAATTCTGCTTAAAATAATTTTGCTGTAAATTTTCGCTCTATATTTTCTCTTCTTACACAAACTATGTACACGCTTATTTGCCATTTCTATTCTATTCTGTGTTCTATGGCACCAGCTCAATTTCTTAAACGAAGCCAGCGGATACTTTCGGAGCGTCATCCCACGAAATGGAAAAGTTGACTTTATTTATATGCTTACGACTAAACTGGGAAAGAATAACTTTAAACTTATGAGACTAAGGTATTATTTTATCGTAGAAATAAATAATACTGGAATATAGCTAGGGATTGCTACGCGATGTGGTAGGGAAGGAATTAATCAGCGTTAATTGTAAGGAAAAATATTTTTTATGTTTTTGTTGACAAACAAATGTTTTTTAAAGGAGTAGGAAGTCCACAAATACGCATGGAATTAGCGCTGTAGATTATGGCCTTTTATTTTGAGAGTAGACCCGTGCCTAAAAGTGGTATAAAAAGGGGCTGTTGAGGACAATGATGATTGGCCAAAGAGGGAACCAACGGCCCTCCGAATCACAGCAACATGCATGAAATTCTGCTATCACCCACGCATATTTCTATCATGAAACGGTTTTTGCTTTTAGACGGATAGGTGTGTTTACCGGCTCACTTTTGTGTGAGGTGACCATCTTAGTTCTTGAGAGCAGCAATGCATTTGTGATTTGTGAAAGTGTGCCGGCAATCACACCCTTCTATTGAAATGTAATAAATGCTTCACGCTAGAAATAGGTCTAGCGGTGGTAATTCCCCGGTCGAACTACACTCGTTCTACCTTAGGCGACCTTAGTCTTCGGGAGCAGATCGCAGTTCTGGTTGATTTCAGTGTATGACTTCTTCTATACAAACTTGCTCAGTAATATTCATGGGCGACAACGACTACTTACCACTTACTTACCATCAGGTAGACTGTTTGCTCGCATATTATTAATTTAAAAAAGTACCACAATAGTAAGGCACTGCTTACTCTTACAAATGTCAATAGGCGACAGTGACCACTTATCATCAAATAGACTATGAGCTCGTTTGCAATTGAAACAAAAATAAGGCACTGCTTATTCAAATCATTTGTAGCTATTTTATGTAACTGATTTGCGAATCTGCGGATAGTCAGTTGACTTATAGCAGGCTTTAGTGCCTGACAAATAGCTCTATTTTCTACGTGACAACAATTCGCAGACAATTTTCCACTTTATTTCCAAAACATTCGAGTCGTCTTCATTTTAATCTGTTCTCAGATATTTCGAGAAGTTCCAAATGGAATTGTAATGTATTTATTTTGAAAGCATGTTGATAGTTTTAAAGCAGTTACCGGTTGTATTTGAGACAAATTGACCTTTTATGTCATCTTTAGGTATCTCTCGAAAAATAATTTGTCTCGAGTTTATATTATGTGTTTGAGTTATTAGTGAGATTAGTTTTGAACGGGAAGGAGTTTTAAAAGGGAGATCTCCCGCCAGGCGTACCAGCCAAACCAGGAAGAAATAAACTGGTTCTACCAGGTGGTAGAATCAGTGTAGTTTGCCCGGGGTGGTACCACCGCCACGCCTATTTCTAGCGTGAAGCACTCCTTGCGTTTAGAAAGAAGGGTATGGTTGCCGGCACACTTTTTATGTTAGGCGACCATCCTAGTCCTCGAGAGTAGCAACGCATCTGTGATTGACTTCAGATAGAATCTATGTTCTATATGAAGTTGTCTACAGATGTCCATGGGTGGCAGTGATCACTTACCATCAGGTGGACTGCATGTTCGTTTCATTTTTGTAATATAAGTGGTCATCTTATAAAAAAGAATAAGTTTTAGGTTCGAAGCTTGGATATAATTGTTTAACTTAGCATAGTAACAGATCGTATATAGTTTGATCGATACCACCGCCACACCAATTTTAAAGCAAAAATACTGCTGTTTAAAGCAAAAGTAGATTCGGCGGTGTCACCTCCGAAATTGAACTTCAATATGCATCAATTTCATAGACTATCACTTAATTTCTTTTTTCATTTAGACAGTACAGTGCCGGATTAGCCACATAGCAAGAGTAGTAAATGCTACGGGCCCCGCGGCCCAACACCTACTATATATTTTACTATCTTTGCTATCCTAAATATCTTCAACTGATAGAAGTAGATGTAGAGTATCATTCCTAAATTTCCCCAGATTAAATCCAGAAAAGTTTATTTGTAATAGTTTTGTTTTATTTAATACCCTTAGTTTGGGCAATTTATAGGCCTCCTGTCAGAATTTGCTACGGGCTCCGCGCTGGCTTAATCCGGCACTGAGACAGTCGACTGCAAATCCAACGTCCACTTGTGTACGATGTGTTTAAACATATTTGAGCAAACGTTTTAAGATTTCATTCAAGCCACTTCAACGTTTGCTTTCTTGCAAAAAGTCAAGGATTCTTCAAAGTGGAAAACTACGTGACTGAAGCTAAGAGTTAGCTGCTATGAATTTTATTTCATTTTTATTTATTTTCTTGAAATTTTATTTTACATGTAATAGTGTGTTTTTGTAGTTAATTTATTGTAATTTGTTGATGAGATCCCGTTACCATTCCTCTTAAACCAGAACTTAACATTGCCTAAAACCCTGTTATCATGGCGACTAAATATATATATATATATATATACATTAGGCTGAGATACCTAGTAAACGCTTAACAATCATATTAAACAGAAATACACAATAACATTTAAAACTGTTATTTTTCATAACGCAAAAAGTCACAGTAATGCTTAACATAGTTGTTATAAGGCAGGTGAGGCCATGCTACCTTCGAATCGAACCAAAAGGGTTCTACAGTCATTTCTACTCCTTATTTATGTACAGTAATACCCCGAACTTACGCGATAGGTGGGACTGACTGATTACAGCGTAAGTCGAATTCGCGTAACTCGGGATACAAAAAATACGTAACACAAAATAAAATGTAGCTGTCACACATAGTACATAGTCTTACTATTCCACACTCTTTTTTATTAGTGTACGATAGTAATGCTATGTAGTCCGTAATATAGAGATTGTGTGACGCAGCTGGCACTTAATAAAAGACAAATTGAGGAGATAAGAGCCCATAGGAGGTGATGCGCTAGGGGACACCGGCGCGTTCCATTGGAGATACCGGGGTCCTCTACAAGCGCTGAGGAAGGCCACCGAGGAGGTTTTAGTGGGTAAAAATCCCACATAACTCGGAGTCTCTCCCAAGGCTCCGGCGTTCCTTTTGAAGGTTTCCTCCCCGTCATCAAAAAAAAGAATAATCTATCGTAACATAAAACAAAGAGGCCCATAAAAATGTTTTGGCTATTGAAAAGTCTATAAAATACATTTCACTAAACCGAAGAGCTTTAAGCTCGATTTTTATTCCTTTTCAAAGTCAAGCGGAGATATTTGCATTCTTTTGAAGCGAGTTGCAAGCCTACATCTGAATGAAATTGCCTGTAACGATAGCCGAGATAGCCTAAAGGGATATAGACGCCTAAATATATTTTATACCAACTGACTGCAAAGCGTTGTCAGTAGTTGATTTTATTTATTAGGTTTAAGTGAATTTGTATATTTAACTTGTAAACATTGTAAGAAAAATACTATAAGAAGTGTTGAAGTCGATCAAAAATGTACTGGGATTCCTGAGGAATAAGATGGTGTCACTACATAGTATAAAACAAAGTCGCTTCTCGCTGTCTGTCCCTATGTATGCTTAAATCTTAAAAACTACGTTACGGATTTTAATGCAGTTTTTTTAAATAGATAGAGCGCTTCAATGGAAGGTTTATATGTATAATACATGCACAATAGAGTGGAGGAACACTGAAAATTTTAGATTTTTGACTTCTAGGCGGAACGAAGTTCGTCCCTGTAGCCTCGGGGTCAGAATAGGGCTACGGTATCCCCTGCCTGTCGTAAGAGGCGACTAAAAGGGGCTTCCGGGGTTGCAGTCGGCTAGAGTGGGAGCTCGAACCGCTCGGTCAGGCAATCCCGGGAAGAACGGTGGTATGTGTGGTCGCATACCATCGTAAAGACTAGACGGAGCGGTGGGCCCAGCCGCCAGCTCATCTGGGAGGAGCCCGATGGGGCAGCGCGCTCGGAAGATTCCGGTTGAAGTCATTTCGAGATCCCGGAGTCCTCATTTTCAGCGCCGAGGACGGCCACCGGGGGGGTTTTAGTGGGGTAAAAATCCCACATAACCCTGCGTCGCTCCCACGGCGTCGGGTACCTTTGGAAGGTTTCCCCCTCGAAAACAAAAAAAAAAGGCGGAAGTTCGCCGGATCAGCTAGTGATATATAAGTCAGCTGGCATTTATAATATGGATTCCATATTTTTTCACCAGCGCAAGAACTGGTTTAATAGAATGCAAGTCAGTTATACCTTCTCGTCCAAACAATGCTTGCCGTAACATCTTTAAATAAAGAACGTGGGGCACTCGGGGACTGTCGCGGTAAAGCATAGCATTTTTTTTATCAACTTATGCAATTATAATTATTTATTCATTTATGCAGTTTTTTTTCTTTTTTATTAATTCAATTATTTTTCTTTGATACTATGTACTTTCTCACAAACATATATATTCGTCCGATTTCCGAGCAGCTCGTCTCGATCCGTACCAGCTTCGTACTGTTGTACCATATACATACACGTTAAGCGAACGCTCGGCCGCGCGAGGTAGGCGAAGTGGGGGGTGTTAGGTTTTTTCGTTACGGAATTTCTTGATTCGGTCGCCGCGCTCAAAGCAATAAAAGCAATGCAATAGCTTAAAAGTGTAAAAGAATGAAGAAAAAAGAACATTTGAGTGTGAAATCCGCCACTTAGGTATGTTAACTCGAGATTTTGGCTGCAGTTTGTGCATAAACTGAATAATTCCTCAGTTTTAACGCTCTGTTCGTTAGTTTAGTTTTTGTCTTCATTAGAGCAGTGAAAACGCTGTAAAAATTAGTATAATGTTGGTATAGGTAATTACAGTTAACTTGTAAGTAATTATAAATGCTGTGTCACTACATAGTATGAAACAAAGTCGCTTCTCGCTGTCTGTCCCTATGTATGATTGGATTTTTAAGACTACGCTACGGATTTTAATGCAGTTTTTTAGTAGATAAAGTGATTCAAGAGAAATATGGTTATTTATAATACATGTATACTATAGTAGAGAACCACTGATAATTTTAGACTTCTGACTTTTAGGTGGAACGAAGTTCGTCGGGTCAACGGGTTTTTTATATTACACTGTACTCTTATTGCAGCCCAGAGACATCGGCAAGCAAATTCATATGAAACAAGTATTCTATCTGAAGTCAATCACAGATGCGTTGCTACTCCCGAGAACTAGGAGGGTCGCTTCATATAAAAGTGTGCCGGCAACCACACCCTTCCAACGAAACGCAAGAACCGCTTAACGCTAGAAATAAATGTGGCGGTGGTACCTACCCCAAAGTAAAGAGAAATTTTGCTGTGTTGCATAAATAGATAATATTACTAACTTGTAAATCAACGAAGTGCCGTGAGACATGCCGTTGTATATTATCACTCCTTCTCTTCTGGTGGATATTGTAGAAGGCGACTAAAGGACAAATCCAGGAGAGGCTTTAAGAAGAAACGCAACTTTTAGAAGATATAGTAGGTATCAAACGAATCTTCTGCAAAAAAATAATTCGAAAAATATAATAACATTTTTTTTTAATTCTTCTAAAAAGTTGTATAGAAGCTTCACCTATTTGTAGTTGATGTATGAAGGATTTTTGAGTTTTAAAGGAAATGTGTGGTTGCCGACTCACTTGCAACTTGCTCATGTATGATGAGCTGAATATCGTGACAGGACAGTAAGGAGTGACAACGCATTTGAGATCGGTCCCAGATAGAACCCCTACAAATAGGGACGGTTACGTATGGTCATGGGCAGCGACTACCTAGCATCAGATTGAAAACTCGTTTGGTATTTTAATCTTATCTTCTTTTCTTCTTCTTTATAAAAATATATGTTTGTCTGTATGTCCTCCATGGAATCGTAAACAATTCATTTGATCATGTGTGATCTTTAGCAAAGTTGTTATTCATGAGCTCGCGAAGGTTTCTGGTGTATTTTTTTGTGATGGCATAGTAACACGTGCAGGGCACAGCTAGTCATTCAATATTTTTAATACTGTATACTAGACATGGATACGAATACGTGATATGAAAATATATGGAATATACATCATGTAGGTAACTACTATACAAATAATTGGGGTACAACCCATTATTGTCCTGGGCACGGGTCCTCTCGTGCTGCTGTTCGTGATTGAGAGAGTTTTAGGCCATAGTCCACCGCGCTGGCTAAGTGCGAAGTTAGAATATAATATGTATAAAAATAATTATTTTATATGAAATATATATCATGTTATAAATATATATCACAAATAATTATTATATATGAAATATATATCATGTAGGTAACTACTATACAAATAATTGGGGTACAACCCATTATTGTCCTGGGCACGGGTCCTCTCTCAGATTGTGAGAGTTTTAGGCCATAGACCACCGCGCTGGCTAGAATTTAATATGTATACAAATAATTATTTTCGTTTTTCCCATTCGATGTGCGCGTGCGCCGACCAAAGAATCAGATCGTTTTGTGAGCTCACGCCAGTGACGACAAAGCGTACTGATTCTAATGCCGGCGATACGCTTTCTTCTTAGTCGTTCTTCTTTCTTCTTAAC
The DNA here is from genome assembly GCA_949699795.1 of Spicauda simplicius. Classification (NCBI taxonomy): domain Eukaryota; kingdom Metazoa; phylum Arthropoda; class Insecta; order Lepidoptera; family Hesperiidae; genus Spicauda; species Spicauda simplicius. The sequence continues at coordinate 14,214,302 of OX453079.1, forward strand.
GCTTCTTCTTGCTTCTTAGCGCTTCTTCTTGCTTCTTAGCGCTTCTTCTTGCTTCTTAGCGCTTCTTCTTTCTGCTAGTATGGTTGATCAATAGTTATGAAATGAAATGTCTTTATTTTGCATAGGCCTACGGAGGCACTTACAAATTGTCAGTTACATTTTTTTACACTACCACCGAATCGGAACATGACCTTAGTTATAGAACAAGTACGGTCCAAACGGGGAAGTTCAATCGCACTTATTTCTAGCGTGAAGAGGTTCTTGCGTTTCAGTGGAGGGGTGTGGTTACTCACTTTTATATGAGGTGACCATCTTAGTCCTCGGGAGTAGCAACACAACTGTGATTGACTTTTTTGTCTGACTGAAGTAGCAAACCAGCATGCGTCCGCCTCATGGCAAGTGGTCACTGCTGCCCATAGACGTCTGTAATCAACTTCATACAGAACGTGGGTTCTATCTGAAGTCAATCAGATGCGTTGCTACTCCCGAGGACTATTATGGTCGCCTCATATAAAAGTGTGCCGGTAACCACACCCTTTCATCGAAACGCAAGAAATGCTTCAAGCTAGGAATAGGTGTGTGCGGTGGTACTTCATCGGTCGAACTACACTGGTTCTACAACCTTCAAAACCTAATAAAAAACAAAATCATAGAAAAAGGGGTTCTTCTTTCATGTTGATATTGATAAATGTCCATGCGGGGCAGTTACCACTTACCATCAGACGGACTGCATCTCCTTTTCTACTTCAATTGTATAAAATAGTCTAAGATAAGAAAAACGCTCATTATGTGTGATAAATTGGTCTTTATTTAGCTAGGAACGAAAGGAAAACAGCTGTGTTAAAAATTGTACAATCAATATTGCTCTATGTACTTACAATTAGCAATTAAGGCAGTTGACGGAGGTCTATGATAACGCCATTTCAGTGACCAGTCATAATTTGCATTATTTTCTTAATAACCTTCATTACCTGTCCAGCCCCTATAGATTTTTTTCCAAGACCCTTGTTCTAATTTACACGGTATTATGGAATCCTGTGTAAAATTGTATACTCCTAGACCAGGGGTCGGCAAGTAGTTATGAGTAGAGTCCAGATGCTGTTGAAAAATTAAACTGAGGTCCAAAAAAACTTGATATTGATAAGTTTATTTGCTTTCAAATTATTTAACAAGCCAATTGTTAAACATAGGTGAGATTATTGTGGTTGTGAACCAGACAAACTTGATGGTATTGTATTGATGGTTTATTAATCCGGTATATCAAGTAGGAGAGGGATAATATTTATATAGTTAGATAAATGATATTGAAAGAAAAATACATTTAAAGTAAGGACACGTGATTCGACAGATATTATTAATAACAAATATTAATGAATTATTATTATTATTGTTGTTGTCATAATCAAATTAATAAACAATACTAATTACTCCTTAAAAAAAAATATATAGTAAGAGAACTTTCCGGGTCTCTCTCTCAAATGAGGTACAGTAAAACGTTTTTTGTAAAATTATATTCAACTATGTAATAAACCAGCTATTCCTTAAACAAAGGGCTACTTAAACTTAAGCCTTTTCTAAACACGACAATAATTTGTTAATAGAAATCGTATGAGTTGTGTTAAATATTTTGTCACTACAGCGTGACACAAGATCGTACATATTGTTTTATTTTAAACTTATATAATTACACACAAATCGTTAAAACTAAACAATACAAGTTTAAATAGCTTTTCTTTCTTTATCTTTACCTTACTGCAACGAAATTCCAACGTATAATATATCTAAACTTTTTAGTAACAGTCCAAATTACTCTGGAACTAACCAAAACAATTAAACCCAGTACGAATAGGTACACCCATTTTCTCCTAAATTGCTAACGAAAAAATAAACGCGTTCCCAGTCTAGATTAAACCGGTTGTAGACAGCTGCAAATGTTGTATGAGTAGGGCTACCACGTTATCAGGTAAAAACAGGACTGAAATATCAAAGTTACGCTCGCTTTTCTGTATAACTATTGAGCTATCAAAATTTACATTTAATTCAAATTATTGTAAATTATATTCCTTGATTGAAATAACAATTTTTGGTTGCGAGTAATCAAATGCTAGCTATGCTATATTTTTATCCTATTTTCAGTAGGATAAAAAAACTAAGGCCTGTAAAAAATACATTGCATTTTACAAAACATGTACTTGTATGAATATCACCCCAATTTTTCGTCCATTTTTTATCTTAACAACATGAAAATTAATACAGAACAAATTAAGTATTAATTCCTTTTATTGCGCACAGAATATTATTATTAAAATTATAATCCACCGCCGAAAGGCATAGACCAGAATATTATTATACAGATTTTGGATCACGTAGGCCACATGCCCATCTGAGAGTTCTCGCGTCCCTTCACACTCGACCCCCTGAGAGGCGCCCGCTCCCTCGTGAACTCGAGAGCCGGGTGTCCTCCGACCATCTGAAGGGATTAAATTTGCGTAGCAGCGTGATCTCAGAAGACCGAAGCCTGCAACACTGCCTAACGACAGCACACAATACCGGTGGACAGTGTATCCACTGAGGGAATTGCCCGGGTAAGGACCCCTCCTTAACCTAACCTAACGTAACCTCGAGGCCCGCAGACCTTACGCTAAGCGGCGACGCCACGCCGAGGCATAGGACGGCTATCAAAGTCAAAAAATATCTCGGATTTTGAATCTCTGAACTACACAAATCCTGAACAGTCCAAACACGTGGACTCCCTACTAGAAACAATTTCAGTTGGTGCACCGTTTATCTAGAGCTAAGTCTTTTAACATTTGTGGTTTTTGAGCGCTCGCCAAATAGTTATAACTTCTTTGTAAGATAAAAGTATACACTGATCCTTCTGAACAATATCTTGGCTGAGAGCCTCTGTGAAATACTTGTCTCTTTAGATTCCTTTGGAGTAACGTTTTATAATGCAAGTAGGGATTCTAAAACGAATTTGTAATGTACAAATTCATATGTAGTACGTACGTGTATATTCATATTTAACGCTTTCTGCACTCATAGCCCCACAGTAGTATTTTCTCCTGTGTCGTGGGTGCCATGGACACACACAAAGACAAATACACAAACACCCAGACCCAAAACAAGAATCTAAACTCATCATTCGGATATCTGTCAGGCCGGGAATCGAACCCGAGACCCACTGCGTGTCAGACCGGTACGGTAACCGCTGCGCCACGTGGGTCGTCGTAAAACAACTGGAGTTTTACAAAAAAGTAGTACATAATTTAGGTAGAGAGAGAGCGGAAGTTTATACTGCAATATAAAACTCAAAAGTGTGAAGATTTCACAAACTTAACTACATTCCTGTCTATAGAAAAGACCCGCGACGATCGTAGATTTACGAGAGCCATCCAATTTTCATGTTCATTGACCTTTGAAAAATTACTCCGCCCTAAGTTTGTGGGACCATAAAACGCAAAGAAATCGGTCACCGCTTTGGTCGTTAAAACAGGCCTTCGTCAACTTACACTTGGGATTTGAGTGTTCTATAGTGCTGTATATCTTTACATAAGACATTTGAATAGGCTGTAGGTGTACCTAAGGGTAGTACTTCAACCAAAAACATTTATTTGAAGTAATAGTGTTTAGTGCTTTTGTATTTGGTTTAAAGGATGTAAGGCAGAGGCGTTGATTTTGAATCAAAATCGGTGAAAATTCTTGAAGATACCCATGAAAATTTGGTTAAGATTAGTCAAAACCTATCATACATACATACGTAATATTTTTTTTATTTAACTTAACCAAATCTACATGTATTAGTAACGCATAGTGGACCAATCATTGATTGATTTTATGCCATCAGAAGCTTACTAATATAGTCATGATCTAGTAGAATTCTAAGCTACTTCAATCTTTATATATAAACATAAATGTTTATCTGTATGTTCTCTATAGGATCGTGAACTTTTCATTTGATCATGTGATGATCTTTAGCAAAGTTATTCATGAGGTCGCGACGGTTTCTGGTGTATTTTTGTGATGGCGTAGCAACGCGCGCAGGGTACAGCTAGAACTAACTTAACTTTACATATGAATAAAAAATAACTGATCAAATGAAACATTCACTGTGTTACAAAATATTAGATATCACTTAGCCTCCTTTTTAAAGACACTACAGCACAAAGAGTTTAATTAATCATTTTACTTTAACAATATAGAACACTCAAAATCTTTTAAAACTATATTTAATTCTATAATACATTATTCTATTTAGAATACAATTCCAGATAAGTAGTTTTAGAATCTCGTAATTAGTTAATAATTTATAACTATACCGTAACATACAAATAAATGTTATACATTATTATTTATAGCAAATTTAAAAATTATGTTTTAAAACATTAAACATTGTAATAAAATTACCAGAAAATATAACAAACAATTTTAACATTATATAAAATAAAAATAAAAATCTACTTAACTTATCAACAAAATTTTAAAAATTTAAATTCAAAATTACTTTGGTATTTATATGGTACTAAATAACTTCGATTAAAAGCATAAAAGTTTTGTATAAATTATTCTGCGTTAGCAAATAACTAATTCTTGAATATAAAACTACGTACTATATAATATCTATTTATATCTAAGTAGTCATAAAATATTTAAAAGTCTATGATTAGCGAAATATGATATTGAATTTTACTTCGAAAATATTATTGATCATTATTATTACTTATAGTTCATATTAATGATCACTAATATGCTCTACAAAATATTAATAAGGCGTCATAAATATGATTTTTCAACTTGATTTTTTCGAAGTCTCAAACAAATTAAGATACGTTTTACTTTGAATAAATTGAAGCCTGTGTACATATTTTACTTTAAAAAAATCAATACATAAAAACAAGTAACTTTTTTAAATGATAACTTATTTTGTTCATTTAAAATAAGAAAAGTAATCTTTATATAAATTGAATTTTATTAGGCAATATTAAGGTATGTATTACTAACACAAATAATACATTTTTTGGAAATTAGACAACATTCTATTTATTTATTTATTTTATTTATGTGATTGAAGTTGCAAACGAGCACACAGTCCACCTGATGGTAAGTGGTCACTGCCGCCCATGGACATCTGTAAGCAACTTCAAATAGAACGTGGGTTCTATCTGAAGTCAATCACAGATGCGTTGCTTCTCCCGAGAGCTATGGTCGCCTCATATAAAAGTGTGCCAGCCACCACACCCTTCCATCGAAACGCAAGAAATGCTTCACGCTAGAACTAAGTGTGGCGGTGGTACTTTCCCGGTCGAACTACACTGGTTCTATCACCTCTATGAACATTTTAAATTGTCATGATTTAAAATGTTCATACAGGTGGTAGAACCAGTGTAGTTCTCTACCATTTCTAGCGTGAAGCATTTCTTGCGTTTCGATAGAAAGGTGTGGTTGCCGGCACATTTTCACATGAGGCGACCATCCTAGTCCTCGGGAGTAGCAACGCATCTGTGATTGACTTCAGATGAAATCCATGTTCCTATGTCCATGAGCGGCAGTGACCACTTACCATCAGGTGGACTGCATGCTCGTTTGCTACTTCAGTCAGATAAAAAAAAAAATCATGATTCTACACTGGATCTACCACCTGTATGAACATTTTAAAACATGACATGTATAACAGTTAAGTAAACCTTAATACTAAAAGTGACTTATTTACCTTACATCACCTATCCTATTTAATGATAATTTAGAATAATTCAGTTTCTGATGTTATATTAAGTGATTAATTAATCTATAAAGCGTTCATTTTAGGGTGACTAATAATTATAATTTATTGATGTCATAGCAAAATTGACACAATCTAAGTTATAAGTAGGGAATATAGTTAGTCTATACCTATTAATATTAACATATTATTGCTTGAATTTAAGCCGTTGTATTGCTAAATCTATGGTATCAACGGTGTCTAATTTTCTAGTTTTTTTTGGTAGAATATCTCATGTTTGTTCGAAATAAATACATTTTTGGACTGAAATAAAAGCTTTTTTTAATATAATTTTTGGACAACAAAATTATTAAAAAATATCCTTTTTTAAATGAGTATTAAAATTGAAAAATTTAAACACTATCATTTATTTACTAAAATTGTACTACAAGGTTATTTGTTATAAAATGTACTGTTTAACAAAATTTTAAGCGTTAATTTTGTTTGTTTGTTGTTTAATTCAAAAAAATAATAAAAGATGTTTTTTTTATTCGGCGTATTAATAAAAAAAATATAAAGCAATTTTTTGTTGCAAAATTAAAAAAATACGGTGTCCCGAAATATTTTCCTCTATCAACCCAATGTCTTGTATTATATAACTTTCTTTTAGTTGTCAATATTATTAACTCAACATGTCTATTAAAGAGAATGTTGTACGCACCTGTAGTTGGCGTGTATACTATCTTTATTTCTATGTAAGATTATTGTAATGTGTTGTTTGTAATGCTGTTGGTGTGTCATTAAATAAATTTACTAATGAATTTTGATCATTGAATCTTGGTCATTGTATTAGCCTGCGACAATCATCCAGGTTCGTTCCCGATTTATGCAAACAATACATTAAATGTCTTTCTGGGTTGTAATATATAGAAAGGTGTTTATCTACGCATACAAGTGTCCATGGTACAAATGAGGGTATCATATTTTTATTAAGGACATGTAGCGTTCTTCTACAATACCATTCCACCACAATAACTTCACGGTGGTACCCCAGTCGATCCATATGTTCCAGTAGACTCCATATCAGACGCCTTAATCGACATTAGAGTCCATTAAGACGTATACGTACGTATGTTGAGTCGGTACACTCATTGTCGTACAGATTCTGTCACACTTTGTTTTTAAAGAATTAAAGTAACAAACGAGCATGCAGAGCACCTGATGGTAAGTGATCACTGCCGCACATGGACACCCATAAGCAACTTCACATAGAATATGGGTTCTATCTGAAGTCAATCACAGATGCGTTGTTGCTCCCGAGGACTAAGATGGTTGCCTCATATAAAAGTGGGCCGGCAACCACACCCTTCCAGCGAAACACAAGAACTGCTTCACGCTATTGGTGTGGCGGTGGTACTTCCCCGGTCGGACGATTGTTCTACTACCTTCAAAAGTCACTTTATATCTGCAACTCCATAGCATTCGAAATTCAAATAACCCCATAGCATTCAAAATACATTGCTTATCATAACTCGTGTAAAGTCAAACAAGGGCTACGAAACATGCACTCTGCGTTCTACATTTTCAAACTTGATGATCGCTTTGTGTCACAAGCGTTTTTTGTTTTTAATTTGTAGTGTACATACTTACATTTAATTCTTTCTACGCTTGCAGTTTATTATTTATATTATCATTATTATATAATCATCAGCCCTTTGAGAACCATTGCTGCACGTACGTCTCCTCTTATGAAATGATTTTGACACACACACACACACACACTAAAAACTAGGCTAAAGATTTTGACGTGACAACGTCTTACAATTCGATGCAGCCGGCTGCACGCACCATAAAACATGACTCATGCGGCGTTACCTCGCTCTGAGGCGTTCCATTTAAGGCTTAAGTGTAAGCAAGAGAGCGGAAAGAGCGACAAAGAGGCACAATCTGCCAAAACGCCTAAATATTATTAATGTAACTTGATCAATTCCATTGTGATTTCCATTTACCTCCTTCTCTATATCCATACAGAATATCTACCAAACAAATAAAATAAAAAAATTTCGTTACTTACAATCTATTATGTAGTCCCCATATTCGTTTGCTGTAATACTATTTCCATTTGATAAATAAAAAATCACTGTATAAATTTCGGAAAATGCTATCCTTTAGTTTTTGATAAAATGTTATTGTCGATGTAAAATATGGCTGCTTTTGTAGTGTAGATCGTTCTGATAAAAATAGCTCCCGTGTTGCTCGTTACCATATAACAGGATATAAAATTACATTATCGAAGTTAACACTCGTCAACCCATTATTGCCCCACTACTGGCCACGGGTCTTCTCTCGGAAGATATTGGCCATAGTCCACCACGCTGGCTAAGTGCGAGTTGACTTCACACATCTCGGAGAACTTTATCGGAGAAGAACTCTCGGGTTTGTATGTTGTCTTTCACCGAAAAGCAGTGATAATTGATTTCTAATACGCACATAAATCAGTGGTGCGTGCCTGGGTTTGAACCTCGGATCTCCCGATTGAGTGAGCAAGTTTCAACCATTAGGCTATCACTGCTCATTGGGCAATCACTATTTTTAACAAAATATTATTGTAAAGCGGAATTATTTACGGTAAAGTTGCAGTATAAATCGCTAAATTATATCGTCTCTTAGGTTTGAAAGTTGTTTTATCCAAACGGGGAACGAACCTGAAACCTGCAAGGTCGACTACTGGTAACCATTGTATCGTAGCTGTGATTAAAAAATTAATTATAATAACTTTTACCATTCAAAATGCTATAAATGTATAGCTGTGATTTAAAAATTAATTAAAATAACTTTTAACCACTCAAAATGCATAAAACCTAATGAGTTAACTAAAGTTTGAAGCGATAACTTTTACGTTTAAAGAGCTTAATTCACTTGTATTTTACAGGAGTTTGTGTTTAAGACCTTGACAAAGTTTCAGCGACTAATGAAAGCTTATGAAGCTTATAACGGACGAAGCTTAGAGCTTTTATTTTAAAAATACGTTAGAGAGCTTTTGATTGTGGAAAATAATATATCTATATATAACGAAATAATTTTGTATTTTAAATTCTATCTGTCATATATTTAAACGTCAAAATATTAAAAAGATTTTCAAATTAGTGAAATTGCATCAAATATGACTAATGGTGCTGCCACACTGCGATTTAAAAATGTTTACAAACGTTAGTAAACATTTGTTAAGAAACATACGATCACAATGCTAGAAAATGTTTTTATGTCAGATAATGTTAGTAAACATTTCTAAAACTATTCATTCTCAAAAAGGCAACTGTCAATGCCCAAATCCTATATATTCTTTGGCAAGCATTTTCCATCAGTGTAGGAGCACTTAAGAACATTAAACAATTCCTAACAGAACGTAAGAATTCCTAACATTTGTTAGGAAATTAGTGCTAGTGTTAGAAAATGTTTGTAAACATTTTTAAATAGCAGTGTGGAAGCACCTTAATAAAAACAGATTATAAAGAACCTACATATAGACATCGAAACATAAAAAAGCAATTTTTGAAAATGCGATAAATATGATTATTAAAACTGAGTATATTTGATTTCATGTATAATACATAACTAGAGTATTTTATGTCTACATAAGTTCGAATATGATATTTTCAAAATTTAATATTGAATTTACAAGAATTAATTATTACTTCTCACTTTCGTTGTCCAATCATGTTTTATTATACAGTTTATATTTTATATGTATTTTAAAACCTAATATGTATTGTTTAATCTACGGATTTCAATAGTATATAACAGGTTATTATTGCAATTATTCATCTCTTTTATTATTTAACTTGATTCATTAAAGAGTAATTGAAAAATAATTACAAAAAGAAGGATAAATAAATGTATGTAACATTTTTATGATAGGTACTTTTGGAAATACTTAAATAAAAGAGGTTACAACTATATAAAATAAATATTATTTTCTTATATTACCCATTGTAACAATATATCATGTGATCATTTTTAAATTATAAATAAGTTGTAATTTTTCATCAAATATAATCAAATCGTGATCATCGTAATATTTTTTTTTATTTAGAGGAATTATTAATAATTCATAATTAATTCAAAAAATTATAAACAAACAATAACAGTATTGAATTATAATTAAAGTTGGCCTTAAAATATACCTCTAAAACAAGTGCACTCTAAACAAAAACAAACTAATTATAGTATATAGAATTATAGTTATAACTAAACAAGTCCACCGGCCAAAGAAATCTCCAATGACTTAGGTTTTACACAATCGGTCAGCGGGCAAAGGCGGCAGTGAGCGCTACGGTGGCCAGTATTGTTGGGGCAGCGGGACTGCTGATAAACCCACTGTTGCACTCGTCCGTGTCGCAGCAAAACGTGCGGGCACCCCACCATTCTGTTGACAAAGATTTTGCTTAGGAAAAACGCTAGTAAATGTTTTGCAATGCAGTGATGAGTTTTAATGTGGTGTAGTGGCAAAGGGGGAGGCCCTTTGTCACCACATCACATTAAGTGAGGAAGGGCGTGGAGAGGTGCGACATATGACAGAACGACCATTATTGAAAGAGAATTGAAAATAAACTACTGGGGAAAATTATTGTTGTAGTGTCCTCATTTTATAACTTACATATAATCAAAACAGAACAGTGATAGCCAAATGGTTGAAACTTGCCCTCTCAATCGAGAGGTCCGAGGTTCGAACCCAGGCACCACTGATTTATGTGCGTATTAGAAATTAATTGTCACTGCTTTTAGGTTGCCGGCACACTTTTATATGAGGCGACCACCTAGTCCTCGGGAGTAGCAACGTATCTGTGATTGACTTCAGAATCCACGTTCTATATGAAGTTGCTTACTGCGCAGGGCGGAAGTGACTACTTACCATCAGGTGGACTGCATACTCGTTTGCTACTTCATTATCATAAAAATAACGTTGTAATATTATGATAAATGTGGTCAAAGTAGGTAAAACTGCAGGAATAAGCTAGCAAATTATAATCGTTAATACCATTTCCATTCATACATTGTGTCGATAACACCCAGAACCGTAACCTAAATCAATGTTCTGTCGCGACCGAAATCCTCCTTAACATATAAATGTACGGGCGAGTGAGATTTCACGAGAACCCGAAGCTTAAAATTATTTTTCTACGAAAACCCGCATTTTTGTATGGAGTGCTTTGAATATTTTCGATTATTTTGCATTTCACGCCTTAGTATAGTTTGTGTACAAAGATTGTAATCGATTTACAAAGTTAAGGAACATCGACAACGGTTATCGCTTAGTTTGGGGCCCATTGGTGGTTATGGTTAAACATTTACTCGATTCCTGCAAATCTTTTTTATATAAAGAACTTATGTATTAACAACCCTATGTATTACAACTTAATCTTATTGAACAATATCAAGTAATCACTGTAGCTTGAGCTGTTATACAATCTACGAATTAAAATCATTAGCGTGATTCAGAAAGAGGTACAGCGCCATCTAGTCGTAGCGCCGACAACTGCTTTCGTAACATATTTCTATTCCATCGATTCAACTCACAAGGATTCTAAAGAAATTTATTTCGACAAAAAGCTTCGGTCCTTCGTGTAAATTTTAATATCGTTAAGAGCAGTGATAGCCTAATGGTTGAAACTTGCTCTCTCAATCGGGAGGTCCGAGGTTCAAACCCAAACCACTGATTTATGTGCGCATTAGAAATCAATTATCACAGCTTTTCGGTGAAGGAAGACATCGTGAGGGAACCTACTCACCCGAGAGTTCTTTAAAAAAAAACTTCTCGGAGGTGTGTGAAGTCCACCAATTCGCACTTAGCCAGCGCGGTGGACTATGGCCTAAAACTCTCCCATTCTTGAGGAGACCACTGCCCAGCAGTGGGACGATGGGTAAACGACGATAATATCGTTAATACCCATTTTCGTTTCAAGTACATTGTGTCGATAACACCCAGCTCTGTAACCTAAATCAATGTTCTGTCGCGACCTAAATCCTCCTTAACATATAAATGTACGGGCGAGTGAGATTTCACGAGAACCCGAAGCTTAAAATTATTTTTCTACGAAAACCCGCATTTTTGTATGGAGTGCTATGAATTTATTATTCTGCGTTTGACGCCATCTGATAGTATAGGTTGTGTACAATATTTTTTTTATCTGACTGAAGTAGCAAACGAGCATGCGGTCCACCTAATCGTAAGTGGACCGCCCATGGACATCTGTAATAAACTTCATACAGAACATGGGTACCATCTGAAGTCAATCACAGATGCGTTGCTACTCCCGAGGACTATGATGGTCGCCTCATGTGAAAGTGTGCCGGCAACCACACCCTTCCATCAAAAGGCAAGAAATGCTTCACGCTAGAAATAGGTGTGGCGGTGGTACTTCCCCGGTTGAACTACACTTGGTTCTACCACCTCCGATGTAGAGAGATTGTAATCGATTTACAAAGTTAAGCAACATCGACAACGATTGCCCCGTAGATGGGTGACTATGGTGGTTATAGGTAAACATGAACCGACTCAATTTCTCTTACTCGGTATTTATACTGGGCTGAACAACATTTCCGTAATTAATTTAGTGTCAAAGTGTAGCGTATCTTGCCAAATATGCTTCTTGTACAGCCAAATATGAGGCAAGATACTGGAGCTAACTTATAACCAATGTCATTATAGCAATAAAAAAGATATACAAAGAAAATGACAAACCCACTTAGTTTCTTGCCGGATCTTCTCAGTTGAGGTCGTGTTCCGATCCGGTGGTGGTGTAAAAAAATATATATGTAATTGACAATTTGTAAGTGCCTCCGAAGGCCTATGCAAAATAAATGGCCTAAACTCAAGCGTACATTATCTATAAAAAACGAGAAAAAAATGTCTTTTTTATGTGGGGCTCCCTTTTAAACATTTATTTTACTATAGCGTACATAGAAATACATACATCATGTGTGAAAATTTAAAATGTCTACCTATCACGATTAATCATATACAGTCAGTGACAGACAGACGGACAGACGGACAGACGGACAGACGGACAGCGGAGTCTTAGTAACGCTTTTATAATAAACTACCAATTCAAATCAGAAATTTGTCAATCAATAACTTTAAAGCATTTATTAAGATCAAGCTTAGTCGTAAAGCATATTACAAAATTTCTGATTATATAGATGATAAAACAGCTTGGGACTGAACAATACGTAATTAATAAAATGTCAAAGTGTAGCGTATTCTGCCAAACGTGTTCCTTGTTAGGCCAAATGTAGGGCAGGATATTGGAGCTAACTTTTGTTACCCATGTAAAAACAAGATGGCAAATAAAAAAAAATATAAAAAAAGATATACAAAGAAAAAAGACAAACCCACTGAGTTTCTTGCCGGATCTTCTCAGTTGAGGTCGTGTTCCGATCCGGTGGTAGTGTAAAAAAATATATATAAATGTAACTGACAATTTGTAAGCGCCCCCGAAAGCCTATGCAAACAAAATACCATGAGATTTTTTTAACACTTACTACGGAATCCTAAAAACTACAGTTGTTTGTTCGAGCCCCAGACCTCCAGCCTAGACTACACCCATTCTATTAGTATAATGCCTAAACATGAACGAGCAATTTCTGCTATCAATTCTATCTATTGCAACCCATTGTCAAGCGTTATCAGTAAATTGCAGCCACTATCTGACAACGGATATTCAGATTGTAATTGCTTGGGGACATGCAAGATGAAGCCGCGGTATTTGCCGATATGTGAATGGCAGTGAAAGGTTGTAGTCAAATACAATCTTAAAATTATCTTTGTAATAAATTAATAAGATAAAGAACATATTTAGAACGAAAGTAAATTATGTATTAACTCTCTCTCTTTCTCTCATCAACCCATTATTGGCCCACTCCAGAGCACGGGTCTTCTCTCAGATTGAGAGAGTTTAGGCCATAGTCCACCGCGCTGGCCAAGTGCGAATTGGTAGACTTGTGTTGTGGTGAACTATTCGAAAAAAATTCGAATAGTATAATTCGAAATAAACTAACCCCCGCCCCCCGTGACGTCCTCAGCGCTACAAAGAGGACTACGGGATCTCCAAAGGAACGCAACTGGAGTCCTCTGACAGCGTTGCCCCATGGGGCTCCTTCGAGGTGACTGGCTGGGCCATCACTCCGTCTGTTTTTTACGGTATATAAACACACATATCAACGTCCTTCCTCGGGGCCATCTGGCTGGACGGCCCGATTCTCATTCTAGTCGCCAGCAACCCCGGAAGCCCCTTTTTAGTCGCCTCTTATCGGTATTTGCCTGTTGTAAGAGGCGACTTAAAGAGGGGTTGCGGGTAGCAAGAGTATGAGCTCGAACCGTCCAGCCACGAGATCCCGGGATGGACAAGAAATGCGTATTCGCATAGTGTCGTAAAGACCAGACGAGTTGGGGATCTCGGAGCCCTCGTTGCAGGGCCGAGGACCGTTACTGCGGGCTTTTGTTGCGGTAGGAATCCCACTTAAACAGGCGTCGGTCTCAAGGCGTCGCGTGCCTTTTGAAGGTTTCACCCATTTCCCACCCATTGCTAGGCACGCTTGTCTTGTCCCTGTAGTTCCGGGACCAGAATAGGGCTACGGTACCCTCTGCCTGTCGTAACAGGCGACTAAAAGGGGCTTCCGGGGTTGCGGGCGGAAAGAGTGGGAGCTCGAACCGTCCGGTCAAGTGAACCCGGGAAGGACGGCTGCATGTGTGGTTGCATGTTGCCGTAAAAACCAGAAGGTGCGATGAGCAGTTCACGCCCACCAGAGAAGAGCCCGATGGGGCACACGCTGAGGACACCGGCGGCGGTCAACTGGAGTTCCCGGAGTCCTCTTCGCAGCGTCGAGGTTGGCCACCGGGGGGGTTTTAGTGCGGTAAGAATCCCACATAACCCGCGTCGCTCCCACGACGTCGGGTACTTTTTGAAAGTTTCCCCCTCGAAAACAAAAAAAAAAAGGGCCGAGGACCGCCACTGCGGGCTTTTGTTGCGGTGCCTTTTGAAGGTTTCACCCATTTCCCACCCATTGCTAGGCACGCTTGTCTTTTCAGTCAGAGAAACCTTAGATATGTAGGTTTACTCTTAATGTTTTCTTTCGCTCTCTTAGTAGATGTTAATTAACTTCTTACACGACTTAACTTTAATTAATCAAAGATATCATGGGCCTGAGCTCTGGAAAATCAATCCCCTGGTCGAAAGGCTGATTTTCCATCGGAGGATTGATTTTTCATGAGACTATGTACTAATTAATTAGTAAGAGATATTGCACCGATTAAGAGACGTTTTTAATTATTACTAACGAGATCTTTTCATCGGATTAAGAAAGGCAATCACTAGAATGACTAAAAAGATGGTTTGATAAGCTCATCAAAGACTAGAAACAAAACGTTTTAATTACTGACTAATATTGAATGCTTTTATATGCTTAAATGCATGTGTTTTTTTCAACTAGTAATAAATATGTACTATAGGTATTATGGTAACGTCCCTGTAGTTCCGGGATCAGAATAGGGCTACGGCATCCCCTGCCTGTCGTAAGAGGCGACTAAAAGGGGCTTCCGGGGTTGCAGGCGGCTAGAGTAGGAGCTCGAACCGTTCGGTCAGGCGATCCCGGGAAGAACGGCGGTATATGTGGTCGCATACCGTCGCAGACTAGAGGGAGCGGTGGGCCCAGCCACCCATCTGGGAGGAGCCCGATGGGGCAACGCGCTCAGAGGATTCCGGTTGCGGTCGGACCGAGTACCCGGAGTCCTCTTTATAGCGCCGAGGACGACCACCGGGGGGGTTTTAGTGCGGTAAAAATCCCACATAACCCTGCGTCACTCCCACGGCGTCGGGTACCTTTTGAAGGTTTCCCCCTCGAGAACAAAAAAAAAGGTATTATGGTAAAAAAGAGAGTATTTTTTTATATATGTTGTTGTAGCCATGTTGTTTACCATCGATTATTTTATTGGAAAAACTTTGATAAGCTAATAATAACCAACAATACGAGATCAAAAAAACATAGTAAAATAGGTGGTAAAACCAGTGTACTTCGCTCGGTGAAGTACCACGGCCACACCTATTTCTAGCGTGAAGCAGTTCCTGCGTTTCGATGGAAGTGTGTGGTTGCCGGCACACTTTTATATGAGGCGACCATTTTAGGCCTCGGGAGTAGCAGCGCATCTATGATTGACTTCAGATAGAACCTCATGTTCTATATGAAGTTGCTATAGTATACATATCGTATTTAGCTCGTTTGAAATGCATTCCAATTAATAAATTCTTATCGCCTAACTCAGAGGTCGGCAACCTGCGGCACGTGAGTTTCATGCGGTTCTTTGGATGTGAAGCTGGGGCTCTTCAGTTAAATATTATTGATTTTATAAAAAAAGACATTTAATAACCGTTGAATAACCATGAAAATCACTCGCTCCCATTGAATTTGATTGTTATTGTACTATAAGTTAGTGTTGTAAGTATTAATTATTAATAGGTTACATTTATAAAACAATATACAATTACTTTTTTTATTAGGAAAAACATGTGTCTGTTTAAAAACATATAAATGTTATAAATTTTCTTTTTTGTCTCTTTCGACTCATAGGTTGCCGACCCCTGGGCTAACCAATTATGACATCGTTTGCTGGCTATTGCAATTAATTTATATTGTCTATCCTGCAGTGCTGGTAAGCACGAACAATGTAAATATAATTATTCTAATACATGCAAGTCTGTTGACACATTTATCCATACTAGTCACTCGTTGCAACGGTTGAAATTCGACCGTAAATTAAATTAAAAAACTAAACTTCATATTGTCCTGTAGCACGAATACTTCTAAAATTCAAATAAATTGTATTAATTTTCATGTTATTTTGAATGCATCCGTTAAAGGTAAAAGAGGTTTCATTAGTTAAGCTGCATTTTAAAGCAATAGCGGGTATTTTGACACAGACATCTGTCATTTGTAATCACAAGTTTTTGCTTCACGTATTAATATATAGATGAGTGGCACGAGAGCAAAGCTAAGTTCAATGTAAACAGGTGTGTAAAGGGTGTATTTATTTTTACTAAGATTCAGTAGCAAACGAGCATTCGGTCTACCTGATGGTAAGTGGTCACTGCCGCCCATGGCCATCTTTAAGCAACTTCATACAAAAGAAGATTACAGTCTGAAGCCAATCACGGATTCGTTGCTTCTCGGGCTAAGATGGTCGCCTCATATAAAAGTGTGCCGGCAACATCAACCTTGCACCGAAACGCAAGGACTGCTTCACGAAAAAATAGCTGTGGCGGTGGTACCTCACCGATCGAACCATTGTTCTACCACCTTGCCAATATATGTGTTTATGTAATAGCAGAATCCACGCGATTCGTTCGCGTAGACAGTACAACATTCTATTGTTCTATTATCAATAGGTACCGCCGCATATACGATGAAACAAATTTTATAGCAAAATTTTTTACACCTTGATTCACGTTACTTAAAATTTTGCAAAGACCCGTTACGTATTTTAGGGATAAAAATAACCTATGTTATGCAGGGATAGTGTAGCATTCTAATGGTGTAAGATTTTTTACTATAGGTTCAGTAGTTTTTAAGTTATATCATAATATAGGGCGAAGGAAAACTTATTTTCTTAATTCGCACCTATATTTAATATTTACAATAATAAAAGTATTTACAAGAAATAATAAAAATAATAAACTCAAAACATTCTCTCTATTCCCATATCCAAAACAAATAATCTTCTTTTTTCATGTCAAAATAATAGAAATCTAAATTCGTATATAAAATAATAAAAACTTTTTAACAAAAAATATCTACCGACTTCCATGTCACAAAAAAGTAAAAAATAATTTAAATATATTTTGGTCTAGAACATACTCAGTACTTAGTACATAGTCCTGAAGTCGGTGCTCGACATATTTCGCTGGACGACGGTAACTACGTCCTATATGAGCACCGACTTCAGAACTATGTACTAAGTACTGAGTATGTTCTAGACCAAAATATATTTAAATTATTTTTTACTTTTTTGTGACATGGAAGTCGGTAGATATTTTTTGTTAAAAAGTTTTTATTTTACACTTTTTAGTGACTATATTTTTATGTTTGTATTTAAATAAAGCCTCTAAGTTTGCTTTGTGCATCTACATATTCACAAAAATTAAACATAAAACACTTTAACAATTCATACAAACAGGGCGCCCCCTCTGGAAGTACCCCTCCATCATCAGGGTTGAGGAGTTGAAGGTCAAATTTTTCATCTTATGTTTTTGCTCAGTAATCTTATAACATATACGTAAGCACCAAATTTATTTATTTATTTATTTATTTATTTAAAGTTGTACCAACAGAGTAATCACTAGTATATACATTTAATTACAATATTGCGTATAGACTAGGAGTAAGTGTTACTCCACTTACAGGTACAATCGACATGCAATTAACAACTAGCAAGCAAAAACAATAGTGTAAAATGATAATAAATTAAATTACTATTCAAAATTAAAATTAACAAAGTGGATAAAATATAACAACAATAATTAAAATAAAATACAAAATAAAAATTCTTTAAAAATTTTTGCAGCGAAAAATTTTAAAATTGAGATAATATAACAAAGAAAAAATATAATCATAAAATATACACAACTCCATAAAAGAAATGATAATTTATAAATAAAATACAAATTTAATTTAATTTCATTGAGATTATAAGAAAAAAATATAATAAATTAAATACATCAACGAACATGAAATTTAAATGATATTCAATATGAAATTTAAACAGAATATAAATCAAAAATAAAAATAAAAGATTAATGACACTGAGAAAGACAGACGTAAATCTTAAACGCATGCAGACTATTAGAAAATATATCAATAGCATATTTATCAGAGTTTTTCAACATATTCTTATAACGTGCAATATGCAACAAGGAGGTTTCAAGGCCCATATTGTGAATATTGTTGTAGCTTCTCAACATTCTGTTCAAAGGAGAATGATGACCAAGGTTGGATCGCGCGGGTTTAGTAAAAAATGGCTTGTACTTCAGTGACCGTGGCATTCTCCTTGGAACAGATATATGAATTTGCGACAGAAGATTAGGTGTATCAGTGTGACCATTGATTAACTTGTACAGAAACATGTGGTCTAGATGCCTTCTACGATTTTCTAGTGATTTTAAAGAGAAATGTTGCAACCGATCATCGTAAGACGGCAGTGATTTTGCTAAGTTGCAGCTATAAGACAAGTGCCACAAAAATCTTTTTTGGATACCCTCTAGACGTTTGTTATATATATCGTAGTGCGGGTTCCACACCACGCTACAATATTCTAGACCACTACGCACTAGAGCGGTGTAAATTGTAATTTTAGTAGCTGGCTTTTTGAATTCCTTGCAGTTGCGCAAAACGAATCCTAAGGCTTTGAAACCTTTTTTGACAATATGGTCGATGTGTTTGTTAAACCGTAATTTATTGTCAAGAATGACACCTAAGTCGCGAACCTGATTTGTCGCGAACCTGATTTGTCTCGAATAGTGGCTCGTTGTTGATGTAGTAAATAGTAGTAAGAGATTCAATTTTCTTTCTGGTAAAACGAATTTTGCAGCATTTAGAGGTATTCAAACTCATAGTGTTAGAGGTACACCATAAGGCAAGGTTATTTAGATCATTTTGGAGTAAGATTCTTTCTTCATCTGTGTCTACCCGTCTGAAAAATTTCAAGTCGTCTGCAAACATATAAAACTTTGTGTTTTGGAAACAACTGGCAATGTCGTTAATAAAGATGTTGAATAATAGTGGACCGAAATGGGAGCCTTGAGGAACTCCAGAGTGGGCAGTGAATGGCTCAGAATTATATCCACCTATCACTACAACGGATTTTCTATTTATAAGGTAAGAATACCACCACTCCAGAAAAACACTGGTAATACCAAGTGCTGCAAGCTTGTCTACCAACATGACATGGCTAACCCTATCGAAGGCCTTGCTAAAATCGGTATATATTACGTCAATAGAGTGGCCTTTGTCAACTTCTTTAATAAGGTCTTCAACAAAGGATGTTAAATTTGTTGCTGTGGAGCGTGTTTTTATAAATCCGTGTTGTTCAGGTACAATTTGTTGTTTAATATGCCACGAAAGGACAGGATACAAAACTTTTTCGAAGACTTTAGCGAACACTGGTAATAAAGAAATGGGCCTATAATTTTTTACGGAACTAGCATCTCCACTTTTATATAAAGGTATAACTAAAGCTGTCTTCCATGCAGTGGGGTACGAGCCAGAACGTAAAGAGCTACTGAAGATCATGGAGAGCGGTTTTGCAAGCGCGCTGGCACAACGAACGACAAAGATGGATGGTAAGCCATCATAACCAGCTCCTTTTGTAGCGTCAAGTCTTTTTAACACTCTATAGACTTGATCTTCATTGACCGATAACATGGACAAGTGTGTGGCTGAGGCTGTTTGAGGTTGAAATGAGACGGTGTCGGCAGTAGGCCCTTTATTATATGACGAGGAAAACTGTAACGCAAATAAGTCGCAAATACCCGGTCCTGTACTAGCAACAATATCGTCAAGGGACATTTTAGTGGGGTATGTAGTACTGCCTCCTCTTTTAAGTTTAAGGAAAGACCATATTAATTTAGGATTCGATGACAATGACAGCTCAAGCCTATCCAAATATGTTTTATAATTAGATTTAAGTAGTTTTATGCTTCTTTCACGTAATAATTCAAATGTAACTGAATCACGGGGATTACCATATTTACGAAACTTTATTCTGTATTTGTGTTTTTCGTTCAACATCTTTATTAATGACTTTGAAAACCAAAAGGGGTATTTGTGGTTATTATTGCGGGGTCTGACTTCTATAGGTTTCAGTCTATGGTAAAATTTTGTGACCATATCATCCACTGTAGTACATGCCGAGAGTTCGTCAGTCCAGGAAATTTGCTTGAGGTCATTAGTTATTTTTTGGTAATCAGCTTGGTAAAAAAGAAGCAAATGGCTTATTCCTATGGTTTTGGCTTTAAGTACCCCTGCATCATCAGGGTTGAGGAGTTGAAGGTCAAATTTTTCATCTTATGTTTTTGCTCAGTAATCTTATAACATATACGTAAGCACCAAATGGCTTATTCCTATGGTTTTGGCTTTAAGTACCCCTGCATCATCAGGGTTGAGGAGTTGAAGGTCAAATTTTTGTCCCATGAATTTGCTTAACAATTTCATTATATATTCGCAAACATCAAACGACCAACTTTTATAGTTCAGGCTAGCAGTACCCCTGCATCATCAGGATTGAAGAGTTGAAGGTCAAATTTTTCATAGTAAATACCTACATAGTAATTTTATTCTATATTTTACTCAATTGGACTTCTCCAGCTAAGGTTCGGCCGACTATCACTAATTTTATTATTTTGCTCCAAAAAGTTGAAGATCCTATGATTAGAACCTTATCAAACTCTTATCAGACTACCCCTGGAGTACATCCTTTCTAATAAAAAAAGAATCATCAAAATCGGTTGGCGGGATATTGAGTTATTCATACATTTATCGCGTACATTGAAAATGCAAATTTAAGACTTATGCGTTTTTCTTATGGATGCCCTAGTCAAAAAAATACTAAAATAAAATGGGACCCTATGACACGCACTACCTTTCAAATAAAAAAAAAATCATCTAAATCGGTTCACCCAGTCCGGAGAAATGAGGTAACAAATATAAAAAAAAAAAAAAAAAAAAAAAAAAAAAATACAGACGAATTGATAACCTCCTCCTTTTTGGAAGTCGGTTAAAAATAGTTCTTTAAAGAGTAAAAAGTATATACGAAATGAGGTCGCTACAATAACAAACATACAAAACTACAAAGCTTTTTCTCTTTATTATAATAGTATAGATAAAATAATTATACATATGTGTTTGTTACTCTAAACGCAATCATTATCTGTGGATTCAGTGATAATTTGGCACACAAAGTTTATGACTTACAATCACTACATAGTTTAACATAGTCGCGTCTCGTCTGTCTGTCCCTTTGTATGTTTAGATCTTTAAAACTTCGCTGCGAATGTTAATGCGGTTTTTTTAATAGAAAGAGTGATTCAAGAGGAAGGTTTTTATGTATCATACATGCATAATATATGTATATAATGTAGAGGAACGCTGATAATTTTAGCTTTTTGACTTTTAGGCGGAACGAAGTTAGCCGGATAAACTAGTAACACATAAAATATATGTCAGAAATGGCGGTATTGTGGCAACACCAGAACGCCAGCGCCATCTAGTGGCGTTCGATGAAGTTAGGGTTGTACCAGTTTAATGGCCGACACCTCAGTCTATCGTTGACGGTCGGCCGAAGCAGACAACTCTAAAATCATCCCGCGTTCTTAGTGCTATGATTACTTGCCTACTTAATTTAGTTTGATTAATTCAGTGATTGTAACAAGTTTAATTCGGCAATATACTGTGTGTTAAAATCAAGTCTGCAATTTATTCCCGTGCTAACATTCCATATCAGAGCCCACAGTAGGTTATCCTGATACGATGAGCGAAAAAGAACCACCCCTTCCGTCATATATATTACCTACCAGAGTAGACTTTAACAAAGCTGCGTGACTAACGTAGGATTATATTGTCTTACCTTTTAATTTACAAACATATATTATATTTAAAGTTATAAAACGTCTTCGCATTGAAATTGTTTCGTAGTGTTCATCTATCTCAATAAGACCCTGGGATGGATGGGAACCCTGACTGTTCCCAACTTACGGGTTTTTCCCCCAAATTTAGGTGATAAATAAGTAGGATGGGGATTTTTTTGGGGTGTAATATTTTTAGAGGTATTGTTAGGGGTTTTTATAACTTCAACATATAGGTGTGCCAGGCTTTACGATCATGCCTCACGACGAAAAAAGGCCATGCACTATACCCGAACACCTTTTTTTTTCGTCGTCAGGTCAGGTTCAATTCATAATTCATTGTGGGAGATTTTAGGTGTTTTTAAAGAAAGCTTTGGGGGAATATATTTTTGAGACTTGGTAACCCTGAAGACAGTGTTCATTATTGCTTCGATCTGCCTTGGGACTAGACGCAGAGACGCTCAATTTAGTGCTTCTGGGAATTTGTAAGCGTAACTTCAATAAACATTAATCTCAATCAATAACATAAATGGTCCAAGTAAGGATCACTTGTTAAAAGTGTGTTACAAGCCATACTTTTCAATTTGTCTATATACGAAAATTATTTCGAATAATCGAATATTTGTTTTCGAATATCAAATCCTACTATTAGAATGCTGAGATCCAAACTTAGTTTTCGGGTAGTAGACCAGTGTAGTTCGCCTGAAGAGGTACCACCGCCACACCTATTTCTAGCGTAAAGCGTTTCTTGCGTTTCAATGGAACGGTGTGGTTGCCGGCACACTTTTATATTAGGCGACAATCTTAATCCTCGGGAGTAGCATTGCATCTGTGATCGACTTCAGACAGAAACCATTTTCTATGTGAAGTTGCTTACAGATGTCCATGGGCGTCAGTGACCATTTACCATCAGGTGGACTGCATGAACGTTTGCTACTTCAATAAAAAATCGCATCTTAAGATGTCAACAACATTAAGAACGAAACCTTTGGTCTACATTTATAATTAGCACAGATTCCAAAGAATGACAAGAATACTTTTGACCGCGCTTGTTGACAAAGCTATTTATTATCTGTCGGATTTGCCGCTAAACCTAATTGGGATACCAGCAGTGACCCAATAATTAGCTCTATTCCAGAGAGCATCTCGTGCTGTAGTGGTTTTGTGCCATTATTAACTAAAATGAAATATAATATAATATAAATATAATAATTAGTATGGCCGTGACCACGATCCCTGCAACGGGATCAAAATATCGGCAGAAATAAATTCGAAAATCGCATATCTTTTGTACCCGTTACGTAATAAAATGCATCCGCGATTTTATTGGTTTAAAATTATGTATGAAATATAATGTCAACTAGGTTATTACCACGGGTTCGCTCGCTTATTATAGGATATTCCTATATTGTCAACCCATTATTGTCCCACTGCTGGGCACGGGTCTTCTCTCGGAATGAGAGAGTTTTCGGCTGCGTCCACCGCGCTGGCCAAGTGGGAATTGGTGGTGGTAGGATATTCCTATGTACAATGAACAAACACACATACATTCTCACAAACTTTCGTATTTATAATTTTATAAAATGTACAAGCTCTGAACCGAGACTAGTGCAGTAAGGCTGCACAAACAGCTGCTTACATATTCGTCCGATTTCCGAGCTCGTTTCGATCCGTGCGAGTTTCGTACTATCGTACCTACTATATATGTGAACATACACGTGAAGCGAACGCTCGGCTGCGCTACATGGTAGGCGGAGTGGGGGGATGTTAGGTTTTTTCGTTACGGAATTTCTGGATTCGGTCGCCGCACTTATAGCCCGCGATAAAGCTATGCAATAGCTTAAAAATATTAATCATACATTCTTTCAAACATCATATTCCCGTAAGCATTATTTTAATAAAGGTTTTGGCTCTACAAAATATAATAAACACAATTTTCATACCTAATTTTTGTCAATTGTCCCCTTGATACTGCCCGGATCCAACTAAACTCATAACCTAAATAATTGAGTTAATTTGGTAAATAACAAAAGTTTTCATTCACTGTAACAGAAATATATTATTTATACATTCAAAGTTGTTAACATGCACGCGGTTCATCTAATTAGCTTTTGTATATATTATAGAAAATTAGCGTAGGGATATTTTTTATGAGCAAATATATGTTTGTATTATTTTGCTAGTATTTAAAAACGATGTGCACACAACGTTTTTTTTATCTGACTGAAGTAACATACGAGCATGCAGTCCACCTGATGATGAGTGGTCATTAATAAAACAGAACATGGGTTCTTTCTGAAGTCAATCACAGATGCATTGCTACTTCCGACTAAGATGGTTGGCTCATAATGAAGTGTGCCGGCAACCACATCGTTCCATCGAAACGCAAAAAATGCTTCACGTTAGAAATAGATGTGGCGGTAGTACTTCCTCGGGCGAAATTAAAAAAAAAGTTCTCGGCGGTATGTGAAGTCCACAAATTTGCACTTGGCCAGCCCGGTGGATTATGACCTAAAACTCTCTCATTCCGAGCGAAGACCCGTGCCCAGCACTGGGATAATAATGGGTTGACGATGACGATGACTTATTAATGCGATAGTCGTACCCGAAGCCGCGGTAATAAACTAGTTGACATTATATTTAATTTTACTCAATAACTGAATTTGTTAAAGTACTACAAACCGAGATGCTCTCTGGAATAGAGCTAATTATTGGGTCACTGCTGGTATCCCAATTAGAGTTAGTGGCAAATCCGACAGATAATAAATAGCATTGTCAACAAGCGCGGTCAAAAGTACTCTTGTCATTCTTTGGGATCTGTGCTAATTATAAATGTAGACCAAAGGTTTCGTTCTTAAAGTTGTTGACTTGTAAAGATTTGGCTAGGTTGGTAGCTTAGTATTCGAAAAGTATGTTATTAAAATACAAATGTTAATTTTTTCGAAAAAAAATACGTATATTTTTTGAAGGAGCGAGGCACCTACGTAATACTTAAATATTATACATAAGAATAACATAGCTTCCACTGTTATATATATTACATAAAAACAGAACGAATACTATTAGAACCAGCAATACTAAACAATAATGTACAGAATGAAAGATAATAATAACAGAGAATACATATATAGAATGCCCTGCCTGTCGTAAAAGGCGACTAAAAAGGGCTTTCGGGGTTGCGGGCGGATAGAGTGGGAGCTCGAACCGTCAGACGACCCCAGGAAGGACAGCGGTATGTGTGGTCGCATACCGTCGTAAAGACCAGATGAAGAGGTGGGCTTAGCTGCTCACCTGAGAAAAGCCCGGTGGGGCAACGCATTTAGAGGACTCCGGTTGTGTTCCTTTGGAGATCCCGGAGTCCTCTTTGCAGCGCTGAGGACGGCCTCCGGAGGGGTTTTAGTGCGGTAAAAATCGGACATAACCCTGCATCGCTCCCACGGCGTCGGGTACCTTTTGAAAGTTTTCCCCTCGAGAACAAAAAAGGGTGTATTATTAATAATACTATGACCATAGCCAGCTGAGAGATAACAACGCAAGTAATTTGGAAAAAATTTGGTCTTTGTATTGCCTTACGTAATATGAAATTGGTGAAAATATCTATTTCTTTGAAAACAATCCGATTGATAAATCTATACCCTTTTACCACGAATATACAGATTGAGAATTGGGTTTCTTTCTTACTCTTATAAGAATGATGGTCAAAGACATTTGGCAACGCTATTAACTTTTTTATTAATAGAAGTAGGTACTTGTTATTTTTAAATACTTAACGGGTACTCACGATATGCGGTTTTTGAATTGTTATAAATTTTTTTTGCCGATATTTCGATCCAGTTGCATAGTTTGACCGTGACCACGATCCATGCAACTGGGTCGAAATATCGGCAAAAAGAATTCTATAAGAATTCATAAACCGCATATCGTGAGTACCCATTAAGTATTAAAATGTATCAATTCCGCGATAATCTACACATATAAAATACTAGTCTAAAATCATATGAAGTAAGTACTGTTAAAATAAAGTGAAATTGTTATCCAATCTGTTATAGTTTTCATTCTAATATCACAAACAAGAATTAAATAGATTGGAATTCAAGTACAAAATTTTCAATAATCATCGGTGATTATAGATTAATTTAATTAATCTTCAATGGTAGCCTTCATTATTAACTAGCTGAACCCCGCAGCTTCGCCCGCGTTAAAAAAAACGATGTCTCGTGGGATTAAGATATTTTCTCACAGTAAAAAGTAGCTTATATGTTAATCCAAAGTGTCAGCTAACTTCTTATCAAGTTCTATGAAAATCGCTGCAGCGGTTTAGACGGGAAGAAGTAACAAACAAACACACTCACAAACTTTCGCCTTTATAATATTAGTATGAAGTTATGCCTAGTCACCCGTCGCAACGGCCGAAATTCGACCGCAATTCAACTCAAAAACTAAACTTAATATTGTCCAAAGTATTTTTTTAAAGTATTAATTTTCAAGGTATTTTAATAGACCCGAAATTTAAGTGACACAGATGCATTTAAAGCCAACAACGGGTATTTTGACAAAGACATCTGACATTTTTGACGTTGTGTGTTTTTAATGTTTAATATCGTTTATATTAATATGTGTTTGTGACAAATGCACGGTAGTGTGTGGAATGTGTTTTTAGTTGATTTCATGTATGTTGCATGCATTATTTGAAAAAAATATTAACATTCTGCACTCCTTCACTACGTCCACTATAACCGTGGAAAATTTCATACTAATCCGTCCGCAGCAAAATTATTACTTTAAAATGCACCACAAGTTCACGTATTATTATATAGATAATAATATAATTTCGCCTTTATAATATTAATATAATATATAAGTATAAGTGTGATTTATAATTACTTTTAGAGTGATATCAAATTTTGTCTTTCACTTTATTTCACTTGTATGTGTATATAGGTTCGCATGCATATGTATATGAACGCGGTGATGAACGGTGAACATGCGTATGAATATGGACATGCGTGCGTAATTGTGTGTGCGCTTGCTTATTGTGAATGATTCGTGTCTCGAGTCGTCACGAAATTTTACTGTACTGTTAGTGAATTTAGCTGAAAATTACTTATAACTGGCCGCTTGAAGCTAGTTTCGTGGCCCTCGCGTAAGACGGCGCGAATCGGGGTCTACACCACTCTTGGGGCTCGTTCGGTAATGAGACTGTTACTTTACGTTCTACTTAATGAGACCTAAATAAGGCACGTTCTCTTTTTAGTTTTAACACCTTTTCCTATTTCTGAAAGTACCTATACTTTTGAAAAAATCGAGGTTTGAAGTCATAGGTTTCTTACTAAAAATAAGAAACATATTAAGACGCTTTAGAATGGCTCTATTAATTTTGCAACATTTTGAGAAGACACTAATTATTATTTGTTTAAATTAAAAAATAACCTTTGAGATAATGTAGCCTTTTTTATATTAGCACAATGCATTGGAATTGGACAGCCGTAACATAACAAAACACTCGCGTTAAAAATTGTAAATTTAGTCTTATAAATTAGTTAAAATTGTAATAACTTTTACTTTGAGTAAATTATTTTGGTAATTGGCTTAATGTCAAATCAAAGTCAACAATAAATTTGGTCTTTTACATTATTATATTTTAATACTAGCTGTTGCCCGCGACTTCGTCCGCGTTTCCGTTGTTTTTCGTAAAAAAAAGTAGCCTATGTCCTTCCTCACGGTTCAGTGGTTTTGATGTAACAAACAGATTAACTTTCGTATTTTAGTAGGGAAATATAATATGTCATATCTACAATACTGTTGAAAAATATCGCAATACGGAACCGCACAATATTATTGTTAATAGCTTTGCCCGCGACTCCGCCAGCGAGTAACTCCTTGTGTGTTATTGAGTTAATGTATTGGTAATATTGTTTAGATCACGTTCACATGGGGCTTAAGAACCTTTTTTATTTTTGTTTTCGAGGGGGAAACCTTCAAAAGGTACCCGACGCCGTGGGAGCGACGCAGAGTTATGTGGAATTTTTACCGCACTAAAACCCCCCCGGTGGCCGTCTTCGGTGCTATAAAGAGGACTCGGGCTCCTCCCAGATGGGCGGATGGGCCCACCACCCAATCTAGTCTTTACGGCGGTATGCGACCACACATATCGCCACCTTCCCGGTATCGCCTGGCTGGACGGTTCAAGCTCCCACTCTAGCCGCCCGCAACCCCGGAAGCCCCTTTTAGTCGCCTCTTACGACAGGCAGGGATACCGTAGCCCTATTCCGATCCTGCCGAAGGCTTAAGTACTTATATAACGAAAATACTTCAATGCAAAGCTTCCGGGTAAACTATGTTGAATGTTGATCCATCCGGCACGTGAACGTAAAGATTTTTGGAACTACTGACCCGGGAAAGAGCGACGTACAACTGACCATGCGAGAAACAACTGACACCGAGATCTACTCCAGCAACACGAAAAGTCTGCCCTTGAGCCTTATTAATTGTCATGGCATAACACACCGATACTGGGAATTGCGTTCTTTTAAATTGGAATGGAAAATTATTAGGTACTAAGGGAATTCTGGGAATAAAGACGGTTTCTCCTGCACCGCAACCTGTTAAAATTTGAGCCTCGATAATATTTTGTTGCAACCGGGTTACTTTTAGCCGAGTTCCATTGCAAAGTTGTGGTGGTCTTAAATTTCGGAGCAGAATAATCGGAATGCCAATTTTTAAACAAATTTCATGAGAAGGAAGTCCGGGCATATTTAAAGAATTTAAAAATTCTATCGGGTAGTTAGTGGCGTCTTGTTCATCGACCATTCTATTTATTGAACTATAAACTTTGCTTTCCCCTTGTATATTCGACAGTATTTTATTATTAATCTCAAATGCCTGGTCATTGCGAGGAGTTAAGATGGATCTTTCGCATAGCCAAGAATTGTCCCTATTTAATATATTTGTTACGTCACCGTGACACTGTTCACTGTTCACTGTTCACTGTTCACTGTTCACTGTTCACTGTTCACTGTTCACTGTTCATTTTTCATTTTTCATTTTTCATTTTTCATTTTTCATTTTTGATTTTTCAATTTTCAATTTTCAATTTTCAATTTTCAATTTTCAATTTTCAATTTTCAATTTTCAATTTTCAATTTTCAATTTTCAATTATCAATTTTCAATTTTCAATTTTCATTTTTCATTTTTCATTTTTCATTTTTCATTTTTCATTTTTCATTTTTCATTTTTCATTTTTCATTTTTCATTTATCTTTTTTTATTTTTCATTTTTTATTTTTCATTTTTCATTTTCATTTTTCATTTTTCATTTTTCATTTTTCATTTTTCATTTTTCATTTTTCATTTTTCATTTTTCATTTTTCATTTTTCATTTTTCATTTTTCATTTTTCATTTTTCATTTTTCATTTTTCATTTTTCATTTTTCATTTTTCATTTTTCATTTTTCATTTTTCATTTTTCATTTTTCATTTTTCATTTTTCATTTTTCATTTTTCATTTTTCATTTTTCATTTTCATTTTCGTACAGATAGATGACTGAGTTATAAACGTAAGAGTAGACAAATATAATCAGAAAACTTTGAACTGCTAAGCTATCGGGAGTTACACGTGTTATTGTGAGTCAACCATAAAAGATGGACATATGCTGTCGTAGGATATTTTTTAGATAATTTTAAGGAAAATATTTCCCTCATACATGATTTCTGTGTAGCTTTAACCATTAAGGTTGCACACGCGACAGAAGCTTAAAAAAGTAACTTCTCCCGTTTTCCCAACATTTCCCTTTACTGCTCTGCTCCTATTGATTGTAGCGGGATGAAAAGTATACTATAACCAGCCCAGGAGTATAAAGAATAATCGTACCAAGTTTCGTTAAAATCCACTGAGTAGTTTTTGTTTCTATAACGGTTATACAGACAGACAGACAGACAGACAGACAGACAGACAGACAGACAGACAGACAAAAATTTTACTGATTGCATTTTTGGCATCAGTATCGATCCCTAATCACGCCCTGATAGTTATTTTGGAAAAATATTTCATGTACAGAATTGACCTCTCTACAACTTTATTATAAGTATAGATAATAGTGACATATAATTATAATAGCAACTGTTAAATTTTATTGTATTGTTAATGTATTTGGATTAATTTTAATATTTATGGCTTCCTCTAGCTTTGCGACGCCCTACCAGGGCATCACATATTTCTTGTTAAGTTAAATAAGTTATGTGTGTATTATGCAATAAATAAATAAATAAATAAATAAATATATCTGATCTGATACGATTTCAAACAAAAAATGAAAACTTATATCAATTTCTGTTACGATTTAATCTCAGTTCACCAAACTTTTTTCAAAAATATGCGATGTATTGATATGTGAAACTTTTTACACAGAAAAGACGTAGGTTAATTTCTACTCCTATTAAAGTAATCTCTCGTGTAACAAATTAAAAAGTAACAATTTAGTGCTATAAAAGACGAGACATAAATGTTACGTTCCTGTAATAAACGAGTTGTACGACGAGTTGTAAGAAACTCTGCAGAATGCGAACACATTTTTGTATTTTAACGAAATTATTTTGGATTATGTTCCTTTCATTTTTTTTGTAAGATACGTATCATCACTAAGTACATACGAGTCGTCCCTGTAGTTCCGGGATCAGAATAGGGCTACGGTATCCCCTGCCTGTCGTAAGAGGCGACTAAAAGGGGTTGCGGGCGGCTAGAGTGGGAGCTTGAACCATCCAGCCACGCGATACCGGGAAGGACGTCGGTATGTGTGGTCGCAAATCGTCGTAAAGACTAGACGGAGCGGTGAGCCCAGCCGCCCATCTGAAAGGAGTCCGATGGGGCAACGCACTCAGAGGATTCCGGATGCAGTCCTTTGGAGGTCCCGGAGTCCTCTTTATAGCGCCGAGGACGGCCACTGGGGGAGTTTTAGTGCGGTAAAAATCCCACATAACCCTGCGTCGCTCCTACGGCGTCGGGTACCTTTTGAAGGTTTCCCTTCGAAAAAAAAGGTACATACGAGTAGTATAAAACAAAGTCGCTTCTTGCTGTCTGTCTCTATGTATGCTCAGATTTTAAAAACTACGTTATAGATTTTAATGCAGTTTTTTTTTAATTGTTAGAGTGATCCCGTGGGATCACTCTAACAATTAAAACCTTATAAAGGAATCCGACGTCGTGACGTCGGATTCCTTTATAAGGTTTCCCCCTCATTAAAAAACAATGATAACTTTGTATAATTAAAACTAATACATTAGGTTTAATTAAAGTTAATTAAGAAGTCTACAATATAAAACTATTTATAAGCAAGTGTAGAATCCCAAAACTTTAGCACCTTTAAAAGTGGCTAGCGTATAGAAAGCGTTTTATTTAATTTATAATTGTATTTAAATTATAACTTGTAAAAAACGTCATGTAGTTAAATATGAGTACCACGTAAGAACATAGAACGTAACTCAGAACACGGACCTTTAAATCGCCGACATTTCCGACATTTCTGCTCCAAAGGGCCATAAAAGTACAATTTGTGGGGCGAAAAAACACTACCCTTCGCGACCGACCGTCCCTACCGTTTTATGGTAATCGAATACGGAACAGCCTTATACGACATGGTGAATGAAGTTTATGACTTGTAGAATATTAGGAAGATTGCTTGGTTTTGACTCCGGTCTCTCCGGAAGGATGAAGTTGAAAACTTATGTATCTCAGATTATTCGATTAGAATTATGTTAATTAGGAATATGTTACTGCCTTTAATATTTAACCGAAATGGCGCGGATTAGAAATGTATTGGCTTCTTTTCATGTTAAGGAAAAGGAAGATGTTTTGTAAAAATAGTATTTCAGGTTTTTGATTTAACGTACAATAATATATACAGGACATACAACCCATTATTGTCTCACTGCTGGGCACGGGTCTTATCTCATAATAACAGAGGTTTAGGCCATAGCCCACCGCGCTGGCCAAGTGTGAATTGGTGGACTTCACACACCTCCACACACTTTATTTTTAATGAACTCTCGGGTGTGTAGGTTTCCTGACGATGTTTTCCTTCACCGAAAAGCAGTGATAATTAATTTCTGATACGCACATAAATCAGTGGTGCGTACCTGGGCTTGAACCTCGGTCCTCTCGATTGAGAGTGCAAGTTTCAACCATTAGGCTATCTCTGCTCTTTGACATACTATCTAATGCTAACTACTAGGACTGTTTATGCAATGTACAGTAGCCCACAATAAAGCTACGTTTACCCATTCAGTTCCTGCCCAGCCAACGTGTAAGGTGCAACTTTGGTTGGTCTAGGTAAATCCCATGTGAACATTAATTTCTAGCGTGAGCTAGTTCTTGTGTTTTGTTGGCAGGTTACTAACTTTCAAATGTGCCAATCATCTCAATGTTTGGGAGAAGCAATACTATAATAATTGAAGCACTATTCTTATGGAATTGCTTATATATTGTATAGTCCATGGACGACAGCGGACGGACGGACCATGCATTCCACCTGATATTAAGGGGATACTGCCGTCCATAGACATCTGTACGCAACTTCATAAAGAACATGAGATTCTATCTGAAGTCAATCACAGATGCGTTGCTACTTCCGAAGACTAAGATAGTCGCTTCATATAAAAGTGTGCCGGCAACCACACTCTTCCATCGAAACGCAAAAACTGCTTCACGCTAGAAATAGGTATAGCGGTGGTACTTCCTTGGGCGAACTACGCTGATTTTACCACCTATAAAAGTGCTTAATTTGTTACTTCTATAAAAAACTACAATGTTTTTTTTTTATTATAACACAAAAACTCCACAGACTGATCGTCCGTGCCTTTTGTCACAATAGTTCTTCTTTTTTTTAACAATAAGTCTTTATTTCTTAGCTCCACGCAAACTACAATGTTTAAACTAGTAAACATGACAAACATAAGCCTCAGGCAATGCAAGCTAGAATATAACATACATTTCATACACTTGTATTCCTCTGGGAGCGTAATACTGGGCAAGGCACTAAAGTAGACGTGATATCGCTCTGAGAGTTTCGACACGCGTTTCACGTACGACGAAACCGTGATACGACGGATCTCGGTGGAATACGAATTAAGATACTACTAGCTTTTTCCCGCAGTTTCGTCCGCTTCAGCCGCGCCATGTAATTATCTAGGTCATAAACTATCTAAGTACAAATTTTCAACGAAATGCGATCTGTAGTTTCTGTGTGAAAGAGTAACAGATACATGTACGTCCTCACAAACTTTTTAAGACTGTCGATATAAAGTACATTTTTCATACACTTGAGTTCCCCTGAGAGCGTAATACTGGGCAAGCACTAAAATAGACGAAATATCGCTCTGAGAGTTTCGACACGCGTTTCACGTACGACGAAACCGTGATACGACGAATCTCGGTGGAATACGAATTAAGATACTAAGGTAAGTGCACCTATTATGGACACGGACCAATTATGGACATTTTTTGAAATTGCTTACAAAAATGAGAAATTGGTATATTGTCTTATTCGAATTTCCATATCAACTAATTCTGCCCATATTCCAGGTTTTCGAAAATTCGAAAATAAACACTTATCGTTCATGCAGTGTCTTATGGAATTGAAAATCGGGATTGCGAAGTAAATAAGTACGTTCAATCGCTTTTTTCTTATTAGGTCTAACGCTGAAGTTATAGACCGTATTATTTATTTAATTATTGATAATGATAAATTAAATAGGTATACACTTTTACCTAAAACAATAAAGGAATTGTAGTTTTCTATTTTAGTTGTTCATAATCGGGTATTTATTTAAACCTGAGCCCAAATATGGACAACATGCCATCATTTTATATTTATGCTGCTATTTTACGTGACTATTGTTTAAAAGTAATGTCAAAGGGGTTGTAATCAATAATCCCAACAGACGAAAGTGATTATCTGTAAGTGTTGCTTTGAGTCCAAAACATAATTGGTGTATTTACCTTACTAGCATCGTCCCGCGGTTTCGTCTGCTTCAGCCGCACTATAGCAAGTGATTATCTAGGTCATAAACTATCTAAATGCAAAATTTCAACGAAATGCGATCTGTAGTTTCTGCATGAAAGAGTAACAGACACACGTACGTCCTCACAAACTGTTGAAGACTGTCGATATAACATACATTTCTCATATACTTGAATTTCCCTGAGAGCTTAATACTAGGCACGGTACTAAAATAGACGAGATATCGCTCCGAGAGTGTCGACACGCGTTTCACGTACGACGACGAAACCGTGATACGACGATTCTCTGTGGAATACGAATTAAGATAATACTACTAGGTTATTCCTGATGCTTTGCCTGCTTTAATCACGTATACCACAATAGTAATATTTTATGTGTAAGTCTAAGTCATACACGACGTGTGAGCCAAATTGCAATGAAACGAGATCTGTTGTTTTTGCGATAAAAGTAACAAACACACACACAATTTTACACACTTTTGTGTTATTATAATATTAATAAATTTTCCGAAATATATGAATGTAACATATATGTATTTTTCATACACTTAAATTCCCCTGTGACCGTAGTACTGGGCAAGGCACTTAAATAGACGAGATATCGTTCTGAGAGTCTCGACACGCGTTTCACGTACGACGAAACCGTGATACGACGGATCTCGGCGGAATACGAATTAAGGTACTACTAGCTTCTTCCCGCCGTTTTTCCTGCTTTGGCTGCGTTATAGCAATAATTAACTTATGTGAACATCGAGGTAATAAGTTATTTGTTTGTAAAATTACAACGAAATGCGATCTATAGTATCTGCGTAAAAGGATAACAATCACACATACATCATAACAATCTTTTGCTTTTAAAATACTATGTGATTCCCACCGGTTTTCCCGCTTTGGTCACATCTACCATAGTAAAAACTATATTACGTGTTAATCTAGAGTGTGCTCAATTTCAGTCAAATCTGATCGGTAGTATTTGCGTGAAAGAGTAACAAACAAACATACATCTCAAACTTTCGCATTTATAATATTGATATGATTTTTGATATGACTTTTGATATAACAAACGAACATAACATACATTTCTCATACACTTGTATTCCTATGAGAGCGCAATACTGAGCAAGGCACTAAAGTAGACGAGATATCGCTCTAGGAGTTTCGACACGCGTTTCACGTACGACGAAACCGTGATACGACGGATCTCGGTGGAATACGAATTAAGATACTACTAGCTTCTTCCCGCGGTTTCGTCCGTTTCAGCCGCACTATAGCAAGTGATTATCTAGGTCATAAACTATCTAAATGCAAAATTTCAATGAAATGCGATCTGTAGTTTCTGTGTGAAAGAGTAACAGATACACGTACGTCCTCACAAACTTTTGAAGACTGTCGATATTACGTACATTTTTCATATACTTGAATTCTCCTGAGAGCCCAATTCTGGGCAAGGTACTAAAGTAGACGAGATATCGCTCTGAGAGTTTCGACACGCGTTTCACGTATGACGAAACCGTGATACGACAAATTTCGATGGAATACGAATTAAGATACTGCTAGCTTCTTCCCGCGGTTTTTCCTGCTTTGGCCGCCTTATCTATATATTAATACATGAAGCAAAAACTTGGGGTGCATTTTTAAGGAACTTGCTGCGGATGGAGGAGTATGAAATTTTGCACGGTTATAGTTGACATAGAGAAGTAGTGCGGAATGTAAATATTTTTCTCAATTAAGGCATATAATAGACATAAAATCAACTAAAACACATTACACACACTACCGTGCATTTGTCACAAAGACACAAATAATAAACGACATAAAACATTCAACATAAAGAAAACACAGAATGTCAAAAATATCAAATGTCTTTGTCAAAATACCCGTTATTGATTTTAAATGCAGTTTTGTCACTTAAACCTCTTTTTACATTTCGGGTGTATTAAAACAGCTTGAAAATTAATAAAAATTGAATTTTGGAAATACTTTGGACAATATTAAGTTTAGTTTTTGAGTTGAATTACGGTCGAATTTCGGCCGTTGCGACGGGTGACTAGTTTAAATAAATAGTAACTCCCTACTTTCGCTGTCTTAGTCTATCAATGTGTCTCTGTTACACTTTCAAGCCAAACCAAAACTTCTGACTCGATTTCGTTGAACGTAGTTTACCTAGATTTACATATAGGACCATTACTTTGGTAGACGGAACCGAAGCAAAGCCGTGAGAATAACCTAGTAGTGTTTAAATTCGTATTCCGCCGAGATACGTCGTGTCACGTTTTCGTCGTACGTGAAACGCGTGTCGAAACTCTCAAAGTGCGATGTCTTGTCTATTTTAGTGCCTTGCCCAGTACTAATACAGGTTAATGTTGTAGCACCAATATTTCTTTAATTTAAATAAATTGTAATAATTTTCTAGTTATGTCGAACGCACCCGTTAAAGATAAAAAGAGCATTTAAAAGCAGTAGCGGATATTTTGACAAAGACATCTGACATTTTTGACGTTAAGTGTTTTTAACCGACTTCCAAAAAGGAGGAGGTTATCAATTCGTCTGTATTTTTATTTTTTTTTTTTTTTTTATATTTGTTACCTCATTTCTCCGGACTGGGTGAACCGATTTAGATGATTTTTTTTTTATTTGAAAGGTAGTGCGTGTCATAGGGTCCCATTTTTTTTTAGTATTTTTTTGACTAGGGCATCCATAAGAAAAACGCATAAGTCTTAAATTTGCATTTTCAATGTACGCGATAAATGTATGAATAACTCAATATCCCGCCAACCGATTTTGATGATTCTTTTTTTATTAGAAAGGATGTACTCTAGGGGTAGTCTGATAAGAGTTTGATAAGGTTCTAATCATAGGATCTTCAACTTTTTGGAGCAAAATAATAAAATTAGTGATAGTCGGCCGAACCTTAGCTGGAGAAGTCCAATTGAGTAAAATATAGAATAAAATTACTATGTAGGTATTTACTATGAAAAATTTGACCTTCAACTCTTCAATCCTGATGATGCAGGGGTACTGCTAGCCTGAACTATAAAAGTTGGTCGTTTGATGTTTGCGAATATATAATGAAATTGTTAAGCAAATTCATGGGACAAAAATTTGACCTTCAACTCCTCAACCCTGATGATGCAGGGGTACTTAAAGCCAAAACCATAGGAATAAGCCATTTGGTGCTTACGTATATGTTATAAGATTACTGAGCAAAAACATAAGATGAAAAATTTGACCTTCAACTCCTCAACCCTGATGATGAAGGGGTACTTCAATCCTAAACCATAGGAGTTGGCAATTTGGTGCTTACGGTTATGTAAAAATAATACTAAGCAGAGGCACAAAATTAAAATTTTGACCTTCAACTCCTCGACCCTGATGATGAAGGGGTACTTCAATTCTAAACCATAGGAGTTGGCAATTTGGTGCTTACGGGTATGTAAAAATAATACCAAACAGAGGCACAAAATTAAAATTTTGACCTTCAACTCCTAAACCCTGATGATGCAGGGTACTGCAAGCCTGAGCCATAGAAGTTAGCCACCTGGTACTAACGTATATGTTATAAGATTACTAAGCAACAATATAAGATGAAAAATTTGACCTTCAACTCCTCAACCCTGATGATGGAGGGGTACTTCCAGAGGGGGCGCCCTGTTTGTATGAATTGTAAAAGTGTTTTATGTTTAATTTTTGTGAATATGTAGATGCACAAAGCAAACTTAGAGGCTTTATTTAAATACAAACATAAAAATATAGTCACTGAAAAGTGTAAAATAAAAACTTTTTAACAAAAAATATCTACCGACTTCCATGTCACAAAAAAGTAAAAAATAATTTAAATATATTTTGGTCTAGAACATACTCAGTACTTAGTACATAGTTCTGAAGTCGGTGCTCATATAGGACGTAGTTACCGTCGTCCAGCGAAATATGTCGAGCACCGACTTCAGGACTATGTACTAAGTACTGAGTATGTTCTAGACCAAAATATATTTAAATTATTTTTTACTTTTTTGTGACATGGAAGTCGGTAGATATTTTTTGTTAAAAAGTTTTTATCATAGTAAGACATCGAATGTTTGATTTCGTTTATTATGTATGTGTTTGTGTCAAATGTAAGGTAGTGATTGTAATGTATTTTGAGTTGATTTTATGATGTAAGTTTTATACATTATTTGTAAAAAATATTAGCATTGCGCAATCCTTCTCTACATCAACTATAACCGTGCGGGATTACACATTACTCCGCCTGCGGCAAGTATCTTAAAAACGAATCACAGTTTTGCTTCACGTATAATATATAGAATTTAAATAGATATATGATAAAGTGTTATTAGGTGTATATTTTAATAAAACATATTTTCGTGTTGTTGATAAAATGAAAAGCGGAAATTTCATTATATTTTATTATCGAAACGTTAATTCGTTCTAGACATAGGCCTACGATAACACTACCAAATTGTCAGTTAGATTATTTCTTATACTACCACCAAATCGGATAACGACCTCAACTGATAAAATCCGGCGGATCTGCGATTGATAAACTGATAAACTCAGCGTGGTTTAAAATATGGCCTTTGCGATCAGAGAAAAGGGAAGAAAAGGAAAGATTTCTTATTCTATATAAGTAAGTAAAAATATCTCAAAAAAAAACATGCGTGCGTACAAAGTACACATGTCAGAAGTGAAACTTCTTTGGCGAACTAATTTATAAATCTTGTTTATATTTATACAAATCTAGAACTTTAAATTTCCAAGATTAAGAGGAAGGGAAAAAAGGCGTGATACGACGTTCGCTCTGTCTCTTCACTTTTTCTCTCAATCTTTCTCACTCGCTTGCTCCCTACTCTCACTCCACGGCTAGTTGCTCATGCTACGTTCGCCCTGTCTTACTCTCTCTCAATCGGTCTCGATCACTCTCTCTCTCTTTTCCGACACTTCTGTTGCATACCGGCGTGACGTTTCATCTGTAAAAATTTTACCCTCATGCGCCTAAAGAAGTTTCACTTCAAAAATATATATTATCTTCTTCTTCTTCTTTATAAAAATGAATTCTGTATGTCCTCTATGGAATCGTAAACTATTCATTTGATCATATGATGATCTTTAGCAAAGTTGTTATTCATGAGCTCGCGAAGGTTTCTGGTGTATTTTTTTGTGATGGCATAGCAACGGGCGCTGGGTACAGCTAGTATTATAAATATAAATAACCCGACTGCTAAATAACAGTGAAACTAAGCTGATGGCCATCAATAATTTTTAAACAGTCGTGATTTATGTTTTTAAAATTTTATAGCATTTACTATTAAGATTACAAGTAGAACTTTTCAAGTAATCCTTTGAGGCTGACATTAACCACTAACACACAAGGTGCCATGTTTCAACACGCATCCCACGTACGAGATTGTGATAAGAATCTCCGCGGAATCTTAATTCTCACCCCATTCACAGGATAAGGTAAAAGTTTTGCCTTATGCTTGCTTAGGACGAGAATCCCATTATGATTTAGTTTGGCTAACGCTCTTACGCAAGAAAACAAACGTCAAGTCGATTCTAAGTAACCTACGAAAATCTGTACTATAATATAGTTTACATTTACTGATGTTTGACTTATAAAAGAAAACATTCAGTAGCCTATCTGTGTAAGTGTAACAGTTATCGCAAGAATTCGGTCAAATATATTATTTAAAAACAAAACATATAACCCTGAAATCTAATCCTGAACGGACCCGACAAAGTTAAAAAGAAGTTTAATTAACTAAGCTGCATTTAAAAGCAATAGCGGGTATTGTGACAAAGACATCTGACATTTTTGATGTTATGTGTTTTCATAATAAGACATTGAATGTTCTATTTCGTTGTGTAATGTTGTAATGTTTTAGTTGATTTTATGTATGTGTTATGAATTATTTGAAAAAAATATTAGCATTGCGTAATCCTTCTCTACATCAACTATAACCGTGCATAATTTCATACTCCTCCGTCTGCGGCAAGTATCTTAAAAACGGATCACAAGTTTTTGCTTCACGTATTAATATATAGACGAGTGTCATTACCGTACTCTTCTACTCTCATATGTAAAATTACATGCAAGTAAATTGTTAGTATTAAAAACAGCTTAGAACATATTTCTTTTGACAATAATAAAAAATGATTATTATAGGTTTATAATTTGAAAATGTCAGTGTATGTTAACTCGAAAAGAGTTGCAATTTTCCAACTACACAGCGTATGAACTGTAATCAACTCCACAATTGTAAAAAGCCGTAACAAACTGTATCGTATCGAGCTTTTTTGCTGACAGTGGGAACCTAATTGTGCTTCTGTCAGGAAAAAGGTATACATCCTCTTTATTATTATTTTATATAAAATACAATTGGAAAAATAAGATCTCATTTTTAGAGTAATAAGTACTATAGGAATATTATTATTCTTTCTCCTTAGCTTCTTCAAATATTTCTGGGTGAGGTCGTTTCGAGGTCCCGGAGTCCTCCTTTTTAGCGGCGAGGACGGCCACCGAGGGGGTTTTAGTGCGGTAAAAATCCCACATAACCCTGCGTCGCTCCCACGGCGTTGGGGACCTTTTGAAGGTTTCCCCCTCGAGAACAAAAAAACAGCTTCTTCAAATAAAATAACATTTATGCAGATATAGATTTACACTAAAACGTTGGTAGAAACAGAATAGTTTAGTACATTTTTATTCCTTTCAATTAGTGTCTATATAAAACTTAAACGTTTACTAATAAGTTTTCATATGACAAAATTCCGAGGGGATTTTAAACTAATGCTTTCGTAGCAAATTTCCTAAAGATAGCCCGCCCGCATATGCCTGCATTGTTGAGCATTTGATGAACATCAAACAAACTTTTATATAACGAAAATGAAAATTCCGTCTGTATGTTGCAGTATTTGAAAAAAATCTGAGGATTAAAAATAGCGAATAATATGAATCTCCATATATATATTTAATAAATATTGCCAGTAACAGCAACGGAGCAATCGCATTTTTTTAGAACATGGTAGGCTTTATATTTTTTATACTTTAACTAAATAATTTGGTCCATATGTATTTTGTAATTTATTATTATTAGTCACGCAAAGAGCATAAAATTTCGATAACGATTAATACAGAACAATTATTAATACATAAACAAATTAAAAATAAAGAAAACAAAGAGAAACTAATTACTACAAATAAAACAAACCATCTGAAATGGCCGTGTGAGTCATGGTGCCCAAAACACTGACGACGTTACCTTGCTGCACAATGAGGTTTTAACGTTGTGCAAAGTAGCCAGCTCTTTGGTTTCCAGAAGCTCCAACAAGTCTCGTCGACATATCTGCCTCCGGTTTCAGTCCCGATTCCTTTAGTTACCATTTTTGACTCCGGTAAACCAAATTTATAGACTTACAAATACATATAGAAAGCCTTCAATGTATCTCGA
The DNA here is from genome assembly GCA_949699795.1 of Spicauda simplicius. NCBI lineage: Eukaryota > Metazoa > Arthropoda > Insecta > Lepidoptera > Hesperiidae > Spicauda > Spicauda simplicius. Next base: position 14,256,122 of record OX453079.1, read on the forward strand.
AATATGATTGAAGTCCTATTTTAGATTTGCCACATGTGTCTGTCCCTGAGGGAATCAGAATGACTCGAGCAAATGTAATATAGAGGATAGTAGACTTGCCAATGTAACAGGGTAGAAATAGATTCAACAAAATGGCACTGTGGCGACCTCCCGCAACTCGTCAAGAGATGGTGCTACTAGTATTCTGAAACACGCTATCGCAGTATTCTCAATACTCCGCATATATACAATTTCCGAACAAAGACTGTCGGAGCACGGCCGCTCCCCAGGCATGATCACCTGGCCTGGCGGGAGATCTCCCTTTACTAAAGGGACAGTCAGATGCTACTATTATCCTAAATTAGAACTCACGAGGAACGTTGTTAAATTATTAAAACAAAAACTTGATTTCTTAACAATTTATTTAATTCTTCGTGTTTATTTTGTTTTTGGGTCAAATTAAATAGCAACACAAAAGTATAAGGTATACTTTTGTGTTGCTATTTAATTTATGTGTGACCTACCTTTTTAGAAGTGTATTTACTGGCTTTCATTTGATACCCATATTATTAATAATAAAAATATCCCATACTTCTTACCCCTTATGATCTGATCTTATTCTAATCGTAATCACCATATCTATAGGTATATTAATACGTGAAGCAAAAACTTATTATCTGTTTTTAAGATACTTGCCGCAGACGGAGGAGTATGAAATTACGCACGGTTATAGTTGATGTAGAGGAGGATTACACAATATTTTTTTCAAATAATGGATAAAACATACATAAAATCAGCGACAACATAGCCTAATAGACACCTCATGTCTTCATTTCTACTAAGAAACATTTCAGTCAAAGCACTGAGGTATGCGGGGCGGGGGAGAGGTAAAAGAAAGCATTGCAATTGGTCGATTCAAGGTCGCAATAGATCATAAATTACAATTGGTGATGGGAACGTTTTTGTAATAGGTTATTGATTAGAAGTAATAAAATAATTATAATTGATTTTGACGATTAATAAATAGCTCATAGAAGGTATAGTAGTACTCATATTGAAGTATTGAGAAAAATAATGCAAACATCATGTAACAATCTAAACCTTTAATACACTACATAACGCAATTCAAACCAGTATTAACATTGTTGTATAAAATCTATTTAAGCAAAAAATGAATTAATTATTCTTAAAATTAATTAACTTGGTATAAATTCTTCTAATTGTAGGTTTCGGATCTACGGATTTTGTAATAAATAAAAAAAACTTAAACAAAAAATTACAACCGACTTCCATGCAACAAAAAAGTAAAAATAATCTAAATACATGTTGGTTTAGAGCATACACAGTAGGTACTTAGTAGTAGTCCTGAAGTCGGCGCTCACCATATTTCGCTAGATCACGACGAAACCACATGTGTCCTGTGTGTTTTTATACAAAAGTTTTTTTTTTCATTTCTATATGTACGTATGTTCTTCTGATCATAGCTTGTAAGTAATTAATTCAATTTCATTAGTACCAACACCAAATGTCTTCAAACACATCTCAATTATTCCTATCGGCTGAGGCTAAGTGGGACCAGTTCGCAGCTCGTCTCTACACAATAAAAAAAGAATAATTAAAATCGATCCACTAACGGCGGAGTAATCCTTGTACATACAAATATATACTAATTACATATACCGGCCGAATTGAGAACCTTCTCCTTTTTGAAGTCGGTTAATTAATCTGGTAGATACATATTTAGACATCAGAGTCATCAAATAACTATAATTATTGGCAGTTTATGATTAAAAGTTTTAAACTATAATTATTTATTTTAAATTCAATTCAAGTAATATTCAATTGCATTAGTTGTCATCTTTCATCAGTTAATTGAGGTGTACATCACTACCAAAATGGACGAAAAGGATAGAAATATTTAATTTAATGAAAAGGAAAGGGATGCACTGTAAGAAGACATCAACGGGCGCTGTTAATGACCAGTGTAAGTTGAGCTTTATATTTTTTATACTTTAACTAAATAATTTGGTCCATATGTATTTTGTAATTTATTATTATTAGTCACGCAAAGAGCATAAAATTTCGATAACGATTAATACAGAACAATTATTAATACATAAACAAATTAAAAATAAAGAAAACAAAGAGAAACTAATTACTACAAATAAAACAAACCATCTGAAATGGCCGTGTGAGTCATGGTGCCCAAAACACTGACGACGTTACCTTGCTGCACAATGAGGTTTTAACGTTGTGCAAAGTAGCCAGCTCTTTGGTTTCCAGAAGCTCCAACAAGTCTCGTCGACATATCTGCCTCCGGTTTCAGTCCCGATTCCTTTAGTTACCATTTTTGACTCCGGTAAACCAAATTTATAGACTTACAAATACATATAGAAAGCCTTCAATGTATCTCGAAATATGATTGAAGTCCTATTTTAGATTTGCCACATGTGTCTGTCCCTGAGGGAATCAGAATGACTCGAGCAAATGTAATATAGAGGATAGTAGACTTGCCAATGTAACAGGGTAGAAATAGATTCAACAAAATGGCACTGTGGCGACCTCCCGCAACTCGTCAAGAGATGGTGCTACTAGTATTCTGAAACACGCTATCGCAGTATTCTCAATACTCCGCATATATACAATTTCCGAACAAAGACTGTCGGAGCACGGCCGCTCCCCAGGCATGATCACCTGGCCTGGCGGGAGATCTCCCTTTACTAAAGGGACAGTCAGATGCTACTATTATCCTAAATTAGAACTCACGAGGAACGTTGTTAAATTATTAAAACAAAAACTTGATTTCTTAACAATTTATTTAATTCTTCGTGTTTATTTTGTTTTTGGGTCAAATTAAATAGCAACACAAAAGTATAAGGTATACTTTTGTGTTGCTATTTAATTTATGTGTGACCTACCTTTTTAGAAGTGTATTTACTGGCTTTCATTTGATACCCATATTATTAATAATAAAAATATCCCATACTTCTTACCCCTTATGATCTGATCTTATTCTAATCGTAATCACCATATCTATAGGTATATTAATACGTGAAGCAAAAACTTATTATCTGTTTTTAAGATACTTGCCGCAGACGGAGGAGTATGAAATTACGCACGGTTATAGTTGATGTAGAGGAGGATTACACAATATTTTTTTCAAATAATGGATAAAACATACATAAAATCAGCGACAACATAGCCTAATAGACACCTCATGTCTTCATTTCTACTAAGAAACATTTCAGTCAAAGCACTGAGGTATGCGGGGCGGGGGAGAGGTAAAAGAAAGCATTGCAATTGGTCGATTCAAGGTCGCAATAGATCATAAATTACAATTGGTGATGGGAACGTTTTTGTAATAGGTTATTGATTAGAAGTAATAAAATAATTATAATTGATTTTGACGATTAATAAATAGCTCATAGAAGGTATAGTAGTACTCATATTGAAGTATTGAGAAAAATAATGCAAACATCATGTAACAATCTAAACCTTTAATACACTACATAACGCAATTCAAACCAGTATTAACATTGTTGTATAAAATCTATTTAAGCAAAAAATGAATTAATTATTCTTAAAATTAATTAACTTGGTATAAATTCTTCTAATTGTAGGTTTCGGATCTACGGATTTTGTAATAAATAAAAAAAACTTAAACAAAAAATTACAACCGACTTCCATGCAACAAAAAAGTAAAAATAATCTAAATACATGTTGGTTTAGAGCATACACAGTAGGTACTTAGTAGTAGTCCTGAAGTCGGCGCTCACCATATTTCGCTAGATCACGACGAAACCACATGTGTCCTGTGTGTTTTTATACAAAAGTTTTTTTTTTCATTTCTATATGTACGTATGTTCTTCTGATCATAGCTTGTAAGTAATTAATTCAATTTCATTAGTACCAACACCAAATGTCTTCAAACACATCTCAATTATTCCTATCGGCTGAGGCTAAGTGGGACCAGTTCGCAGCTCGTCTCTACACAATAAAAAAAGAATAATTAAAATCGATCCACTAACGGCGGAGTAATCCTTGTACATACAAATATATACTAATTACATATACCGGCCGAATTGAGAACCTTCTCCTTTTTGAAGTCGGTTAATTAATCTGGTAGATACATATTTAGACATCAGAGTCATCAAATAACTATAATTATTGGCAGTTTATGATTAAAAGTTTTAAACTATAATTATTTATTTTAAATTCAATTCAAGTAATATTCAATTGCATTAGTTGTCATCTTTCATCAGTTAATTGAGGTGTACATCACTACCAAAATGGACGAAAAGGATAGAAATATTTAATTTAATGAAAAGGAAAGGGATGCACTGTAAGAAGACATCAACGGGCGCTGTTAATGACCAGTGTAAGTTGAGCTCCAAAATAATTTGATTCCTGAAATTATAATTGTGAAAATAATTTACTTGTGAAACGTTATGCCGTCTTTTATGAAATTAGATGTTTTGCTACATTTTTACACCATCTTAATGATCAGGAAGTCATTTTGCTTCACTCGTTTTATTTTTTAAAGAATTTATTTCGCGCTATATATATAGTCTCGTAATACGATGTTCACAAGTCACATAAGTGGTCGGTACTGAAGTGTAGCTCGCGCTCGGTTTATTATATCAGTGCTAATACACTGATGTGTTGTCCGAAAGTGTTCGCCTTAGATGCGGTGTCTATTAGGCTGTGTTGTCGTTGCATAAAATCAACTAAAAACACATCATACATACTACCTTGCAATTGACATAAACACACACATAATAAATGAAATAGAACATTCAATGTCTTACTATGAAAACACATGACGTCAAAAATGTCAGACGTCTTTGTCAAAATACGCGTTATTGCTTTTAAATGCAGCTTAGCTAATTAATCTTCTTTTTACCTTTAATGGGTGTGTTCAAAATAGCTTGAAAATTATTACAATTTATTTGAATTTGAGAAATATTCGTTTTACTTCGGAAAATATGATGTTTAGTTTTTTAATTTACATTACAACCGTTGAGGCGGGTGAATAGTTTAATAAAAATATTGCTTATGTCATTCGGAAATCTGCGTCGATTCTGAGGAAATTTCATGTTACAATAGGTAAATATATCAAGTCGTTTGGTTTATAGCGCTTGCCAAAGAAATTGACATACAAACAAACATACGCTCGAAAAACACCACTATCCTGGCGCAGTCGGTTAAAAATAAGTAAGTGACTTACGTAAAAATATTCTCAACCTAAAAAGTTAAAAACACGTATTCCCAACAAATATATTTTTCATTTCTTCAAGAGATATAGTAGAACCTTTTTCTCATTAATAATTAAATATTTTCATCATCTTAGCCCTACCAGCTGACGCAATGCGCCAAGTACTCGGAGATTAGAAAATTGACATTCGAATGGTACACAGCAGCACGAGTATGTTTGGGGATTTACTTCAAAACCTGCTCAATTCATTACCGAGCGTCAAAGTGGGGGGTAAAACTGCTGTATGTAGAACCACAGAGTAAATATAGAATAGTAATGTCAATTTCTTCAAGTTTTTCCTTTTGTTTAAAGTACATATGACAGAGACACGATATAATTATGATTTTACAATGTTACACCTATCTCTAGCGTGGAGCATTTCTTGCGGGTGGGTTGCCGGCATACTTTTATATGAGGCAACCATCTTAGTCCTCGAGAATAGCGACGCATCTATGAAGTGCTTACAGATGTCCATGGGCGGTAGTGACCACTTAAGAGGAGGTGGACTGCATGCTCGTTTGCTATTTCAACTATATAAAAAAATATATTAATATAGCGAAATGGAGAAATTTTTATACTGGGTCCAGCTACACAGTCCACAACGTATAGCATTTTAATTTAATCAGGGGCAGCTTCAGATTTATGGCTATGGCATAACTTTGTCATAAAAATGTCCATAGATAGCAATGGTACTCATCGTTATGTGCGCTTGTTTTTTTTTTTATCTAACTGAACTAGGAAACTAGCATGCAGTCCACCTGATGGTAAGTGGTCACTGCCGCCCATGGACCTCTGCTTCATAAATCGGCTTCATAAAGAACATGGTTTCCATCTGAAGTCTATCACAGATGCGTTGATACTCCCGAGGACTATGATAGTCGCCTGGGTCTGGGTGTGTATTCGTCTTGTGTGTGTCCATGGTACGCACGACACAGAAGAAAACCCTACTGTGGGTCTATGAGTGTCGAAACGACGACCGACACACGCTTTTTTTTGATCGTGAGTACCCTTTACGTGTTAAAATGTATCATTCCGAAATAATATTAGCCTAAAATCACATTGTATATTAAGTATTCAATATGGTTTTAACAACCAGAAACGCGAAATTTGAGCAAACTATAATATGGTGCAACCATTATGAGTTCTGAGATCCAATAGTTTTGTCAACAATTACCAATATACTAAATCACAAAGCAAAAAATTAAGTTTTATTGAACGTGCATCAAATTGGGCGGATTTCCACAAAAACTTTCGAACCCTATTTTACCCTCTTAGGGGTTGATATTCCGAAAATGGTGATATCAATTTTTCCTTATATGAAACCAGAAAGCGTAATACTAAGTTCCATAAGTTAGCATCAAAATTCTCAGACTTTTATACAAACTTTCCCTCCTTAAGCTTAAGGGGCAAATTTCCAAAAATCCTTTAATAGTGCTCACCTTTATCGTAAAAGGAAACATGGTGTAAAAGTTCAAGTTTCTAAACAGTAGTTTGGGCTGTGAGTTGATGTGTGGTATGATGTCCACCAATTCGCACTTGGCCAGCGTGGTGGACTATGGCCTATAAAATCTTAAATTTCGAACCAACGTACCCAAGTCGCCCTTTGGTCGATCTTGGAGTGCAATATCTTAATCAGCTCGCCAGCGCCTATCCAACACCGTTAATTTCATTCAAAAATTTTCAATATTTCATTTTTTATAAAATTTTCCATTTTCCAAATTTTCAACCCGCATAACTTCGCGGTCCTTCCACTTTTAGATTTAGTTTCTGGCTTAATAGCTGCGTCTTGTCGAGACCTTTCATTCGACTCCACTCTCGTTAAGCTCCGACTCTTACTTATCGAGATATAGCAGATTTTAGTGTTTCGATACTCTTTCATTCATTCTGAGAGAAAACCCGTGCTAGCAGTGGGACAATAATGCGTTGACAACGTTGATATATGATAGTTAAGTTAGTTTTCCTTTATGTATATAGATTTCTATTTATCGTTAAGTCTATGGGAGGCATTGAAGCGCGCACCTTAATCCGTGTAATGGTCTAGTATGAAGCTTGTGAAGCACGAAGCTATTGAAGCATTTGAAAAGTTGCGAATCCAATTAGCAGGTGGAATTTTAGGCCAAATTGTATGAAGCAACTCTGATGATGTGTAATTTCGGGAAATATCTGATTTTCTTTTCATTCGATATTCCGAACAGGTCGCAACTTTTTGAAGTTGGGAGCGAATTTGTTTCCCGTTTCATTTCGATTTACGGAAATCTGATGAATTTTTTATGTTGTCTGCGAAAATCGTTAGGCTGTTGGAAATTTGGCTTTTCAATTGAATGGCCAGGTTGCAGGTACACACCTCTGATTTAAATTAACCGAGTTCAGAAAACGCGAAGCGTCTATGTTCCAAAACTATTTTTATGATATGTTCTCCGATTTTTCTATCAACTGTGAACTGATATCATATTTTTTCTTTTGTTACATAGGTCCATGTAGGTCCTCATTCGGTCCTATTGTCACTGAATCAAGATTTGACGATGCGATCCCAGGGCTAGGGGATTCTTCTAATTTATACGTACAAAAGTACAAAACTCGTTCTGCTTAAATAAATTTGCTATTAAAAATTAATAAAATTAAAGCTAAATTAAATTTTTAGTTTAGATATTTTTTTTTAATTCAGTTCTGTAAGTAGTTTATGTCTAAAAATTACTATAGAGGTGTTGTAACCAGATAAAAAATAGATTACATAGTCTACGTCACCCAGCAAACTGACTCGATTCTAATGATACATCATAATTATATTACAATCCATCAAGCTTGTGCAAGCCAAGGAAATGAAAAATATTAATACGTGAAACAAAAAGTTGTGACCCTTTTTTAAGATACTTGCCACGGACGGAGGGGTATGAAATTACGCACAGTTATAGTTGATGTAGAGGAGGATTGCGCAATGCTAATATTTTTTTCAAATAATGCATAGAGCTTATATAAAATCAACTAAAAATACATTACACATACTACCTTGCATTTGACAATAAATTCAGTGGCTTACTGTGTAAACACATAACGTCAAAAATGTCACATGTTTTTGTCAAAATACCCGCTACTGCTTTTAAGTGCAGCTTAGTTTATAAACCTCTTTTTACCTTTAACGGGTGCGTTCATAAGAACTTGAAAATTATTACATTTATTTGAATTTGAGAAATGTTTGTGCTACTTTGGACAATATGTTGTTTAGTTTTTTAATTTAAATTATGGTCGAATTTTTACCGTCGCGACGGGTGAGTAGTCATAATTATTTTACAATCCATCAAGCTTGTAGTGCGTGCCTAAGGAATGGACATACATGTACGTTTGAAAACTATATCCTCCTTTAACCGCAGTAGGGAAAAATAAATTAAGAAGCAACTCCGTAGGCATGACGACCCGTGTGGCGGAGCGGTTACCACACCGGTCTGACGTGCAATGGGTCCCGGGTTCGACCTGGCAAGACAGGTGTCTGAATGATGAGTTTCGATTTATTTTCTGGGTCTTGGTGTTTGTGTATTCGTCTTGGGTGTGATAATGGGGGTACCATTACCCGTAACACGACGCAGGAAAAAAAAAGTGTGGGGCTATTAGTGTAGAAAGCATAAGCGTATGGCTAGTTTAGTAACACATTATGTGGGATGACGGCATAACATCTATAAAGGTAATACGTAAATGGGTTATAAATTTAGCTTGTTAGTATATTCGTGGCTTGCCCCAACTTTGCTAGTACGTTTACTTCGGAATTCCGGACATATTACGTAACATATTCGATACTGGAGCCTAACTGGTACTGTGCTCAAGTGCCAGTAAATACCGGCTGAAGTAAAACAGAATTTAATGACATTTTACTCCCTGTGAGTACATTTTTTTTATTAGATAAAAAAAAGAAAAAAAAGTAATTGAAGTAGCAAACGAGCAGGCAGTCCACCTGATGGTAAGTATCATTGCCGCTCATAGACGTCTGTAATCAACTACATACAGAACATGAGTTCCATCTGAAGTCAACCACAGATGCGTTGCTACTCCCGAGGGCTATGATGGTCACCTCATGTGAAAGTGTGCCGACAATACACCCTTCCATCGAACGCAAGAAATGCTTCACGTTAAAAATAGGTGTGGCGGTGGTACTTCCCCAGTCGAACTACAGTGGTTCTACCACCTTCAAATGAATAATAGATATAGAAAACAAGCATGTAGTCAATGGTGGTATCTAGTCATTGCCACCTATGCCGGTCCACACCCTTTATCAACCCTAGCTAATCTTGTTTTTTTATAAGTTTGAAGTAGCAAGTACCCCTGATGGTATTAGCCACTGCCCCCTTGCGACATCTGTAAATAACTTCATACAGACTTCATATTACTACCCGAACTCAAACAATCGTAAGAAAACTTACACACCCGAGAGTTCTATAAAAAAAGATAGATCTCGGAGGTGTGTGAAGTCCACCAATTCGCACTTGGCCAGCGCGGTCGAATGTGGCCTAATGCTCTTTAATTCTGAGAGAAGACCCGTGCCCAGCAGTGGGACAATAATGGGTTGTATCCCTTAAAGAATAGGTTGGTACACATCGCATAAGTCTGTTCTTATTTCGTTTCGTTGCCACTGATAGTTTTTATTGTTTTGCAGATGTTGCAAAGGAGCATGCAGTCCATTCGATGGTAAGTGCCAACTGCAGCTTATGGACACCCGTTATTAAATCCACCGCAGATAAAATACTGGCCCCATTTTTATCCCTTTTTTTGTTCTCAAGGGAGAAACCTTCAAAAGGTACCCGACGCCGTGGGAGCGACGCAGGGTTATGAAGCATTTTTACCGCACTAAACCCAGTGGCCGTCCTCGGCGCTAAAAAAAGGAGGACTCAGAGATCTCGAAACGACTTCAACCAGAATCCTCCGAGCGTGTTGCCCCATCGGGCTCCTCCCAGATGGGCGGCTGGGCCCACCGCTCCGTCTAGTCTTTACGACTGTATACGACCACACATACCGCCGACCTTCCCGGGATTGCCTGACCGAACGGTTCAAGCTCCCACTCCAGCCGCCTGCAACCCCGGAAGATCCTTTTAGTCGCCTCTTACGACAGGCAGGGGATGCCGTAGCCCTATTCTGATCCGGAAACTACAGGGACGCCAATTTTTTTATCCCTACGGACGAAATTAAAATTTTCGGATAAATATAACTTACTTACACACTTACGTACAGACCACAACGCAGTGGCGCTCAAAACTGTTATTCAACAAAAATACGTGTAGCAGCCTTTTTTTAATTTGTTATAAATAATAATAATCATAACTTCTTCCAAACTGTCTTTTCCCGTGAGCATTATCCATTTTGGATGTACAAAACATCGAAAGATTTTCTTAAAAAATTTGTTGTCAGTCATCCCTTTGTCGGCTGTGCCTCCTCAGCTGAAGAGACACAGCGCTCTACATTTATGTGCTAGCCGGTTTCGAATACTAAAAGGAGGAATATTAAAAAGAGTTTGCATATCCTAGTGTACTTTCGTATCTTAGCTTTTGTAGTCGTCTTTCATTTTGGCTGTAAACTGTACATTTAAAAAAGATTGGATTTCGACAAACTTTATGTGGATGAGTTTAATTACGTTTCATTTTATCCCAAAACATTTGTTTTCAAGCATTTAGTGTCGCTATACTCTTTCTAGACATTTCAACAAAATCTTTCGGGATTTCAAAGCACCTTTGGCTTTTTTTCTTTCTCGAGGTGGATTTTACTGGAGGGATTTTACTTTTTTCGAGGGGGAAACCTTCAAAAGGTACCCGACACCGTGGGAGCGACGCAGGGTGCGTCGCTCCCACGGTGTCGGGTATGTGGGATTTTTACCGCACTAAAACCCCCCGGTGGCCGTCCTTGGCGCTATAAAGAGGACTCAGGGAACTCGGCCGACCTCAACCGGAATCCTCTGAGCGCGTTGTCCCATCGGGCACCTCCCAGATGGGCGGCTGGGCCGACCGCTCCGTCTAGTCTTTACGCCGGTATGCGACCACGTATACCGCCGTACTTCTCGGGATCGCCTGACCGAACTGCAGCCCCGGAAGCCGCTTTTAATCGCCTCTTGCGTCAGGCAGGGGATACCGTAGCCCTATTCTAATCCCGGAACAGGGACGATCTTTGGCTAACCCCAGATAACTAATGTTATCAATATCTTATCTAAGGTTGATTAGATCTCCATGAGCTACTGTAGCCATCATAAGGTGGATTGCATGCTAATGCTACTTCCACATCATTGTACATCCTTACACTTAAAAATACTTACTAAAGTCTTTTCGTTTAGGTAATTCTGAGTCTAAATCTGTATAAGTTAAGTTACAATGGAATATGTGAACAGTAGCGTAGAACGAGCAATTATCCTTTTAATTGTCGGTCCGTTGCAGCATTGTTCCGGACATGTTTCCAATTTGTAGGAAAGCTGACAATACAGAAAAATAAATGAGGAGGCGGTTTTGTTAACGTCTAGACGTTAGCTTATTTGGCTATTTAGTTGTCTTTAACTCCATTTCCGCCTAGTAAGAGTAGTTAAGCGCTGTCGTTTTCTGGCATGCATGGTATTGTTATAGACATATCTAGGGTTGCCACCTTTTTTTTCAACGATTAAAGTACATTGGCTACAAAAGGTATAAAGAAAAAAGAACGTAGCTTCAAAATAAAGTACTATTTATATTATTACTTAATTTTGGCTCTGGGATACATTTAGGACTGTGTGAGGTGAAAGTAGGCAAAAAAAAAATTAGATAGTAACTTGGCGCCCATATTTTTAAAAAAGGTCCAAATGTAAATGTTCTACTACTTTCTAAATAAGGTAGGTACGGAAACCTTGTGATTAAAGTAATTTTAGTTTACTGATTATAATAAAAATTTTAAATCCCAGATATACCAAATAAAGTATTTCGCGTACTTTATTTTCCTCATAAAGTATAAAGTGCAATTGCCCCGAATAAAGTACAATACTTTATAATAAAGTATGGGTGGCAACCCTAGACATATCATTTGTGTCACTGTAATTTTAGTACATCTTTTTGCTTTTTTTGTATTACTTTCGAAGTCGGCGCTCATATAGGACACATATAGTTTCGTCGTGATCCAGCGAAATATAGTGAGCGCCGACTTCGGTACTATGTACTAAGTACTGTGTATGCTCTAAACGTTTATGTATTTAAATTATTTTTTACTTTTATGTGGCATGGAAATCGGTTGTATTTTTTTTTTTTTTAACAGGCCAGTTTGGCGCCTTCTTATTTGACGATCCGCGTGTCGGAGCGGTTACCATACCCGTCTGATGCACAATAGGTCCCGGGTTCGATTCCCGGCCAAACAGGTATCTGAATGATGAGTTTGAATTCATGTTCTGGGTCTGGGTGTTTGTGTATTCGTCTTGTGTTCGTCAATGGAACCCACGACACAGGAGTTAATCCTAGTTTGAGGCTATGAGTGTAGAAAACGTGTTTTTTTAAATCTAGATTATATATTATGCGTGTGCCAATTTTCATTGCGTTATCTGACAAATAGTTATTTCATGAATAGTAACAAACAAACATCCTTACAAAAAGATACAATAAATGTCCCTCTCGCCTACGGAACTCTTCATTACGCATATTACACGCACTTGCGAGTTTTACAAAATTTAATTTAATTTAATAGGATGTCCCGAGCGATTTATGGAAGATTAAGACGATAAAGCTTCTTTTAAGGCAAGGAAATATACGTAAAAATTTGAACGCCAAAATTTATGACAAAGTAATTTTGGCTCGTAAAATAACGACAATCATTGTCTGAAAATCTTTAGTGTCGTGAAAATTTATAAGGTTTTTCTTTGTCCGTAATATTACGAAGGTGCATAAAATTTTAATTTAATGGTTTTCATTTTTATTAAGGACGAACATATTACGGTTTTACTCTCTATGAAAAAATATTTGTAATGTATTGTAATAACTTCTGATGAAGAATATAAGATTACGGAATGCTTATATTTTAAATAATGCGTAAAACATACATTATACATAACACACACTGCCTTTTATTTGACAAATTCATACATAATAAACGCAATGAAACATTCAATGTCTTACTATGAAAATACATAACGTCAAAAATGTCACATGACTTTGTCTAAATACCTGCTAATGCAGCTTAGTTAATAAAATGTCTTTTATCTTTAAGGCAACTCAATTTTATACAATGTGATTGAATTTGAAAAATATTTGTGCTACTTTGGACAATATCAAGTTTCGTTTTTGAGTTGAATTACGGTCGAATTTCGACCGTTGCGACGGGCGACTAGTAACAAGAAAATTTCGATAGCATGTGTTACAGAAGTAGGATTGGATGGCCAAAGTAAACGACACATTATGTGCAACACTGGTATATTTTCACGATTTCACTTATACAATTTCAGAATACATTCGGACAGAGTAACGTCTTACACTTGTGAATTATTAGAATGATCCATATTACGGTAATACCCTCCCTTTTATACTAAAAATGACAGGCGTTAAGGAAACCGTCACAGAGACAAAACATTACTATTAATCTATTACATTATATAAAATTAAATATATGCAATTATAATATTTATTTATATAACTATTTATATTTATTTATATTGTGACTTCTATTGATTTATGATATTTATCATAACATGGCACGATCAATTTAAATACAATCATTATATAGATTCTTATTGATGTTTGTAACTAATGTAGTCATGAGTTTAACAGTACTGTCCCCAGACAAGTTACTTGTTGGTTGTTAACACATGTTTCAGAATGCTAAGCTATCTCTTGATACGTTAAGTCACCACAATTTATTAAGTACATATTCACAGAATTTTAAATGGAATAAGACACGAATACGTAAAAGAAGACCGCAATTTCTTCAGGTACCAGTAATATTTTAACAGAAGTCAAGTACCTTTTTTTCACATCTTGTAAAACCTGCAATTTACAGCCTTAACCCTTAAATATATCGTCCGTAAACACGCGGGAGCCCTCTCGTGACTGGAATTATCTTTACCTATGTAGATTTAAATAGAGATCGTGTTTGTGGTTATTGTGGTCTGTTTAGATGTGACCATGTCTATAAAGGCTAGTAAGGGTACATAGTCTTTATTTCCGAGGGTAGAAAGAGCGACCTTAGGAGATATACTTTATTATAGAACATCAGTCTATTTTATCAATATTATTTTGGAAGTTGGTAGAACCAGCGTAGTTCGACCGGGAAAGTACCACCGCCACACCTATTTCTAGCGTCAAGCATTTCTTGCGTTTCTATGGAAGGATGTGGTTGCCAGCACACTCTTATATGAGGCGACCATCTTAGACCTCGGGAGTAGCAACGCACCTGTGATTGACTACAGATAGAACCCTTGTTCTATATGAAGTTGATCACAGATGTCCATGGGCGGCAGTGATCACTTAACATCAGGTGGACTGCATGCTCGCTTGCTACTACACTCAGAGAAAAAAAAATATCAAGCGTTTTGATGACTATCCAGAATTTGCCAGCACCATATGAACGTATATACTCCATCCATATAATCATATAATCCATATATGGTTAGTAGTAATTGTCGGACATGAACCCCATCAACCCATTATTGGCCCACTGCTGGGCACGGGTCTTCTCTCTGAATGAGAGAGTTAGGCCATAGTCCACCGCGCTGGCCAAGTGCGAATTGGTGGACTTCACACACCTCCGAGAACTTTTTTTTTTTTAAAGAACTCTCGGGTGTGTAGGTTTCCTCACGATGTTTTCCTTCACCGAAAAGCAGTGATAATTAATAATACGCACATAAATCAGTGGTGCGTGCCTGGGTTTAAACCTCGGACTTCCCGATTGAGAGGGCAAGTTTCAACCATTAGGCTATCACTGCTCAATACAGCGCAACTTCATACAGAACAGTGATTATTCTCAAATTAATCCCATGGGTTGCTACTCTGTAGGAAATTCGTCGTCTCATGGGAAAGTGAACCTGTAACCACACCCTACAACCGTTACGAAATAACTGTTTCGTCTGCTTCACGATTTATGTCTGGTAATCCAGAATAAAAAATCATGTTTGTTGTATTGGAGGCCTTCTCGTCAACCCATTGTCCCACTGCTAGGCACGGGTCTTCTCTCAGAATGAGAGAGTTTAGGCCATAGTCCACCGCGCTGGCCAAGTGCGAATTGGTGGACAGTGCGAATTAGAGGCCTTAAATGTATATTTTTTATTCTATTTTTAAAAAAAATACTAAAAATAATTCTATTTTTAGTATTTTTTGTTACAGCGGCTACAAAAATACATCAACTGTAAAACTGCTACCATGGTTTATGGTATCTCATAACCTTTTTTTGTTCTCGAGGGGCAAACCTTCAAAAGGTACCCGACGCCGCGGAAGCGACACAGGGTTATGTGGGATTTTTACCGCACTAAAATCCCTCGGTGATGCTCAGCGCTATACAGAGGATTCCGGGATCTCCAAAGGAACGCAACCGGAGTCCTCTGAGCGCGTTGCCCCATCGGGCTCCTCTCAGTTGGGCGGCTGGGCCCTCCGCCCCGTCTAGTCTTTACGACGGTATGCGACCACATACCACCGTCCTTCCCGGGACCGCCTGACCGAACGGTTTTAGCTCCCACTCTAGCCACCCGCAACCCTGGAAGCCTCTTTTAGTCGCCTCTTACGACGGGCAGGGGACGATGAGATACAGCCTAATGACAGTTAGACTGAGTTCGGGTAAAGAACCTTGGAAAAGTAAATTTTGGTGACACGAAACCACTCGTGCTCTTTTTGAAGTGAAACTTCTTTAGGCGCATGAGGGTAAAATTTTTACAGATGAAACGTCACGCCGGTATGCAACGGAAGTGTCGGAAAAGAGAGAGAGAGTGATCGAGACCGATTGAGAGAGAGTAAGACAGGGCGAACGTAGCATGAGCAACTAGCCGTGGAGTGAGAGTAGGGAGCAAGCGAGTGAGAAAGATTGAGAGAAAAAATGAGACAGAGCGAACGTCGTATCACGCCTTTTTCCCTTCCTCTTAATCTTGGAAATTTAAAGTTTTAGATTTGTATAAATATAAACAAGATTTATAAATTAGTTCGCCAAAGAAGTTTCACTTCTGACATGTGTACTTTGTACGCACGCATGGTTTTTTTTTTATTTGATTGAAGTAGCAAACGAGCATGCAGTCCACCTGATGGTAAGTGGTCACTGCCGCCCATGGACATCTGTAATCAACTTCATACAGAACATGGGTTCCATCTGAAGTAAATCACAGATGCGTTTACTACTACTACTACTACTACTACTACTACTCCTGAGGACTATGATGGTCGCCTCATGTGAAAGTGTGCCGGCAACCACACCTAACTATCGAAACGCAAGAACTGCTTCACGCTAGAAATAGGTGTGGCGGTGGTACTTCCCCGGTCGAACTAAACTGGTTCTACCTCCTTGCTCATTTCAAATTACGCACTTGACCAAATTTTAATAAATCATTATTGGATCCAGCAAGTTAATTTAACGTTAAATGCCTTTGATGTCATAATCTGTCAGATCAAAGCCTGATTTAAATTATACTGACAAATTTACAGCCATAAATAAATGAGATTGAAAAGCCGTTGAACACATTGATTGTTAAAACATAATTTGAACTCATTATGGTTATTATTAAATAGCCGTTACACAATTATTAATCACAGTTTATCAAATAAATAGGAAGGCGAAAACTAAATTTGTTTACACTTAGGTGCAATAGGTGAACCAGTGTAGTTCGACCGGGGAAGTAACCAACCCGCCACACACCTATTTCTAGCGTGAAGCAGTTTTTTGCGTCTCGATGGAAGGATGTGGTTGCCGGCACACTTTCATATCAAATAGGTGGTAGAATCAGTGTAGTTTAACCGTGGAAGTACTACCGCCACACCTATTTCTAGCGTGAAGCAGTTTTTGCGTTTCGATGGAAGGGTGTGGTTGCCGGAACACTTTTATATTAAGCAACCATCTTAGTCCTAGGGAGTAGCGACTCATCTGTGATTGACTTCAGATAGAATCCTATGTTCTGTATGAAGGTGCTTACTGGACTGCATGTTCGTTTGCTACTTTAATCAAAACAAAAAAAACTAGATTTTAGCGAATTGCTATTGTTTAACGACTATCCGATTTTATAAAGCTATGTTAATTGTTGCCTGGGTTTAATTAGACTATAGCAGTAGTATAGTGTTGCTGTGACTTCGAAGTTGTGACAATAGAGACAAACTTATAAGACGATCCGACTAATCCAACTAATCCGACCTCAGTGGGTAGCAACGTATGACCAACTTTAAGTAGAATTCTGGGGTTCTCTGAGGTTGATCACATAATTATGTCATGAGAGTAACCAACTCCAATTAGTATTAGAATCCTACTTGAGGTAGAACATAATTGCATTGCTTTGTCTGAAAACTAACTTATAATGCCTAATTTAAGTATTACTTACTTATTATACTGTGGAAACAATTACACAACATTTCTTGACTCCGCATGAAATAGTCAATAAGCTATTAATTAATAAGATAACTGGAGCTAGCTTTTACCCATGTAGAAAAGAAAATTTATGCAAAAAAAAGACAAACCCGCTGAGTTTCTTGTCGTATCTTTTCCAAGGTCGTGTCCTGATCCGGTGGTATGTAGAAAAAAATGTAGCTGACAATTTTTAAGTACCCCCTTAGACTCATGTAAAATAATGACATTTCATTGTTATAACGAACGCGTCTCACCTGTGTCCACTCGGATGACTTAAGATTATTTACTCAGTGCCTCTAATTCTTGTTTGTGTTTATCTCATTTGTTTACATTGCTAATTACAGTCACATCACATCTTGTTGCAACAACGTTGATTAGGTAAATAATCCAGTTGCTCATACTAAAGGATTATCGGTACTTGGGCTATTGTCATAACTTTATATGAAGATTGTTACTGAAAGAGGTAGAATCGCTTTTGATGTTCCACTCTTTGACATCAGATTCCTATAGCTGCAGGAAGCGGATTAAAGGAGGGTCTAACAAGGTGTTTATTTCCCTTAGCTAGCATTACTTTTTCTTATGCTGTGTAATACTTAAAATCTCTCTTTATAGTTGTAATGGATATCATGTGTTACAGAAGTAGGCTTGGATGGCCAAAGTAAACGACACATGATGTACAACACTGGTATATTTTCACGATTTTACACTTAAACAATTTCAGAATACATTCGGACAGAGTAAAGTCTTACACTTATGAATTAATAGAATGATCCATATTACGATAATACCCTCCCTTTTATACCAAAAATGGCAGGCGTTAAGGAAACCGTCACAGAGACAAAAACATTACTATTAATCTATTACATTATATAAAATTAAATATATGCATTTATAATATTTATTTATATAACCATTTATATTTATTTATATTGTGACTTCTATTGATTTATGATATTGACAATAACATGGCACGATCAATTTAAATACAATCATTATATAGATTCTTATTGATGTTTATAACTAATGTAGTCATGAGTTTAACAGTACTGTCCCCAGGCAAGCTACTTGTTGGTTATTAACACATGGTTCAACTCCGGAGACAATAGCAACTACCCGTATATTTAACGTACTCTGTGATAGCAACACATGCGTTCTACACCCATAGCCCCCACACTAGGATTTTCTCCTCTGTCGTACCATGGACACAAACAAGACGGTTTTAGTGGGTAAAAATCCCACATAACCCGGAGTCTCTCCCAAGGCTTCGGTGTACCTTTTGAGGTTTCCTCCCCGTCAAAAAATAACAGGCGATCTGCATATACTTTGCTACTTCTAAGTAAAAAATCCCTGGCAAATAATGTCACAGTAATGGGCTAACACAGCACATATTTCGCATTAGTCTGTAAACATTATTATAATCTACGTAAGCACGTGCTCTCGCATCTCTCTTTTGTATTCATGAGCTATGACCGCGAATTCTATTGTCGCATTTCATTAAACATACCACGATAATTACGTGAATCATAAAATTTTACTCTTATTTAATATAGGAAACATTTTGCAGTTGCCATTTTGTTACAAAGTTCAACCAGTGCAGTTTGATCGGAAAGGTACCACCACCACACTTATAGACAAAGAAAAAAGACAAACAGACTGAGTTTTTTGGATCTTTTCAGTTGCGTTCGTGTTCCGATCCTGTGGTAGTGTAAGAAAAAAATATGTAAACGACAACTTGTAAGTGGCTCCGTAGGCCTATGCAAAAATAAAATAAAGACATTTCATTTCATTTCTAGCGTGAAGCAGTAGTTGCGTTTCGATGCAAGAGTGTGGTTGCCGGCACACATTTTTATGCGATGGTCATAGTCCTCGGGCGTAGCAACGCATGTGTGATTCACTTCAGATAGAACTCATGTTCTGTTTGAAATTACTTTCAGATGTTCATGGGTGGCATTGACACTTATAAACAATGTCTGATCTAATGTTAAATAGGACACGTTTACAAGATTAGTTTATAAGAGTAGGCTTTTTGTACTAGACTAGTTAAATTGTCCCATTTCAAATGAGGCGAGGCTGGCGAGGGAAATAAAGGCTTGCGGTACATTTGCAATGCCATCCTGTTACGATGCGACAAAATTTTAAGTACCTCTAAAGAGAGCGTGTCACGTCCTATAATGCGACACAATAAGTTTGAAGTAGTACTAGTTAAAATTTTGAGCCGCTCTTACATATCTGTATCATATCCGAGACAAATGCACTGACTCGTGTTTGTTTAACTCATTATTTGAGCAGTAAAAGGCGAAAGGAAGTTATATCCTAATTGTCGAAACTGTCTTTCAATCGAGGATCTTAGATACGTATCCCAGACAAGCAACTTATTTTTTTCTCTAATTATTTGCATGATTGTAAGGTGCATAATGGTTGAAACTTGCTCTCTCGGGAGGCTCGAGATTCAAACCCACCATTGATTTTTCCAAAATTTTGAGCGTATTATAAATTAATTATCACTGCTTTTCGGTGAAGGAAAACATCGTGAGGAAACCTACACACCCGAGAGATCTTTAAAAAAAAGTTCTCGGAGGTGTGTGAAGAGCACACTGCGGCCAATTTAACGCGGAGAAATCCTCATGGATACCCTTTCGCCCGGGGGAGCACAAAGGGGTAAGTCGAACTCTTACCGAACCCTTGTGACCAGAGGCAGGATCCTCCTTTTCAGCGCCGAGGAAGGCCACCGGGGGGGTTTTAGTGCGGTAAAAATCCCACATAACCCTGCGTCGCTCCCACGGCGTCGGGTACCTTTGGAAGGTTTCCCCCTCGAAACCAAAAAAAAAGGCAGGATCCCCCGATTCTGCTTCTGTGGGCTCATAGGACTGGGAATGAGTGGCTTTCTGCAAAAGCCTATGGCATATGACCTAAAGTCTCTCATTCTGAGAGAAGACCCGTGCCCAGCAGTGGGTTGACGAGAGAATCATTACCGTGATAAACATGATAAAAGAATAAGCTATATCATTAATCAACAGTTTATCCCAAACATCCCAATCTATTACTCTAAGGTGTCATGCAAACAAAGTAATAAATTAATTATACCCCGACAAACGTATTAATCCATGTTAATTGACTAATCCCAGTGCCCGAGGTTCTGGCTCATAATAATTAATTACTTAAGGTTTGTACAAGCTAACCTACATATTATACACTAGCTTTTGCCCGCGGCTTCGCTCGCGTGGAATTTAGTCTGTCACATAAAGTTTGCAAGGTGGTAGAGAAATGGTTCAACCAGGGAGGCATCACCGCCTCACCTATTTCTACCGTGAGGCAGTTCTTGTGTTTCATTTGAAGGGTGTGCCTGCCGGCTCACTTTTATATGAGGCGATCATCATAGTCCTCGGGAGTAGCAACGCATCTGTGATTTACTTCAGATTGAAGCCTTGCCCTACTTCCTAAGGCGATTAACATACGATACCGCTCACTGCCACGGTAGGCGGTGAAGCGGATCTCATGTTGTATTGGGTTCTAATAAATCCGTTGATGCCTCACAAACGTACACCGACTGGCCGCGCGGTCCAGCGGTGTTCTCATCACCACCGTGTCTCCGCGCGAACGACAATGCGGGGGGTCGGCGCCTCACACACGGGCTGGCGCCTAACCGCGCGGATCATCGTTGAAGCAAAAATGCATTTCGATGTCAAAAAGTTTATTTTGATGATCGATCCATCCGCGCGTACAGGTGCGTAAACCGCCTTACCGCGCTGGGCACCGCTATTCGCAGCGGTGGGCGGTGCCGTGTGTTAATCGCCTAAATCAGTGTGTTCAAACTTCAAATCACAGGCATGTATATTAATTTAAATTAGTTTTGTCGGCAACAGATATTAATGCTTACTCTGAAATTAAAAGCTTTAAGAAAGGGTCTCAAAACGCGTGACGGTTACCAACGCGGAGTTGGCTAGCGTGGTCAACTACGACCTAAACTGCTGCTAATCTGACATATGTGCCGAGTTGTGTTACATTAAAAGGTCGATGACGATTGAATAACATATTTAACCTTTCCGCTGTTTCATTCTCTTTGACTTTTTTTCTTTTCTGTCGAGGGAGAAACCTTCAAAAGGTACGCCGTGAGAGCGACGCAGGGTTATCTGGGATTCTTATAGCACCAGGACTCCGAGATCTTCAAAGAAACGCAACTGGAGTCCTCTGAGTGCATTGCCTCATCGGGCTCCTCCCAAGTGAGCGGCTGGGCCCACCAGTCCATCTGGTCTTTACCACGATATGCGACCACACGTATGCCACCGTCCTTCCCGGGATCGCCTAGCTGGACGGTTCAAGCTCCTTCCATCCTGGCTCTCACGATAGCATGCGACCACACATGCTGACATCCCGAAGTCCGACTTCCCGAAGTTGCTGACTGGGTGTTTGGAGCTCTCCGTCTAGCCGCCCGCAACCCTGAAAGTTCCCTTTTAGTTGCCTCTTACCACAGACAGGGGATACCGTAGCCTTATTCCCGGAACTACAGAGACGTCATTGACTTTTCACATTTTGCTCCGTGTTTTATAACCATTCAAATATTAATATTATACAACTTCGTTGTATACGGCGGCGGAGCACGGCGCGTACTGCCGGTCAATCAATTGACTACGCAATATGTTATACTCGTAATATCTTCTAAACTACTTATCCAATTTACATGGTGTAAAAGGCAGATTACATCTTTATTAGATGCTTGATTTTTTGAAATCATTTATTTTGATAAGGATTAATATTTAGTTTGTATAAAACCCATGCAAACATCAACTTGATATTTTTAAAATTTTCAAAGTATAAAAAGAGTTATTGTGGGTTATACATAAAATATAGACATATGCTGTCGCGGACTTTTATTTAGATCTATGTGAGCCAAACAATCCCACGGTACATTATATTTGGATATCTCCAACGTTTTAGGCAGCGTACGCGAAGATAGCTCTCAGAGCACAACTTTTTTTCCGACTAACCTGATATTTCTCGTTATACTATAACCTTATAAAAAAAAAAATATTACAAATTATAGCCCATATGTTATTCTGATGTATAACCTATACTACTGTAAAGTTTCAACCTAATCCGTTAAGTAGTTTTTGCGTGAAAGAATAACAAATACACATACATCCTCACAAACTTTCGCATTTATAATATTAGTAGGATAGGAAGTAGGATAGGATATTTCTTTAATTTAGGTAAGTGAACACATATTGTATTGTGAGAACTAAAGCGGCCTCATAATTTTGAAAAAATCGTATTTAGGAAATGAATGATTTATAACCAATGTAAAAACAATATGGCAATAAAAAATATATACAAAGAAAAAATACAAACCTACTGAGTTTCTTGTCTGATTTTCTCAGTTGAGGTCGTATTCCGATCCGGTGGTAGTGTAAGAAAAAAATTTAACAGTAAAAAGGTGTAAAAAAACAAATGCCTCTAAGAGCGATACGCAAACCATATAATGTTGACCCTCCATCTTTTTTAAATCCTATAACCTACCTATAATGTCCTATACAGAAAAAGGTTAGGTACTGATCAAGATTGATTGTTCGACCTCTAACGATTAGCATCAAGTGGCGTAAGAAACAAGATTTATCTCCACTTATTCCACTGAGACTTGTAAAATGGTTTCTACAGCTTCATTAGATGTCGCTAAGGGTCGCTTAACTTTACTTGATATTATATCATATTAGATCTATGGATGTATTTCAAAACTAACTTCCCCGGCGAACTTCGTTTTTTATTCAAGTGAAGTTGCAAACGAACATGCAGTCCACCTGATGGTAACTTGTGCGATGTATAAAAAACTTCATATAATCAGGAGTTTGCCTAGAGTCAATCATAGATGCGTTGTTGCTCCCAAAAACAAGGAATACAAGGACTACCAAAGACGATCGCGTTATTTTATCGAGGTGGTAGAACCAGTGTAGTTTGCCCGGGGAAGTACCACACCTGTTTCTAGCGTGAAGCATTTCTCGCGTTTAGTTAGAAGGTTGTGGTTGCCGGTACACAATCACATGAGGCGATCATAGTCCTGCGGAGTAGCAACGCATCTGTGATTGACTTCAGATTGAACCCATGTTCTGTATGACGTTTGTTACAGATTTCCATGGGCGGCAGTGACTTACCATCATGTGGAATAACATGAAGGTATTATATTTTTTTTATGACTGAAATAGCAAATATTTCAGTCATAAAAAATAGGATACCTTCATACAGGCAACCACACCTTTCCACCGATACACAAGAACTGAAAGTAGGACTAGAAATGGAAGTAGAAGTGATACTTTATCAATCGAACCATGATGCCTTCATACCTACATATTACCTCAGACTCGATAAACTTTAATGTTCATAAGAAAAAATATGGTCACATGTGTGTGTGTGTCTCTACATTTGTGTATTCGAAACAAGTGTGTGAGTAATTAAAAGCATCGTATGGGTATGTGTTGTATGTCACCATCATTAGTCTTGTCGTCAACCCATTACTGTCCCACTGCTGGGCACGGGTCTTCTCTCAGAATGAGAGAGTTATAGGTCATAGTCCACCGCGCTAGTGAAGTGCGAATTGGTGGACTACACCTCCGAGAATTTTTTTTTGAATAACTCTCGGGTGTGTAGGTTTCCTCACGATCTTTTCCTTCACCTAAAAGCAGTTACGCTTCTAATACGCACTTAATTTTAGAAAAATCTGTGGTACGTACCTGGGTTTGAACCTCGAACCTCCCGATCGAGAGGGCAAGTGTCAACTATTAGGCTATGACTGCTCTCATCATCATTAGTCTACCATTCTTTAAATATTAGTACCGCATGAAAGTATACTTTCGGCTTTTCTCAAATACTTTTTACGCTATCAAAGAACTTCTGTTTGAAATCAAAAACTCGAGTATCATGACGATGATAAAAATTAAATGATGATTGTAGCCTTTGAATGGAAGCTGCATTTTTCAATAGATCATTATTTTTATTCTCATCTCAGTACAAAGGGATAGCAGTCGACCCTCTTTCGTTTGTAAACTATGCAACTCTAGGTAATATAACAAGTAATTATTATATTAATACGTGAAGCAAAAATTTGTGACGGATTTTTAAGTAATATGCCGCGGACGGATTAGTATGAAATTTTGCACGGTTATAGTGGACGTAGAGAAGGAGTGCAGAATGTTAATATTTTTTTCAAATAATGCATTTTTCATACATAAAATCAACTAAAAACACATTACACACACTACCGTGCATTTGTCACAAACACATATGTACTTAGTAAATGAAATAGAACATTCAATGTCTTACTATGAAAAGACACAACGTCAAGAATGTCAGATGACATTTGATGTTTAGTTTTTTAATTTAAATTACGGTCGAATTTCGGCCGATGCGACGGGCGACTAGTTAATTATAATCCATACTAATATTATAAATGTGAAAGTGTGTTTGTTTGTTCCTCTTTCACGTCGCCACATAGCTTTTATATGATATGGTTTATATGCTGGGAGATAGAAGGGCGGAGAGTGACGTAGGCTACTTTTTACCGCGCATCCCATGAGAATATTGATGTTTTGTTAGTCGATACATATTTAATAGTTCCAGACGTTGTTAATAGATGGCATTAGTAAAATTCATTTACAAGTTCTGAATCTATCAAATGCTAATGTTAGTATCCTTTGACCGTGCGGGTGAACCCGCGGGTAAGAGCTAGTCTCTATTAAAAACTTTAATAGAGAAGACGGTTTTAACTCAGCGCAAACGCGGAATCCCGTGGTTAGTTTATGTAAATCATATAGAGTTCAAAGTTCGGTGCGTAAGCGTTTGTGTAGTGTGTCGTGAAATGGAACCTTTCTTTTTTTCCTCGACTTCAAGGACTTATATATTTTTGAAAATAAATGATAAAATGTATTTTTTTTTGTATTCTTGCAATATCAATAAACAAATGATAAAAAAATGTATACTTAAAAATTTAACTGCTGCTTTTATATAAATTGCCAAAAACGCTTGAAATTCGTACCTAGATTACCCCTTAATACATATAAGTTATGTATTAAGGGGTAATCTAGGTATATAATAACAATTCTATTCTGAAAAATGGATACAGAGCGGCATATTAAGAGAAGCACACCCACACGCTTAGCGTATAAGGCATGCGGTAGAACCCTCTCTCTACACCCATTTCTAATATACTGATCATACTATGTTGTAACAGTCTACATTTCGGTGGGCAGACATGCAAATTTTAAGCCGTATTAAGCCCCAGTATGCCATGTCCGTCTAAATTTATCCGTAGATAAGTCTTAATGTACCGGCAGGCTTACATTGCAAATATTTGATTAAAATGTTAGTACCAAAGGGTGTCCTTTCTATGTTACAATATTTGGGTACTGTATTCTGATTTGAAGAGCATTAAGATCTGTTACAATAGTCATTTATAAGTTAAAACTAGATTGTGGCTGATATTCAAGGTAGTAGAACCAGTGTAGTTTGACCGGTGAAGTACCGCTGTAACACCTATTTCTAGCATGAAGCA
Organism: Spicauda simplicius; assembly: GCA_949699795.1. Lineage (NCBI taxonomy): Eukaryota > Metazoa > Arthropoda > Insecta > Lepidoptera > Hesperiidae > Spicauda > Spicauda simplicius. The sequence continues at coordinate 14,282,398 of OX453079.1, forward strand.
TTTCTTGCGTTTTGATAGAAGATTGAAAAAGGTTATAATTTATGTATATCTCAAATTTTAGCAAAATTCAGTCGGTAGTTTATGTGCGAATGTGTAACAAATATATCTTCACAAACTTTCACACAATATCAATAGGATACATGAACATGTTTGTATCTGCAAAACTCCAATAGAAATGGATGGATTGGGCTAAATGTTTCACAGAATATTTGGTTTCTTTGTAAGAGTATTCCGTATCCTTTTTACCCAAAGGTTCCCACGGGAGAGCGAGCGGCGCTTTTATTTACTTCCCTTCTAATCAAGATCAGATTGATTCACAGCGAAGCGACGGTTTAACCAGAAAAAGCCTGTAAAAATCGTACGTCGTCGTCGTCGTCAACCCATTATTGTCCCACTGCTGGGCACGGGTCTTCTCTCAGAATGAGAGAGTTTAGGCCATAGTCCACCGCGCTGGCCAAGTGTGAATTGGTGGACTTCACACATCTCAGAACTTTTTTTTAAAGAACTCTCGGGTTTCCTCACGATGTTTTCCTTCACCGAAAAGCAGTGATAATTAATTTATAATACGCACATGAGTCAGTGGTGCGTGCCTGGGTTTGAACCTCGGACCTCCCGATCGAGAGGGCAAGTTTCAACCATTAGGCTATCATTGCTCATCGTGATCACAAAAATCGTACAAAACTCTTTATTTACTGGTAGATTTTCATATACATTTTTTTATCTGACTGAAGTAGCAAGCGAGCTGGAGTGCATGTCCACCTGATGGTAAGTGGCCACTGCCGCCCATGGACATCTGTAATCACTACACACAGAACATGGGTTGCATTGAATGACAGAAGCGTTGCCACTTCCGAGGACTATGATGGTCGCCTCATGTGAAAGAGCGCCGGCAACCACACCCTTCTATCGAAACGCAAGAAATGCTTCACGCTAGAAATAGGTTAGCGGTGGTACTTCCCCGTTCGAACTACGTTGGTTCTACCACCTTGATAATAAGTGTGGCGGTGGTACTTCCCCGGTCGGTATATATAACTAACTAGCCTAATTATAAAGCCAATGATACATTGGCGACTCCTCTGGTGTTGCAAATATACATAGACGACGGTGACCACTTTCCATGAGGTGGCCCGTCTGCCTTCTCATCAACCGATTATTGGCCAACTGCTTTGCATGGGTCTTCTCTCAGAGAGAGTTTAAGGCATAGTTCACCGCGCTGTCCAAGTCCAAGCGAATTGGTGGACTTCACACACCTCCGAGAACTTTTTTTTTAAGAACTCTCGGGTGTGTAGGTTTCGTCACGATGTTTTCCTTCACCGAAAAGCAGTGATAATTAATTTCTAATACGCACATAAATCAGTGTCTTATTGTCTCCTAATTGAGGGTGTGAGGGTCAATTTCCAGGCATCAATGATTTTTCTAAAATGATGTGCATATTAGAAATTAACTATCACTGCATTATGTCAAGAACGAATAAAACCGGAGAGTTCTATAAAAATGGTTCTCAATAATGTTTGAAGTCTATCAATTCGCAACTGGCCAGTGCAGAGATTTAAAGCCTAAAACCTTCTCATTCTAAGAGAAGACCCGTGCCCAGCATTGAGACAGTAATGGGTTGATCACGGTTTATATAAGACTCATTTCGTAAGGGATTGATTCCCTAAATACCAGTACGATTCAACCGTGAGGGTACTCCCGTTACACCAGTTTTACTACTGTTTAAAAAACATGCTTTCTACACGCATAGCCCCACACTAGGATTTTCTACTGTCTCGTGGGTACTATGGACACGCACACGAATACATAAACATCCAGACCCAGAACATGAATCTAAACTATTCAGATACCTGTTTGGCCGGGAATCGAACCCGGAACCCGCCCGTCAGACCGGTATGGTAACCGCTCCGCTGCGCGGGTCGTCAAGTAGTTTTCTTTAAGTATTTTCTATTTTACTCTTCTTTTATTTTTATATATTTTCACACACATGCGATTTACAGATATGGCGTTATAAATTACCCTATAACTAAGCTTATTTCCATGAAATAAAACTTAATGCTTGCAATTTACTGCTTGTTTTATAGGTCGTGCATCAAAGTACCGACGTAATATTGTGTGCATTATTGTTTCCAAAGCGTAAAAATAGCATGTATTATGAATATACTTAAATATAGCAACACTAGTTTAAGCCGATGGTTTCACCCGCTTTTCAAGTTTTAGTTTCATGCGATTTGAAAGAAATTTGATACAAATCAACAGACAGACAAACACGCACGCTTTCTACACTCATAGCCTCACACTAGGATTTTCTCCTGTGTCGTGGGTACCATGGAAACACATAAGACGAATACAGAAACACTCAGACCCAGAACATGAATCTAAACTCATTATTCCTGTCTGGCCAGGAATCGAACCCGGGACCCATTGCGCGTCAGACCGGTATGATAACCGCTCCCCCACGCGGGTCGTCAAAATCCATATTAATATTATAAATGTGAAAGTGTGTTATAGCTATTATACACAGCTATTATATGATATGGTTTATATGCAGGGAGATAGTTAGGAGGGCGGAGAGTGACTACTTTTTACCGCGCTCTCTCATTCCCATGAGAATGTCGATGTTTTGTTAAATGATACATATTTAGTAGTTCCAGACGTTGTTAATAAGTTGCGTTAGTAAAATTCATTTGCAAATACTGAATCACGCTATCAAATGCTAATGTTAACACCCTTTGACCGTGCGGGCGAAGCCGCGGGTAAGAGCTATTAGTGTATATTAAAATAGGATGAGGTTGTCCTCTAAACTATTTTTTTTCAGAAATAAATAGAAAGTATAGACACTGGAAACATTTATTCTTATTATAGGTAGAGATAAATGAACATGAAGCATATTTCCGTGAAATAAAACTCTCTCCTAAATTACCCTTCCCACAAAACTTCTCTCTATTCCCACTCCTTCTCTGTTCATGCAGTTAGGCTATGGAATTCATTGCCGCTTAACATTCGACTCTCAAAAACCATTTCTATGTTTAAAAGACGAGTCAAAGAGCACTTATTTATCACTTTCATAATATCATATTGTATGTATATATTCATATGTATGTATTTGTATATATATATATATTATATATTTATATCATATTTTAACTATAAATATTAATTTCCAGTTGTGCACACCTAATTTGCCTTACAAAAATGCACACTCCGATCCCAGGACTGCTGGAAGAAATTTCATCTTGAAATAAGTAGTCCTTTGTACTTAAGTTTATAATGCCTGTTTTTATGTATTGTTTGTGTACAAAAATTATAAAATAAAAAAATAAAAAATAAATAAAACCTACATGCAACTTACTGCTAATTAAAATCTTGTTCTATGTAAATCGTACATAGTATGATGTACGATTTTATTAGCGTAAGTAGTAACTTACGCTAATAATGTATGCATTACTCCTTACGAAGCGTAAAAATAACACTTATACTAGTGCATGAGTTCCGTGAATATATACCTACTATACGTATATTATACCTTTATTTTGAAATATCGTTTCTAGTTAGCATCATGAACCGAGTAGTGATAGCCTAATGGTTGAAACTAACTCTCTCAATCGGGAGGTTCGAGGTTCAATATAAGGCACGCTAAGGCACCACTGATTTTTTCAAAATTATGTGCATATTAGAAATTAATTATCACTGCTTTTCGGTGAAGGAAAACACCGTGAGGAAACCTATACATCCGAGAGTTCTTTAAAAAAAATTCTTGGAGGTTTGGAGGAGATGTCCACCAATTCGCACTTGGTCAGCGCGGTGGACTATGGCCTATAACTCTCTCATTCTTGGAGAAGACCCGTGCCCAGCAGTGGGACAATAATGGGTTGACGACATCATGAACCGCGTAAATTAATGTTAAGTTAGTTATTTCTAACTTTAAATAAAAAAAAGTATAGCACAGGCAGTTTATTGAAAAATAATATAAATGTTATCTTAAGATAACATACTATTTTCAAGACTATAAAATGAATAAAGTAGTTTAAGGCTACGTACTCACGGAGCGGTTTTCACCCGCGGCCGCCGCGGTTGCCGGACCGCAGCTTTTGTGCGAAACTCACGAGACAGCCTTTTTTTGCGGTTCCAATTTTACTCTGAATTTTGCATTTTTTAAATTATTTTTATTCTTATTACATGTATGGACGGTACAACAAATAAATATTATACGATTGTGCCACTTTAGTGGCAATTGTCCGAACATTATTAAGCTATTGCATAGCTTTTACGCGGGCTTTGAGCGCGGTGAACGAATCAAGAAATTCCGTAACGAAAAAACCTAACACCCCCACTCCGCCTACTATGTAGCACGACCGAGGATGCGCTTTACGTGTATGTATATGGTACGACAGTACGAAGCACGCACGGATCGAGACGAGTTGCTCGGAAATCGGACGAATATATAAGCAGCTGTTTGTGAGAAAGTACATAGTATCAAAGAATTATTATAAAAGAAAAAAAATCCATAAATAAGTTAATAATTATAACAGCATAAGTTGATACAATTGCTATGCAATAGATAGACGCGGTAAAGGCCGCGACAGTTCCCAAATGCCGCACGGTTTTTTTAATTACATGTATAGACTATACCTACAACAAAACAGAACACTAAATTAATATTGTACAATGTGCCACTAAAGTGGCAATTGTCCCAAATATGTGTCGGACATAATCGTGTATCAGAACTAATGGACTAGTTAACCGCCCGCTGGCGCGGTTCGCACACTCCTCAAATATGAATTGGGACATTGACGAGTAATTTAGGTTTCTGGCAAACTTTTGACATAGTAATTGCATTTTAATTAAATAATGACTAAATGTCTTCTCAAGATATAAACTATAAATATATTTTCAATCTGTTAAATTTTATTCAGTAGTTTGATGCAGTTTTAAAAACACAGAAAAGTAATTTAATGCTGTCTAATATTTATTTTATTTTGACTAAATTTAACAAAAAATCTATTACATTATTCTAATTTATTCGCAATTATTCAAACAATATTTTTGCAAATTTACACGAAGTAAAACCTGCACGTGACCTTATTTTTATAATACGTATGGTATTTAACTAAAAAAAGCGCAACAACAAATTAATATAGTACAATGTGCCACTAAAGTGGCAATTGTCCCAAATATATGTCGGACATAATCGTGTATCAGAACTAATGGACTAGTTAACCGCCCGCTGGCGCGGTTCGCACACTCCTCAAATATGAATTGGGACATTGACGAGTAATTTAGGTTTCTGGCAAACTTTTGATATATTTGTATTTTAATGAAATTGAGACTAATTTTTAGCTTAATATATGGACTAAAAATGTAATTCGAAGATATTAAATTTAATTTAGAAGTTTTTGTGTGAATTGATTTCATATACACTGACAAACACACACACACTCATACACTCATTCTACACTCATAGCCCCACAGTAGGATGTTCTCCTGTGTCGTGGGTACCATGGATACACATAAGACGAATACACGAACACCCAGACCCAGAACATGAATCCAAACTCATCATTCAGATACCTGTCTGGCCGGGAATCGAACCCGGGACCCATTGCGCGTCAGACCGATATGGTAACCGCTCCGCCACGCGGGTCGTCACTGACAAATATGCAAAAATACCCGTTTTTTAGTTCTGCTCTACATTTATTTAATTACGTGTAATATATATTTCATTTAATTTTAAATAATATAACAAAAATGCGACATAATTATATTAATTTATTGTCAGTTTTTTTTACTATTATTGCAAATCTACGATTGCAGACGCCTGTAACTTAATTTTATTACATGTATGGACTGTAAACACACTCCTCAATTATGATGTGGCATTAAGTTTCTGTCAGAATATTGTCCCTGCGTAATTCATGATATGGAGCTATCATAGTCCTCGGGAGTGGCAACGCATCTGTGATTGACTTCAGATTGAATCCATGAAATCCATCCATCCATTGAATCCATTAAATCTATATGGAGTTGGTTATAGATGTCACTGTCATACGGATTGCATGTTAGGTTGTTACTTCAATCATATTAAAAACCGTCTAATTAAATATACCTTTTATAATTAACGTGTTAGGAAATGAAATGTTTAGAAATCAAATTGTAATTTGATTCGCTTCTACATGAAGATATCTCAGAATGCGTAAGTGGGTTGTCGGGTTAGACCCAAACATGATACGGACGTGAAATTGAATTAATGGACTGGTTAACCACTGGGATGGTATGTACTACACTGGTAGGTTGTGTTATTTAGTTTTTGGGCTCTATATAGTAGGTATAGTATAAATTGTTACATACAGAACCAGCCTTACACTAATGAAAGGCTGGTTCTGTATGTCAAATGTAATGTAAATCAAATGTAATCTTTATATTACAGAAAATAGGTACAAAACATACTTCTTACCAAAATACAAAAATCTTTATTCTCGCCAAATATTTCTAATTTAATATAACGTATACAAAAAAATCGCATTTGGCCAGCGCGGTGGACTATGGCCTAAACTCTCTCATTCTGAGGGAAGACCCGAGCCCAGCAGTGGGCAAACAATGGTTGGTAAGGTAAGGTTGATCTAAACCAACCTTACCTTATTGTAACATATAGAAATAAATCATCTATCAATATGACAATTACCCGTCGCAATGGTCGAAATTCGACCGTAATTTATGTGGTCGCATACCGTCGTAAAGACTAGACGGAGCGGTGGGCCCAGCCGCCCATCTATGAGGAGACCGGTGGGGCAACACGCTCAGATGATTCCGGTGGCGTTCCTTTGGAGATCCCGGGGTCCTCTTTGCAGCTCCAAGGACGGCCACCGGGGGGTTTGTGCGGTAAATATACCACGTAACTCTGCGTTGCTCCCACTAGTAGGGGAGCCCAAGAGGGGATTTTGGGACATACTCGAGCGCGGCAGATTAATATTAAGTAAGATACTTTATATATTGATAAGTACCTCCAGCCAGTATGCGGCCTTAGCATAGGTGGGTACTCCCAGGGGAACTTAGTAACCCTGCCACCCCCTTAGGTGACGCTCAAATCGTCAGATTAGCAAATTGGACACATCTCAGGTTCTAATTCACCTCCGCTTATCCTAATCTGGCGCGCTTGAGTCTTTCAAGACGTCGTACTTATTATGCAACTTTGTTAACCCCTTACCCCCCAAGGATACACTTAAATCGTCAGAATAGCAAATTAGACATATTTTAGGGTGTAATTAACCTCACTTTGCCCTAACATGATGCATTCGAGTAATTCCATGTCATAGATTTCATATCAAAAATTTGAAACTCTGTAGACGCTTATCCCACCACTCAATGAGAAAACATTATAGGACCACTTCCTTCCTATCATTTAATCTACCAAACCTAATAAGTTTCCGCGACGCTCGAGTAACTCCACATTTAGCATCCTGGGCTCCCCTACTACACGGCGTAGGGTACATTTTGAATGTTTCCCCCTCGAGAAAAAAAAAGGTACTAATATTAGGTGTTCCAGCTTAGTCCTAAGGAGTAGCAAATCTCTTGCTGTAATCGATGTAGGAACTCATAGGAGTAGGTACTGGCACTTTTGAAGGTTTCCCCCTTGAGAAAAAAAGGAGTAGGTATGGATTTCCTTGAACAGAAACTAAATAGCTGCCAGATAATTTTTTTGTCACCCTTCTGAGAGGGAGTTCGAAATGAATAGACAAAATTTTGCTGCCTATAAAAAAAGGTCCTGGTGTTTTCAGAATTTTATATTTTCGCATATATTAACGAGGGTGCCCCGGACCCCATCAAGTCGTGCTTGAAAATAAAATATTTAACATTCAAATTGAATATTTATGTAATGTACAAAAGAAATTAATGGACATTGAGTATTAAATTTTGTACTAAACAATATTTTGCAATGACAGATTAATTTTATCTGACTAGTATTAAAAAATGCGAATTTGTAATGATTAGTCACCCGTCGCAACGGTCGAAATTTGACCGTAATTTAAATGAAAAAACTTTGAAAATGAAAATTCTTATTATCCAAAGTAACATGAATATATTTCAAATTCAAATAAATTGTAATAATATTCAAGTTGTTTTAAACAAACGCGTCAAAGGTAAAAATAGGTTTAATTAACTAACCTGCATTTAAAAGCAACAGCGGGTATTTTGACAAAGCAAACAGCTTCAATTCAGATGTGCGATATAATACTAAATTGTAGTAATTAGATGTAAGCCTAGATATGTACACTTACTTACCCCGCCATCAACACCGCAGTCACACTTGGTCGCCACGACCAATGTATCGGCGATGGTGAGGGCGGGAAAATTAGTGGAGCTAAGAAAAAAATATTTGTTAACTATACATAAGAACCTACAAAAGGCACGGACGAACAGTCCGTGGAGTTGTAATTTTACAAATAAAAAAAAAAAAGGTAAAAATAGGTTTAATTAACTAACCTGCATTTAAAAGCAACAGCGGGTATTTTGACAAAGACATCTGACGTTTTCAACGTTATGTGTTTTCATAGTAAGACATTTAATGTTTTATTTACTTTATTATATATATGTTTGTTTCAAATGCAAGATAGTTTGTGTGACGTGTTTTTAGTTGATTTTATGTATGTTTTATGCAATATTTGAAAAAGATATCAGCATTGCGTAATCCTTCTTTACATCAACTATAACCGTGCGTAATTTCATACTTTTTCGTTTGCGGCAAGTATCTTAAAAATGGATTACAAGTTTTTTCTTCACGTATAAATATATAGAGATGTAGGTTTATTACTCTTTACACGCAAAAACTAGCGGAGGGATGTAGCTGAAATAAGGCACACACATTGTTTATGACGAAGGTTAAAACATAGGTTGTAACATGTATGTATATACATTATTAATGTTTTTTTATCTACTGAAGTAGCAAACGAGCATGCAGTCCACCTGATGGTAAGTGGTCACTGCCGCTCATGGACATCTGTAATCAACTTCATACAGAACATGGGTTCTATCTGAAGTCAATCACAGATGTGTTGCTACTTCCGAGGATTATAATCGTCGCCTCGTGTGAAAGTGTGCCGGCAACCACACCCTTCCAAACGTAAGAAATGCTTCACGCTAGCAATAGGTGTGGCGGTGGTACTTCCCCGGTTGAACTACACTGATTCTACCACCTTCAATGTGGTAGACGATAAGCAGGCAAAGCCACGGGAATAACCCAGTCTATCATAATTAATACTAAATATTAAACTACATCGTAGTAGGACTCATGACAAATACTCAGAAATACAGGACAGGATAATCAACTTGATATAGTGATGCGACTCGAATAGAATTTTGTGGCTCGAGTCACTCGAGTAATCCCACTCGAGTTGCAAGTATGCAATTCACGTGTAATTTTTAATAACGATTTCATGAATGTATAACCAAGACTCGAAATATCAACAGACGACAAACTCAAAATTACGCGTATATCACGCGTTTATAAATTGATTTTCAATCAATCTCTTTTCTTGTTAAAGTACGTGAACTACGCATATGCAAATGGTAAACTGTCGGTCGCTGTTTGTAAAAGCGGCCGGCACAGCATAGATAAAAACATAGATTAGTCAAGTAAATCAACTGGGTGTGACGAGTTGACTCGATAACTCGAGTGCATAGAGACTCGAGAAACATTTTTTCAATCGAGTTCGAGTTTGCCAAATACACTCGAGTGACTCGAGCGATAAATGGCTCGAGTCGAATCACTACTCCATACCTAATCTTCATAATATTCATCAGACGCAGGCAGCTCTAGTCTATTGTTCATATATAACCGTTTAAATGAATACACAATTCATCAAAGATGATCTAATCTTCCTTGTCGTAGTGTCGTTGACATTGCTCTATGTCTGAGGGACGATTTAGGATCATTATCATCATAGTATTGCTACATCTAGTTTTATTATTAATTAGCTAATTCGGCTTTACCTGCCTTGATTAGGTTAGCCATGGTAATGAGTATCCATCTCTGTGCTAAATTTCAGCGTAATGCGATTTGTACATTTCGCGTGAACGAGTAACAAGCACAGTCCTCACCAGATGGCAGTACTAGTGTAGTTTGACCAGAGAATTACCAACTCCATAAATATTTCTAGCGTAAAGCAGTTAGTTTAGCAAACGAGCAAGCAGTCCACCTGATGTTAAGTGGTCACTGCCGCCCATGGACATTTGTAATTAACTACATACAGAACATGGATTCCATCTGAAGTCAATCACAGATGCGTTGCTACTCCCGAGGACTGTGATGGTCGCCCCATGTGAAAGTGTGCCAGCAAACACACCCTTCTATCGAAACGCAAGAAATACTTCACGGTAAAAATAGGCGTGGCGGTGGTACTTCCCTGGTCGAACTACACTGGTTCTACCACCTTGAAAATACACTGGTTCTACCACCTTGAACTACACTGGTTCTACCACCGTGGTCGTTTTCTTGTATGATCGTTTGCTCTTTCAATCGTATAAAAAAATGTGTGCGTGTACTAGCGTACACTCGTAAGAAGTGAAACTTCTTTATGACGTTATTTTTCAAAAAATAATTTACTATATGCAACTTTACAGAAATTGGTTAAATAAAGTTAAATTAGATAAAGTTTAATAAAAGGCTTTTATTAAACTTTATCTAATAATCTAATCTATAATAATCTATCTAATATCACGCGTGGTAGGGATAAGAAAAAGATGGCGCGTAACGAAAAAATGTTACACTAAATTTTCTTCCAACCCCGATAAAGAAGTTTCACTTCAAAAAGTATCTACCTATATCAACTGCAATATTTTCATGACCCTTTGCAATTGTCGCAAAAAATGTATACTATGTCAACGTGTCATGTATTGGAACAAAGGACTTATGTTTTTGTAGTGTCAAAGCGAAATTGAAACGTTTTACAGAAATACAATTACCTTTTTCGTTGCAAGTTGGCACACAGTCCCGCACCACGGTTAGTTCACTCACGTATTTCTGGAACAAAGGGAAATTATAATTAGTTTCCAAACAAAAACTGTCAAAGTATCACCCGTTTCGAAAGAGCTTTAGGTATCGAGTTTTTAATTGGCAGTATCTGTTTAATTAATGCTATATCTTTAATAAAGGCAAAGTTGAGTGTGTTCTAATTTCAAGAGTGGAAAAGATACTTGCCTATACTGTTCTCGTGAAAACAACACAATAATCGTAATTTTATTTGTTTATTTAAACTTTTCAAAACACTTTGAACTAGGGGTCACAAGGGTGAACATAATGCCTAATGGCATTCTCTGCCAGTCAACCCTGGGCGATGGCGATAATTTGTTGTATGCATATAAATATAATAAGTAGAACTTTAGCTGAAATAATCATTAAAATATAAAACAAATACATATATTAATATGTCCACATAAATGATATATACAATATATCTATAAATGTAACAATTTTTGAGAATATTTCGAAATATTTCAAAATAATGTTATCTACACGTGGGTAGTAAAAGGTATATTTTTGTATGAAAAGTTTGAAATACATAAGTCATCTAGGCATAAGTCATCACACCACTCTCCATATTATGTTAAGGCATTAATTAAACGAAAAATATTTTTGTTGCTTGATTAAATTTCTATTATAACAAACATCTTAGGTGGTAGAACCAGAGTAGTTCGACCGGGGAAGTACCACCGTCACGCCTATTTCTAGTATTAGTGCATTTCTTGCGTTTCGTTGAAAAGGTGTGGTTGCCGGCACACTTTTATATGAGGCGAACATGATAGTCCTCGGGAGTAGCAACGCATCTGTGATTGACTTCAGATAGAATCCTTGTTCTGTATGAAGTTGATTACAGACAGTAAGTGCCTCATACAAATGTGTGCCGGCAAGTACATCCTTCCATCGAAACGCAAGAAATACTTCACGCTAGATATAGGTGTAACGGTGGTACTCTGTCGAACTACACTAGTTCTACCAACATAACAGTTCAGTACAGTATAGTAGATATAGTTCCAAGTTTGTAATTTATGAGACCACACCTGGTATAACCATCAATCAACGCTTTAACGGAATTACCCGCAGCTCTGAAAGTAATTAACTTAAGTTTCTTTTATCGCTAACTATCGTGACTTTGTTTTTACTATTTCTAGTCGGTAGCATTTTCTTTTGATTGATGGAAGTCCAGGAAATCTTTAATATGTTGTAGATGTTATGTTTCTATTTTAAACATTGATAGCCTAATGGTTGAAACTTGCCCTCTCGATCGGGAGGTCCGAGGTTCAAACGCAGGTACGCACCACTGATTTATGTGCGTATTATAAATTAATTATCACTGCTTTTCGGTGAAGGAAAACATCGTGAGGAAACCTACACACCCGAGAGTTCTTAAAAAAAAAAGTTCTCGGAGGTGTGTGAAGTCCACCAATTCGCACTTGGCCAGCGCGGTGGACTATGGCCTAAACTCTCTCATTCTGAGAGAAGACCTGTGCCCAGCAGTGGGACAATAATGGGTTGATGGGGATGTAAGTAATAGAATTATGTCTTTTATCCGGCTAAAGTAAACGACGTTGGTTAGTGGCCACAACCGCCAATGGATATCTGTAAGCAACTTCATATAGAAAATGGGTTCTCTCTGAAGCCACCGCAGGTGACGAAGACTAAGACTGCTGGACTCACAATTATATAAATGAGCTCGCAACCACACCTTTCCACCGATATTCCACTATTTGTAGCTAGAACTGATTCATGCTATAAATAGGTGTGGCTGTAGACCACGACGGCAATACAATGGTTTTACCACCTGTTAAAAACTTGTGCCTCACTAGTCAAACCATTGATTCTACCAAATTTCATTCATTATCTTAAAAAACAAAGAAACCTTATAGATAACGCGGTAGACGTGACAAAATACTGCGACGTTACTAATGCAAATGTACAGACTCAGACGAAAAGGCCAAGAAAAATAATATGTAAAGAATATTTCATGCGAATAAGTGTTGCGGACGGCTCTCAAAGTTTATAATGGCCCTTAAAGAACGTGAATCTTCGCCAAGAAACGGGAAAATAAGTCGCAAAACTTTTGGTACCACAATAAGTTGGCTTATACGAGTATTAAATGATAAGTTAATGCGTTTCGGCTTATAGCGAGCAAGTTTGTTAAGATATTATTAAGTAATAAACGGAAAATTAAAGAATGACAAGTTTTTTGAAGTGTAACTTCAACAGATTATTTTTTTTACGGATGATATGCGACACGAAAATGTGGGACTATTTTTTTACGAATAAAACGTGACACGAAAATGTGTGACGTTTTTTTATTGGTTACCGAAGTTAGTCGGTTTTAACGTTCGAGGGAGACAAAATATATAGTCGTAAAAGTGCTACAGTATTAACAACATTATACTACAATGCTACAGTATAAAGGTGAATTTCACCACTATCTCTAAGATAATAATAGCATGCTGTCTTGATGGTAAGTGGTCCCTGCCGACCATGGACATCTGTAAGCAGTTTACAGAGAAGGGGTTCTATGTAGTGTCTCTCAATGATGCGTTGCTACTCACGAGGACTAAGATAGGCACCTCATATGAAAGAGAGGCAGTATCCTAATGAAATGCATGATGTACTTAGGGATAGATCTAGATTTGAGGGTTGTTACAAAATTATAGCAATTTATGGCTATTATTTTAATATTCAAAATCCATCGGGAAGTATTTCAATTCAGATTCAGATGAAGTAAGGAAGATCATTTTTTTACAACAAATTTCGAAGTCCAATTATTCTCTTTTCTTAACATATTAAAAAATGTAAGACTATTTCCTCCAACCTCCAATTTTAGATTACTTATTTTACACCTAAAACCACGCGAAGATTCAAAATTAGTTCTCTCCATATTATCGTTCCCATTTTACCCGGTTATTATATGCCCAGTTAATACCCACTACTTTACATTATGACCGGTTCATGCCAAAATAACATCGTAAACAAAGCAGGTAACACCGTAATGCAAGGCATTAGCACTTTGCATTAACAAAGTTTGCTTTTGTGTAGTAATAGGTTCTGGATTTAGTGCGTTCTGGTTTCACGGTATTTTGTACTTAAAAGTTGGTATTACCTTAAATAAATTTTACTTGAGTTCCATTAGCGGAAAAAGGTGGCTGCTAGAATGACGCAGAGGGTTTCGGGTTTTATCCCGGTCAAGTAGAAATCTAAATTATGAATAAGACATAGCTATACCATAAAAACTAAAAACTCTCTCATTCCAAGAGAAGACCCGTGCCCAGCAGTGGGGCAATAATGGGTTGACGACATACCTTGAAATTTTATAGACTTTTCTCCAATCGTAATTGTTAAATTCTACCCTTAACAAAGCTATGCTAATTCCGTGATTATACGAAGATTCAAAATTAGTATTCTCCGTATAATCCTTCTCATTTTACCCGGTTATGATATGCCCGGTTAATACCCACAACTTCACATTATGACCGGTTCATGCCAAAATAACATCGTAAACAAAGCAGGTAACACCGTAATGCAAGGCATTAGCACTTTGCATTAACAAAGTTTGCTTTTGTGTAGTAATAGCTTCTGGATTTAGTGTTTTCCTAGTGCGTTCCGGTTTCACGGCATTTTAGAATCTAGTGTTACCTTGCGTAAATATTACTTTAATTACAGTATTAGCAGTTTTTATTCCAGTCATGTAGAAATCTAGATTATGTATATTGTCGTCGTCAACCCATTATTGTCCCACTGCTGTGCACGGGTCTTCTCTTAGAATGAGAGAGTTTAGGCCTTAGTCCGCCGCGCTGGCCAAGTGCGAATTGGTGGACTTCACACACCTCCGAGAGCTTTTTTTTTAAAGAACTCTCGGGTGTGTAGGTTTCCTCACGATGTTTTCCTTCACCGAAAAGCAGTGATAATTAATGTATAATACTCACATAAATCAGTGGTGCGTACCTGGGTTTGAACCTCGGACCTCCCGATTAAGAGGGCAAGTTTCAACCATTAGGCTATCACTGCTCTGCACTGATTATATATAAGATATAGCAATAGTACAAGAAAATGCACACTGCATTTTGAAACTGGAAGATTATAAATTCGATTATAAGTCGAACTACACTGGTTCTACAACCTTGAATTTTTTTTTATCACGCGGGTCTTATACCTTACCCACATATCTAAATGAACTTGTTGCAGTGTTTACGCATCCTGCGTGCGTTAAGTTTATGTAATGGTAAAAGTATATATAATATGATAAGTTGTTAATGTCACGAACGCTGATGAGAAATCAAACGCAAACCCGCGTTATAAGAAAAATCGCCTAAAAATTCAACATCCATTAAATCGAAAGAACACGCTTTCTATACTCATAGCCTCACAGTAGGATTTTCTCCTGTGTCGTGGGTACCATGGACACACACAAGACGAATACACAAATATCCAGACCCAGAACAGGAATCTAAACTCATCATTCAGATATACGTCTGGCCGGGAATCGAACTCGGGACCCATTGCACAACAAACCGGTATGGTAACCGCTCCGCCACGCGGGTCATTAAAGTCAATAGATTGCATTTTATTATATCTGCATTGATATTATCGCAGTGATAGCCTATTTCTTGAAACTAGTGTTCTCAATCTAGGGTCTCAGTTTCCATTGTTAGGCATCACTGATTTATCTTTTTTTTTATTTGACTGAAGTAGCAAACAAGCATGCAGTCCACCTGATGGTAAGTGGTCACTGCCACTCATGGACTTCTGTAATCAACTTCATACAGAATATGGGTTCTATCTGAAATCAAACACAGATGCGTTGCTACTCCCGAGGACTATGATGGTCGCCTCATGTAAAAGTGTGCCGGCAACCACACCCTTCTATCGAAACACAAGAAATGCTTCACGCTAGAAATAGGTGTGGCGGTGGTACTTCCCCGGTCGAACTACACTGGTTCTACCATCTTCTTAATTTATGTGCATAATATAAATTAATGATTACTGTTTCACGGTAGAGGAAAATATCGTGAGGTTATCTGCACACCGGAGAGTTTTTTTCAAAAACAGGTCCTACAGATGTGTGAAAGCTCTTACTTTGAGAGAAGAACCTTGCCCAGCAGTGGGAAAATAAAGGGTTGACGACAATACCTGTATTACAAGTTTGGCAAAGCAAATTAACTTAACGTGTTAGAATAAAGATAAAGATAAAACTTTCCCGACATTTTCATAAACTCATGACACACTGAATAACTTTGTAGTGTTATTTTGTTCTAGTGTTCTTCGAAGTTTCATGTTACGACTTTGGCACTAGAAACTTTGTATGTCTGGATTCAGTTTGCAAATCGTTTTATTATCCATTCTTGTACATGTGGACTGTAGATTTCTTATCCATTCTTGTCATATTGTGAAGCATTAGCATTTATTGATAAGTGAAGCAAAAATTTGTGATTCGTTTTTACGATTTTGTTACCACACAAGACGAATATATAAACACCCAGACCCAGAACATGAATCTAAACTTATCATTTAGATACCTGTCTGGCCGCGAGTCGAACCCGGCACCCATTGCGCGTCAGACCGGTATGGTAACCGCTCTGCAACTCGGGTCGTCAAGGTTGTCAAACTAATGTTAAAAGTAGGGTACACTTACACAGAAATTTAAATCGATCAAAATTACTTAAAGCAATATTTTTCAATTCCGAAAAATTAAAACCAATCTTTATAATCGATGTGCTTTGGTTTAAATGTGAAGGCGTTTTTTGTGGTTTTTACAAAAGATGTATCTCGATATTGTTAATATGACCACTAAGATGTATATTAGTTTAAAAAAGGGATTTATTTTCAAAACATTTTTAAATAACAATATGTACGATGTCCCATAAATACACACTTAAAATTCGTTTTTTCACTATGTGTTTGTCCGGGTAATTCTTGACCGGCTAAACCGATTTTCATGGGACTTTTACTATAGAAAATGTTATGGAACAACATATTATAATTATCGTACTACTTTTATCATAGAATTCCCACTGTGTCGGGATTTGCACGGGAAAAACTTTGCGATACATTGAATTGTACGCGGGCGAAACCGCGGGTACAGCTAGTTGGCAATATGATTTTAAATACGGTTCCTGCGGTCAGAGAAATAGTCTACTCCGGTCACTCCAGTAACTCCGCTCAATCCGCTCATTCCTGTCCCTACGCTCATTGCAGTCACTCCAATCATTTCGCTCATTCCGGTCAATACTCTCAATCACTCCGGTCACTCCGCTCATTCCATCGATCGCTCTTGACTCTGGTAACTTCGGTCACTCTGCACTTCGACCAATTTGGTCACTCCAGGAAATTCGGTCATTCCGGGCAATCCGGTCACTCCGGGCAATCCGGTCACTCCGGGCAATCTGAGCACTCTGGGCAATTCGGTCACTCTGGGCAATCCCGTCACTCCGGGCAATCCGGTCACTCTGGGCAATTCGGTCACTCCGGGCAACTCGGTCACTCCGGGCAATCCGGTCACTCCGAGCAATCCGTTCACTCCGGGCAATCCGGTCACTCCGGGCAATCCGGTCACTCCGGGCAATTCGGTCACTCCGGGCAATTCGGTCACTCCGGGCAATCCCGTCACTCCGGGCAATCCGGTCACTCCGGGCAATCCGGTCACTCTGAGCAATCTGGTCACTCCGGGCAATTCGGTCACTCCGGGCAAACCGGTCACTCCGGGCAATCCGGTCACTCCGGGCAATTCGGTCACTACGGGCAAACCGGTCACTCTGAGCAATCTGGTCACTCCGGGCAATCTGGTCACTCTGGGCGCTTCGACCACTTTGGTCACTCCGGGCAATTCGGTCACTCCGGGCAATCCGGTCACTCCGGGCAATTCGGTCACTCCGGGCAATTCGGTCACTCCGGGTAATCCGGTCACTCCGGGCAATCCGGTCACTCTGAGCAATCTGGTCACTCCGAGCAATCTGGTCACTCTGGGCACTTTGACTACTTTGGTCACTCTAGGAAATTCGGTCACTCCGGGCAATCCGGTCACTCCGGGCAATCTGGTCACTCTGGGCACTTTGACTACTTTGGTCACTCTAGGAAATTCGGTCACTCCGGGCAATCCGGTCACTCCGGGCAGTTTGGTCCCTCCGGGCACTCCGGTCACTCTGGGCACTTCGACCACTTTGGTCACTCCGGGCAATTCGGTCACTCCGGGCAATCCGGTCACTCCAGGCAATTCGGTCACTCCGGGCAATTCGGTCATTCCGGGCAATTCGGTCACTCCGGGCAAATCGGTCACTTCGGGCAATCCGGTCACTCCGGGCAATCCGGTCACTCTGAGCAATCTGGTCACTCCGGGCAATCTGGTCACTCTGGGCACTTCGACCACTTTGGTCACTCTAGGAAATTCGGTCACTCTGGGCAATCCGGTCACTCCGGGCAATTAGGTCACTCCGGGCAATTCGGTCACTCTAGGCAATCCGGTCATTCCGGGAAATCCGGTCACTTTGAGCAATCCGTTCACTCTGAGCAATTTGGTCACTCCGGGCAATCTGGTCACTCCAGGCAGTCTGGTCACTCTGGGCACTCTGGTCACTCCGGGCAATCTGAGCACTCTGGGCAATCCGGTCACTCTGAGCAATCCGGTCACTCCGGGCAATCTGGTCGCTCTGGGCATTTCACGTCGGTCACTCCGATTATTCCGGGCATTCTGGTCACTTCGGATACTTCGGTCACTCTGGTCACTCCAGTCACTCCGCTCGCAGCGGTCATTCCCCCCAATCCGGTCATTTCAGTCACTCCGGTTACTCCGCTCACACCGTTCACTCCGGCCGCTGGGTCCACATTCACATCGTATGATTCCGGAGAACAAATTAAAAGCACTCTTCAAAAGTTGAAAGCTTTACGGAAATGCGCCAGATGCAAGCTTATTGAGCTTAGTATCTGGCTTTGGTGTTCAATATATTGTTGTCTATTAAGGTGGATGGAAGGTGGATGTCCAACAATGGATCTTAAAAGTGTAATAGATGGTTTATGATTCGCGCGAACGAAGTCGCAGGTTCTGCTAGGTTAGTATAGACATATGTCAAAAAAAAACTAGAAGTACCGTAGATGCTGAGAAGGGTCCGTTTTGTAATGTATACCACTCACGTATCTCATGTTAGTTGGTACTATATTATTACTGTGTCTTTAAACTGTATAAGTGTGTACGCATTACGAATAAACGATTTCTTTCTTTCCTTCTTTCTTTCTTTCTTTCTTTCTTTCTCTCTCTCTTTCTTTCTTTCTTTCTTTCTTTCTTTCTTTCTTTCTTTCTTTCTTCTTTCTATAGATATTTAGCTAGTTTTGGTTCTAACTTATCAGTACTTAGCAAGAGTTCGTGATTTAGGATTAGGATTAGGGATGATTCTAAGCCGACCAATTCTACTTAAATATGTTTGCTTAAATAGGAACAATATAGTTTAAAGATATTTTTATCACATTGGAGTAGCAAACGAGCAGTCAACCTGATGGGAAGTGGTTATAGCTGCTAAGAACATCTGTAAGCAGCTTCGTATAGAAACATATTTTCATCCGAGGTCAATATGCGTTGCTACTCCCAAGGACAGATATTGTCAAAACAAAAATGAACCGGCATCCACACCCTTCCACCGAAACGCAAGAATTACTTCAAGATAGAAATTGGCGTAGTACCTCTTCGGTCGAACTACACTATTTCTATTACAGGTAGAACCCGTATAGTTCGACCGAAGAACCACCGCTACACCTATTTCCAGCGTGAAGCATTTCTTGAGTTTCAATGGAAGGGTGTGGTTGACGGCACACTTTTATATAAGGCGACCATCACAGTCCTCGGGAGTAGCAACGCACCTGTGATTGACTTCAAATTGAACCTATGTTCTGTATGAAGTTTATTATAGATGTCTATGGGCGGCAGTGACCAATTACCATCATGTGGACTATGCTCGTTTGCTACTTCAATCAGATAAAAAAAAATCTACTACCTGGCTGAATTGCTAACCATTTTTTTTATTAATTCAGACTAATATAATTTAAAAAAAATCCTACATAACCCTTCGTCGCTCCCACGGCGTCGGGTACCTTTTGAAGGTTTCCCCCTCGAAAACAAAAAAAAAATATTGTGGAATCATTTTAATATTAACTCAAAAAACGTGAGTATTAATTTCTTTATTTTGTTGCAGTGGCTACAATTCAATTGAATCCAGTTAAAAACCTCTAATCGTGAGTACCCGTCTCAAGTTATTATCTTTTATTGAAGTTATATATCTTTTGCCACGTTAGAGAAAAATGATGAGAGTTAATGACGACCCTCGTGGCGCAGCGGTAACATACTGGTCTGACACGCAGTGGGTCCCGGGTTCGATTCCCAGCCAGACAGGTATCTGAACGATGAATTTAGATTCTTGTTCTGGGTCTGGGTGTTTGTGTATTCGTCTTTGTGTGTGTCCATGGCGCCCACGACACAGGAGAAAATCCTACTGTGGGGCTATGAGTGTAGAAAGAAACGTTTTACGTTTTTTTTTTAAATTAATTTTTAAGATGCGCGCGCTCACCGTCACGAAAAACCGACACCCTGAAATTATAGTCAAAATTTTATTTATTTAATACTTCATTTAGTTAGTCAAAATTTAGTTCTATTGTTAATGTCGTTTTTTTTGCAAACGTAGAATAAGGCGAAAGATATTTTTTTAAAAGATTTTTATCTTGTTACGTCAAACTTCTAACGCGTGTGCATGGTACACACTCTTTCTTTTTATTTTCCTCTGTTTTTTGCTTTCGTTCTGTTTTTAGCGAAACTCAAACATTCTGTCCTTTACGCCACCAATTTCTTATCGCGAAGATACCAACGATTTATAGGAAGTGAAAGTCGCAGAATCCGCACCTTTCTTTACTTTGTCCGAAACGGTAGATTAGAACTTTTTCAATTATAACTTTACCTTCGCCAACACTATGCTTCATACTGATTGAACATTCCTAATCTTAAATCTTGTTTGTAACCTAATGGTTGAAACTTGCCCTTTGGATCGTTCGAGGTTCGCATCTCAGGCATGTACTACTTTTCCTAAAATGATGTTGGGAAATCATTGTCACTGCTTTACGGTGAAGGTAAATATCTTTAGAAATATAGTTTTAGTTTTAAAACCAGTGTAGTTCGTCCGGGGAAGTAACACCGCAACACCTATTTCTATCGTAAAGCAGTTTTTGCGTTTCGATTGAAGGGTGTGGTTGCCAACACAATATGAGGCGACTATCTTTGTCCTCAGAAGTAGCGACGCATCTATGATTGACTTCAGATAGAACCCATGTTCTGTATGAAGTTGCTTACAGATGTCCATGAGCGGCAGTGACCACTTACCATCAGGTGGACTGCATGCTCGTTTGCTACTTCAATCTTAAAAAGTTCTCAAAGATGTGTGAAGTCTACCAATTCGCTCTTGGTCAGCGCGGTGAACTACGGCTTAAAATTCTTATTCTGAGAGTTCTCTCGAGTTCGAGAAAAATAATGGATTGGAGACAACCTAACAAGAATAAAAAGAAACTTGTCAGCTTGGGCACAGCTCCAATTAGACTCCAATGATACATCATTTTTTAAATATTACGTTTTTCATTCTAGCGTTAATTCTGTGCCCCTTGCAAAAGTTTTACAAAAACGGAGTTATAACAATATAATGTAAGCTCACATAATTTATAAATTTCTACTTCAACCCTGTCTAAGTAGAAAAATTAAATAATTGTAAGTATTTTCAAATTAATGCATAAAAAACGTGGTGGGCTTTAGTTTTGAGTAGTATATCTTCACTCCTCTGAATATTTAACATGGAAAAAACGGAGTTCGAAATAATATCCATAGTACATTTAATGTACAGTTAAGTGTGTACATAGTACAATTGTATAAAAAAGTTTTTTTATTTTTGCAAAAAACAACGCGTCAGAAAATCATGAACACTTACTTTATACGACGGTGAAACAGCAAACACAAAAAATAAATTTGTACATGACAAATAGCTACCTTATTTCCCTCGGGAAGTTAAAAATGTATGTAGTCTTTATATAATAAAGTTAGTCCGCGAAAAACAAATGTAACATATTGTTGTATTAAACAAATTTATAATTATTGTGTGTCGCATGAAAAAGAAATGTTCTGTCTTTACAATACTTGACAATGTCACTTGTTTATAAATGGTTAGAGGTGTAATGTTTTAATAGATATAATTATATGGAATAAATAGTATTATTGGTAAAGTTCACAAGTTTTACTTTATTACCAATTCATATGTTTATTTCTGAAGTAGGTGCCATATTTTTGCATTTTTATGGAATTCCATTTTCTATTCAAAGATTATTATTGTCAACATCTTTCATCATTTTTCATCAGACAGACGAGTGACACTTACGCGTAGGTCGTCTGTTTATAAATCAAATTACATTTGCAACCGTAATCTATATATTAATATGTCTTCTATATATTAATACGTGAAGCAAAAACTTGTTGTGGATTTTTAAGTAGTATGCCGCG
This sequence comes from Spicauda simplicius, assembly GCA_949699795.1. Lineage (NCBI taxonomy): Eukaryota > Metazoa > Arthropoda > Insecta > Lepidoptera > Hesperiidae > Spicauda > Spicauda simplicius. Next base: position 14,304,930 of record OX453079.1, read on the forward strand.
GACGGATTAGTTTGGCACGGTAATTGTGGACGTAGGGAAAGAGTGCAGAATGTTATTTTTTTTTTCAAATAATGCATATAACATACATAAAATCAATTTAAAACACATAACACACACTACGATACATTTGACACAAACACATATATAATAAATGAAATAAAACGTTAAATGTTTTATTATGAAAACAAACTTAGAATAAGGAACTCGTAGAATAAGCATAAACAATACAAACTGAGCACTCTATAGCTTGTTCATTTAAGTCAAATAGCATTTCGTAAGTGTGAGTGAAACAAAATATGTCTGTCTGTTTTTATTAAATTAGCGTGTCACAAGCGGTCCTCTTTTGAGCTCTATTATGCTAATAAATTCAAAAGTTCCATCCAAACTGCAATTTTCTTTATGACGGCTGGCATCTTTATTTTGTAGTTTTACGTTTTGATAGTGTTGATCGATAGTGTTGTCGATAGAAGGGCAATGCGCATAATTATCTAGGCGACTGTTTTGATTAATATAACATACAATCAAATCTCATATTAAATTTATATTCGTAACGTATGTTTCAACTCATTCGAAGTGGGACATTCATTCGGTGCATTAACACTAACAAAATAACAACAAAATATAACCTCTTTAAATATTAAAAGGAAAGGATGTCTAGATTGAATGCTAATCAATAATTATTTACCAATTGTTTTACTGTATATTAAAATAGGTATTTACAAGTTTGTTTTGTTGTTGGTTGTTTTGTTTCAATGTATAATTATATCCTGTAATTTTATCATTTAAAAATTGGCGCACATAAAAAAATATTTATTTGTAAGATGCTCAGTAATTAAGATATAAACTAATAACATTGAGATCGTTAACTGTATCTGCGCAGCTTCTATTGTAGGGGTATTTTTTGGTACTTGGTTAAGCAGAACATTATATTTGTTTTTTTTTTGCTTTTCTTGAACATGATATATTTTAGACTTAAGAGGCGAATATTGTTCTTCACAAAAAACTAGCCTCGCAAATATTTATTTGTTCAATAACATTACCGTTGTGTATGTTTATATTTGCTTTTTTTTGTGATTGTTATGATGTTTTTTTTCTTCTATTGACCACTTAATATTAGTACCTAGTGCAGCGTTTACAGATTTTTAGTAAATATTTAAACGTATCCAATTTACATTCAGAATACAATCGTTTGCAAATAATATAATTTTGTCATCCGTTCTACGAGTACATGGAAAGTCAATAATATTTAAATCGGAGCATGAATGCAGAATGCCGATCAAGCTGAGTTTCTTCACCGTAAGACATTTTGTGGAGGCGAAATTGCAGGTGAAAAAAAATCTGAGAGATTTAGTATCAACTAGGTTCATTTAACACTAGGCACTTAAACACAAATATACAACGTAGACAGTTGACAGACCAAAAGCTGCCACATCTACGGAGGTCTACAGAGAAGTCACCGCCGCCAGCTCGGACAATAACATCTAGCCTCTATCAAAGCGTCAACCTGCCCCGATAACGCTTTAATGAAATGATAATAAATGCTCTACGTAAAAACAAAAAAAAAACTTTATATGAATACTACAACATATACGACTGATAAAACTAAATCATGTTTTATATCGACGCGAAAATGTCGATAATGTGGCATCACTACCTTGTGACAACCTACGAAATAATGAAACAGGACAGTATTATTTGTCTCTTTTCTACGCAATATTTACGTCATACGTAAAGAAGGACAAGTATATGCATTTCACTTTACACTTATAACGTTGTATCCATGTCTTTTTATACATCCATGAAAACAAATAACGTCAAAAATGTCATAAGTCTTTGTCAAATTAGCCGTCATTGCTTTTAAATTTAGCTTAGTCAATTAAACCTATTTTACCCTCAATGGGTATATTTAAAATAACTCGAAAATACAAATTAATTGAAATTGAGAACGACTCATGCTCCTTTGGACAATATAAAGTTTAGTTTTTTAATTCAATTATGGTCGAATTTCAACCGTTGCGATTGATAACTATTATATACATAGAAAGTTGGTTGCTTTTACTGTTTGAATTACAGAATTAATATATTTTTCTATAATTTAAGTAGTAAACGATCTAACACATTTCCCTCCCACTAACTTCATCATAGAGCAGTGATAGCCTAATGGTTGAAACTTGCCCTCTCGATCGGGAGACCGAGGTTTTAACCCAGGCACGCACAACTGATTTATGTGCATATTAGACATTGATTATCACTGCTTTTCGATGAAGGAAAACATCGTGAGGAAATCTACACGCCCGAGAGTTCTTAAAAAGTTCTCGGAGGTGTGTGAAGTCCACCAATTCGCACTTGGACAGCGCGGTGGACTATGGTCTATAACTCTCTCATTCCGAGAGAAGACCCGTGCCCAGCAGTGGGATAATAGTGGGTTGACGACTCCATTCTATGGAATGTGATCTACTGATTGTAGTATAACTATTCGTATTATATTATGTTTGGTTTACAATAATTAAATAGAGGCTTAGTGCTACTGCCTGATTACTTATAGCATTAATAATATTTTTATAACCCAATCTAATCTTCGATATCATTTACCACGTCATAAAATTAGCCATCATTCAATAAATGTAGTAAAAGTTATGTTCGTCAGTTATTGTCTATTGTTATGTACATTTATAGCGCACAATATTACTATACAGAAGCCTTTTATCTGACTGAAGGAACAAACGAGCATGCAGTCCACTTGATGGTAAGTGGTCACTGCCGCTCATGGACATCTGTAATCAACTTCATATAGAACATGGGTTCCATCTGAAGTCAATCACAGATGCGTTGCTAATCCCGAGGACTATGACGGTCGCCTCAAATGAAAGTGTGCCGGCAACCACACTCTTCTATCGAAACGCAAGAAATGCTTCACGCTAGAAATAGGAAATTACAATATATCAATGCTTACTGCTATCAGTGCTTATATTCTGCGATCACTAGTAAGCGAAGTTGTTTTCGTCAGTTACAGCTCGTCATTAGTTCCTAGCGCTTGGATTGAGCAAGCAATATCGCGTTATGAGACCCAGTTTGGCGTGCAGTTAGCTTGATTTTGTTTGTTTAACCTAAAAAGAAATCGGTGCCGGGCGATCTGGTTTAGGCATCTTATGATATTTTTTATTTTAGAGTGTCAGCTAACTCCCTACAAATTTTACGAAAATCGTTCCAGCCGTTTAGATGTGAAGAAGTAACAAACATACACACTCACAAACTTTCTCTTTTATAATATTAATGTGATTACTAATCTGTCTTTTTAAATCAAGCTTTCATTTTGTCGACATCAAATAAAAAAAAATATTTTTTGCTATACGATTCTTAAATAAGCATTAATGCAAAGTAGTAATTTTCTATCAATGCATACATGCCTCTTACTGTTTATATTATGCGATCACTAGTAAGCAAAATGCATGCAACAAAATATATTCGTCACTTATAACTCGTCATTAGTGCTTGGATTGAGCAACCTAAAGAGAAAACTATGCTGAGATATCTAGTTTAGGCACCTTATTATATTTTTAAATTAGGAAATATAACACCAAATTTAAGACGATACTTTACAAGGTGACAACAACGGAAAGCTGTACATACATCTACTAATTATTGATTCATTACGAATCAAACCATAATATAAAAACTTCAGATATTTCTATTTTTGTGATACAAACTTATTGTTTAAGTAATGAGTATTAAAATTTACGTATAATATACTGAACTCTCTCGCCTCTAATACTGAAATCTCTCGTCAACCATTATTATTGTTGGGCACGGATCTTCTCTCAGAATGAGAGTTTTAGGCCATAGTCTACCACGCTGGCCAAGTGCAAATTAATAAACTTCACAGACCTCTTATTTTTTTTGTTTTAAACTCTCAGGTGTAGGTTTCCTCACGATGTTTTCCTTCATACAGGAAAGGAAAAAATCTGTGTTCGAAAAGCAGTGATAAGTAATGTCTAATACATGCCTGCGATTTGAACCTCGGACCTTCCGTTCGAGACAAGTTTCAACCATTAGGCTATTACTGCTCTATACAATATCAATAAAGCACTATTCTATAGTATAAACATATATTTTAAAATCAAACCTGTATTTTGAGATAAGTATTAACGTACATCTCTATACGCTTTCGAAGTTTGCACTAATTCCTTAGAAATATCAAATTCCCAATATCAAATTTTGATATTAGTCTTAAAAAAGACTAAAAGTATCAACGTTAAAATCCAATAATACAAAACGGTATACAGAAAGCGTCGATTAAATTTCCATTACAACTATTTAAACCCAGATTATCGGACTAGGAATTCCGTTGTGTGGGAACTAACTTTGTAGAATCAAATATAGGACGGATGCTGCGGTAGCAATACTTTCCACAGCAGATAAAATAGAGTTTTAAAGTTAGGAAAAACGTGTGGGGAACGTGGTAAAGTTATTTATTATTTTACACCTCGTGTAAGTTATGATTAGGTAGAATCACGACTTACAACTTCTATCACCTTTAATAGGACTGCCTATTTATCAATACATACATCTATATATTAATACGTAAAGCAAAAACTTGTGATTCGTTTATAAGATACTTGCCGCAGGCGGAGGAATATGAATTTACGCACGGTTATAGTTGATGTAGGGAAGGATTGCGCAATGCTAATATTTTTTTCAAATAGTGCATAAAACATACATAAAATCAACTAAAAATTACATAAAACATACATAAAATCAAATAAAAAACATTCACTACCTTGCATTTGACACAAGCACATACATAATAAACGAAATAGAACATTCACTGTCATACTATAAAAATACAACGATAAAAATGTCAGAAGTCTTTGTCTAAATACCCGCTATTGCTTTTAAACGCAGCTTAGTTAATAAACCTCTGTTTACCTTTAACGGGTGCGTTCGAAATAACTTGAACATTATTACAATTTATTCAAGTTAGAGAAATATTCGTGCTACTTTGGACAATATGAAGGTTTTTACTCTAAATTACGGTCGAATTACGACAATTGCGGCGGGTGACTAGTATTGTGAAATGGGAATCATCCGTAAGCGGATCTTAAATTTGAGTTTTTATCTGATTTAAGTAGCAAACGAGCATGCAGTCCACCTGATGGTAAGTGGTCACTGCTGCCCATGGATATGAAAAGTGTGTCGGCAACCACACCCTTCCATCTAAACGCAATAAATGCACGCTACAAATAGGTGTGGCGGTGGCACTACCCCGGTCGAACTATACTGGTTCTACCACCTTATAATTTGGCAGAGAACGCGTAAATACCCTTAAAAGCTGTGTTCAGACACCTCCTCTCACTTTCTGCAATACCTCCTGGGTAGCGGTACTTACACTGTTTTATAAATAATGTTATAGTAGGGGAGCCCGATAACCGATGGGGAAGGAAGGCCAGACAGTATCTAAGTGATGAGTTTAGATTCTTGTTCTGGGTCCGGGTGTTTGTGTATTCGTCTTTGTGTGTGTCCAGGCACCCACGGCACAGGAGAAAATCCTACTGTGGGGCTATGAGTGTAGAAAGTGTTTTTTTTAGTTAATCCACATTTAGCATCATGGGCTCCCCTACCATTAGAAGAGGTGTATAAGCTTTATTTGAAGCCTCGTGCAGGCATAAAAAGACTTAGGGGCAAAACTGACAGGTGATCGTCATGAATGGATAATACCCAAGTAGTCGCCATTAAATCGTCTGCTTTAATGGTAGGCTTAACGTGATATATGGTATTAGTAAGAAATAGGTATGGCCACCGTAAATTAACAAGAAGATCTTTTTACTTTTTAATATTTTCATAATTATGTTGCTTGCATGTAATGCCACAATTAAACTGTAAAAACAGAAATATAAAAAACAAAACATTAAAACGTTAAACCTGGTATAGAGTAAAAACAATTTGACATAAAATTGCATGTTTTATTATAGTAAAATATCGAATATCCCGACATAATCAAGCATATTCTATCCGGAGATTTATAAACCTTTGGAGGGACATCAACGAGCGGGAATAACGGAGCAATTTCCCGCGCAAACGTTACGCGGCGCCATTTTGTGTGCCGCCGGCCTCTCAAAATGGCCGCCTTTGCCGATGATAGCGTTGAGATTACGATGGCGTTTGGAACAAAATGTGGATATAATTGGTTGGTCGGTTTGTACATGGAGATATTCGAGATTTTGAAAAACAAAATTTCATATATAAAAACTCACATACAAATAAAAAATAGATTCTGATGTGTCTCATGAATAAAATGTAAGGTAGGTACAACAGGCGGTCTTATGACTAAAATAGCCATCTCTTCCAGACAACCTTAGAGTGACAAAAGGTGTACAAAATTATAACATTCTGACCTAAGTATGTCAAATACTTATTTAAGGTCTTTTAACTTAGTAATCAGTAACGTATTTGTGTGTGTGTGTGTCTATTGTTAAAAATATTATGTGTAAATATTGAACATCTACCTATTTCAATACTCGCCATTTTGGTACCTAACGTTCAATAATAATCAATGAAAAATATTAAGTAGTTAGTCAGCAATATTATATTACATTACATGAATTTATTATATCACAATACTAGTTGACCCGGCGCGCTTTGTTTCGCCGAAGAATTATCAGATTTAAGATAAAAAAAATTATCAATGTTTCTCGACAATATTATGCATGTATTATACATAAAAACATTCCTCTTGAATCACTCTATCTATAAAAAAACTGCATTGAAATCAGTACCATACGTATAGGGGACGTCTTACCCTCCGGGACTCTCATATATGCTAAGGCAATGTCAACATAAGGGCGGTGGGTAGGGAATTGCGGGCCTCGAGGGGTACCCTCTTTACCCGGGCAATTCTCTAGGAAGTGGAATACCTCCCGGATACTTAACATTTATATATAATATTAAAATGTTAATAAAAACATTATAATTTTATATACAAGTGTAAAAGATATTTACCAAATCCACTGTTTAGTGGGTGGTTCGGTGTACTATGGCGTCGCTTACGAGCCGACGGTCGTCCTCCTGGTGGTTGGAGGTCGCCAAGCGGCCGCCCCCCAAGTGGTCGATCGTGTAGAGGCGCGAACCCCTTTAGGTGTGTATGTGGTCCAGCCTCCGCCTGTTCATACATTGAACGAGCTAGGCGGACCACTATCTGTACCGTCGTTTTAAAGATCTAAGCATACATAGGGACAGACAGCGGGAAGCAACTTTGTTTTATATTGTACAATATATAGCATAGTAGTCACAAAGACATCTAGAATCTATAAATATGTAGCGAAGTAAACTCTTGAACGACACAGTGACATAGAATCGTAGTGTACTCATAACAGTTGCGACAAAGGACACGGAAATTGCTCTCAATTTTATTGTTAACAAAAATCGAGTCGAAAATGGCATGGACACAATTTTTAAACGATTGGAGATGTATATGTATATCTGTATAATCAAGTCGAAAATGAAATGAGCTTAAGTTTTTAGTCGACTGCGTCAGAAGGAGAGTTATGTTTTTCGTGCGTATCAATGTATCAATGTATGTCATTTTTTTTAAACACGCTTTCTATACTCATGGCCCCATATTTTCTCCTGTGTCGTGGGTACCATGGACACACACAAGACGAATACACAAACACCCAGACCTAGAACATAAATCTAAACTCATCATTCAGACACCTGTCTAGCCGGGAATCGAACTTGGGACCCATTGCGCGTCAGCCGGTTTGGTAACCGCTCCGGCACGCGGGTCGTTAAAAAGTGAGATAAAAATGATTAGTTTATAAAAAAAAAAATACTACCCTATACAATATAATATAATACTATCATTGTGTACTTAAGCTAAAGTAAACAATACTACATGTATAAAGAATAGACTCCTAATCTTAGGAGAAGCGTAAGCTAAGTACCCTAATATTTGTGCTCTAATGTTCGTGCTAATGTTCTTTTAATGAAACCTTTGTTAAGAGCGTATGTAAGCCTATATATGTAGGCACAAGATGTTACAGAATAGGCTTTTATATGTGTGATCTTATTCTTTTGTAATTATATACCTTACGATAGTACCGTCTGCATTATCGTAAGGTTTAAGGCATATCACTACATAATATAAAATTATTATTTTATATTTAACTAACGATTTCTTTTTTTTATCAGACTGAAGTAGCAAACGAGCGTGCAGTCAACCAGATGGTGGTCACTGCGGTCAATGGACATCTGTAATCAACTACAGAACATGGGTTCCATCTGACGTCGATCACAGTTGAGTTGCTACTCCCGAGGACAATGATGGTCGCCTCATGTGAGTGTGCCGGCAACCACACCCTTGTAACGCAAGAAAAGCTTCACGTTATAAATAGGTACTTCAGATAGAACCTATAAGACGCTATTGATTGTCAGTGACCACTCACCATGTACTTCAGATAGAACCCCTGTTCTATACCTATAAGACGCTATTGCTTACAGATGTCAGTGACCACTCACCATCTTGAGCTCATGCTCGTTTGCTACTTAAAATGTATTAAATTGTTTTTAAAGTATACGACTGGTGCTACTAAAAGAAATTTGAAGATGTTAAAGTATTATAAGGAATTATATTTAGTCTACAAGCGTTCATTCGTAATACATAACACGCTTTCTACACTCATAGTCCCACAGTAGGATTTTCTCCTGTGTCGTGGGTACCATGGACACACACAAGACGAATACACAAACACCCAGACCCAGAACAAGAATCTAAACTCATCATTCAGATACCTGTCTGACCGGGAATCGAACCCGGAACCCCTTGCGCGTCAGACCGGTATGGTAACCGTTGCGCCACGCGGGTCGTCAAATTCATATAGAAATGTTCTACATCTCGAGCTCGTATTGCACTTTATCAAAAATCCCCGCGCCATAGACGCCAGGAAGCGTTGAAGGAAGTTCATTCATCTTGTACGTTCGTGGCAAATACGATTTTTGTACCATCATTTATAGGTATAATTTTATTGATCGACTTGGACACGTTTGAAACTTTATTTTGATATGTTTTTGAAGATACTAGTCAACCGTCGCAACGGTCGAAATTCGACCGTAATTTAAATTAAAAAAAAATGTGTGCGTGTACTAGCGTACACTCGTAAGAAGTGAAACTTCTTTATGACGTTATTTTTCAAAAAATAATTTACTATATGCAACTTTACAGAAATTGGTTAAATAAAGTTAAATTAGATTAGATAAAGTTTAATAAAAGGTCTTTATTAAACTTCATCTAATAATGTAATCTATAATAATCTATCTAATATCACGCGTAATAGGGATAAGAAAAAGATGGCGCGTAACGAAAAAATGTTACACCAAATTTTTTTACAACCCCGATAAAGAAGTTTCACTTCAACAACCCCGATAAAGAAGTTCCACTTCAAAAACTAAACTTCATATTGTCCAAAGTAGCAAAAATATTTCACTAATTTAATTAAATTGTAATATTTTTCAAGTTATTTTGAACGCACCCCTTAAAGGTAAAAAGAGGTTTATTAACTAAGCTGCATTTAAAAGCAATAGGGGGTATTTTGACAAAGACATCTGTCATTTTTGACGTTATGTGTTTTCATAGTAAGACATTATAATTATGTTCTATTTTGTTTACTATGCATGTGATTGTGTCAAATGCAAGGTAGTGAGTGTAATGTATTTTTAGTTCATTTTATGTATGTTTTATGCATTATTTGAAAAAATATTAGCATTGCGCAATCCTTCTCTACATGAACTATAACCGTGCATCATTTCATATCATTCCGCCTGCGGCAAGTATCTTAAAAACGAATCACAAATTTTTGCTTCACGTATTAATATATAGATAAACTGCGAATTGGCCTATAATTTATATTTTTAGGTTCGCAAATCTTTCGTAGCTTTTCGTAAACAAAACCTTTTGTACATTCATAGTCATATCGTAGGATTTTACTTAAGTCACGGGCACAATGGACAGACATAAACGTATACACTCAGACCCAGGACAGACGTAATATGTTAATCCAATTTATCATTCAGATATCTGTCTTGCCGGAAATCAAACCCGGAACCCTCTATATGTCAGGCCGTTTTGACCGGTCTAACATCAAGATATTAAACCATCTTAACTAAATAGTAGTAAATTAAACACTTAGGTTGCAATCTTACGGGCTAGAAAAACTACGAAGAAACGGGTCAACAGGCCTCCAAGCAAAACTGGACCGTATTGCAATGGAAATGTTACGGCGAAAAGTTAATTTTCGCGCTCGGTTAGAATCTTTGAAGTACCAGTAATATTACTCACTCAACGTTTTGAATTGTTACTTTGAAATGTAGAATTGAATTTGATCGTATCTACTGTCCCAATGCTAGGAACCAGGAACGAGGTGGTAGAACCAGTGTAGTTCGACCGGGGAAGTACCACCGCCACATTATTTCTAGCGTGAAGCATTTCTTGTGTTTCGAATGAAGGGTGTTGTTGCCGGCACACTTTCATATGAGGCGACTATCATCTTTGTTTTTATATCGCGTCTTTTTCTGTGAGATTTGCAAAAGAGATTTCAAAAATCGTCAAAGTCAGCTCATATAGTTAATACACGCCCCTAATGGGTTCACTCTTACACACCTACTTGGAGTAATGGAGACCCGTCGGCTTATTGAATTGAAATTATTTGCCCCTTTATGGCATGTTCATTTATCTTTTCTTAAAATCCAAACGTTTCAAATATGTGTTCGTTCTACTATAAAATCGTCGGCAATCGGGAAGGACGGCGGTATGTGTGGTCGCATACCGTCGTAAAGACTAGACGGAGCGGTGGGCTCAGCCGCCCATCTGGGAGAAGCCTGATGGGGCAGCGCGCTCGGAGGATTCCGGTTGAAGTTGTTTCGAGATCCCGGAGTCCTCCTTTTCAGCGCCAAGGACGGCCACCGGGGGGGTTTTAGTGCGGTAAAAATCCCACATAACCCTGCGTCGCTCCCACGGCGTCGGGTTTCTTTGGAAGGTTTCCCCCTCGAAAACAAAAAAAAAACATGCGTGCGTACAAAGTACACATGTCAGAAGTGAAACTTCTTTGGCGAACTAATTTATAAATCTTGTTTATATTTATACAAATCTAAAACTTTAAATTTCCAAGATTAAGAGGAAGGGAAAAAGGCGTGATACGACGTTCGCTCTGTCTCACTTTTTCTCTCAATCTTTCTCACGCGCTTGCTCCCTACCCTCACTCCACGGCTAGTTGCTCATGCTACGTTCGCCCTGTCTTACTCTCTCTCAATCGGTCTCGATCACTCTCTCTCTCTTTTCCGACACTTCCGTTGCATACCGGCGTGACGTTTCATCTGTAAAAATTTTACCCTCATGCGCCTAAAGAAGTTTCACTTCAAAAAGTGACTTTAAAATATATATAAAACCAAAATACCGATGTACGTTTACCCACAGCGCCCCAATTCAGCTAAGAGAGTCATAGTAATTACAAGCACAAAAGGTAAGAACCTCGAAAATAGCGCCACATGCGCTATGTGGGACAAAGCTCAGACAATAGCACGTTTGAGAGGAACGAGTGCAATCGTTAGTTCTTACCCAAATCTTACCTAAAATCATGCTACATTTATACATTACGTTACAAACTTAGTATAAGACACTTGTGTTTAAAGATATCAATTGTAATTAATTTAATATAGGTTGATTTTGTGTTGTGATAAATTTTAACTTATAATAATAATAAATTTAGTAAGACGCTCAAACATCAAGTCGATTACACCTGTAATAGAGTTGTCACTTCGCATGAATTTATTATACTTGCTTATTACATATTGTATGTTGTAGTGTATATCTTGTTGGTGTGACAAATAAAAAAAAAAAAAAAAATGTGTACGTGTACTAGCGTACACTCGTAAGAAGTGAAACTTCTTTATAACGTTATTTTTCAAAAAATAATTTACTATATGCAACTTTACAGAAATTGGTTAAATAAAGTTAAATTAGATAAAGTTTAATAAAAGGCTTTTATTAAACTTTATCTAATAATCTAATCCATAATAATCTATCTAATATCACGCGTGGTAGGGATAAGAAAAAGATGGCGCGTAACGGAAAAAAAAAGATGGCGTATAACAGAAAAAGATGGCGCGTAACAGAAAAAGATGGCGCGTAACGAAAAAATGTTACACTAAATTTTTTTCCAACCCCGATAAAGAAGTTTCACTTCAATAAAATTTTTTCCAACCCCGATAAAGAAGTTTCACTTCAATAATTTTTTTTCCAACCCCGATAAAGAAGTTTCACTTCAATAAATTTTTTTCCAACCCCGATAAAGAAGTTTCACTTCAATAAAATTTTTTCCAACCCCGATAAAGAAGTTTCACTTCAATAATTTTTTTTCCAACCCCGATAAAGAAGTTTCACTTCAATAAAATGTTTTTTTTGTTCTTCTTGGGTATGTCATTGCTTGTTTTGAATAGCGTCATTCCTCTCTTGCCGTAGATGTCGATGTTGCCACTAAGAGCAAAATCCAGGAGGCAGGCAGGACGTCTTAATGCAATCACCATAAAGCTTACCTACTTTAGGGAACCTACATTAAGAAAGGTCTAAATCAAATATCTTTTAAATTAAATTAAAATAAAATCAAAAAGAAGTTAAAAATTTCGTTCGACCGGATTCTCATGAGCATTGACGAACCTGGTCAACTTTGGAGCGCTGTAGCAGCGTTTTTTTTTTTTTTTTTTTTTTCATTTATTTAGGTTAACAAACAGTTACACACAATTATTACAAACAGTTATTACAAAGTTATTACAAAGTATAGGTAGATGTGAAACCAGCACCGTTAACCACAATTTTATTATATAATAATTCACGTTGAAGGTGACGATGATAACAGTTTATTTACATTTATTTATTTATTTATTTGCTTGTATGAAAATATTACTAAGATAAGTGTTATACAATACTACGAGTGGTAAGGAGAATTGATCTTTTAAAGTTAATATATCTGTTATTAACAATATCTATATGATTGAAGTATGTGTTATAAGTATCAATTATCCGATACATTGGGGAGCGCTTACCAGCTTTGGTTCGGCACTTGAAAGTAGCAAATAAATGTTGTTCCCTCCGGACATGTGTGTGATTAGGTATTCTATAGTTTATATAGTTAATAAGAGGTATACAATCATATCTCCCGTGACATATATCATAAAGCAGCATGACATTCAGTTGAAGGCGCCTAGATTTAAGAGTTTGAATGTCATATTTCTCACAAAGACAATGATAAGTTAAATAATTATGAAAACATTTGTAATGTACGATTCTTAAATATTTTTTTTGTACAGATTCAAGAGCATTGATATATTTGCAATATAAAGGGGTCCATACGGGTACCGCATATTCCAATTGTGATCTAATGAGGGATTTGTAGATGTAAAGAAAAGTAAATGGTCGGGTGAACGTTGAACACGTACGCATTACGAAGCCATACATTTTGTAAGCCTTATTAATAATATTCTCTATGTGTAGATCTAGATGTAATTTAGAGTCTAGGGACACTCCTAGGTCTTTTATGCATTCGGTGGAGTCTATAGTAACACCGAGAAGCTTGTATTGATACCTACTGATTGACTTTTTCTTAGAGAATGTAATTACTTTACAATTGTTTAAACTGAGACTTAATTTGTTTTGTATACAGTACACAGAGAAACGATCTAGATCATTTTGGATATAAGAATGTTGAACAGTTTGATTTATAGTGTGGTAAATTTTTAAATCATCTGCGTATAATAGAATGTGACAATATTGGAAACACTTGTGTATGTCATTTATGAATATTATAAATAGCAAGGGTCCCAATATTGAACCCTGAGGTACTCCAGAGGTTACAGGAACGAATGCCGATTCGAAACCGTTGATGACAACTTTTTGAGTGCGGTTTGAAATGTAAGATTTAAACCAGCGCCAAAGATTACCGCGTATACCGTTGTAAGCTAGCTTGTTCAGTAGTATTTTGTGGTCAACTCTGTCAAAAGCTTTCCGAAAATCAGTATATATGCTGTCAGTTTGTTGGTTGGCATCTAAGGCTTGGAAAAGATACGATGTGTAAATCATCAAATTTGTAGTAGTGGAACGTTTTTGTACAAAACCGTGTTGTTGTTCTATAATCTTACTATGTAATGAGGGATATATTTTGTTATGAACTAATTTTTCGAAAAGCTTTGACAAAGCTGGCAATATGGAAATTGGTCTATAATTTTCAACATTATTTTTCGGGCCACCTTTGTGCACTGGTACAATACGAGCAGACTTCCATATTGAAGGAAAAGTACCATCCATCAAACAGCGATTAAACAGGTAGTGAAGTGGTTCACAAAGCGAGTAAGCCGTATTCTTAAGGAAAAATGTGGGTATATTATCAACTCCAGAGCCTTTAGATATATCTAACTTAAGAAGTTCTTTAAGTACTTCTTGTTTACTTATATAGATATTACTGAGAAGTAAATCAGAGTCATGATTTAAGTCGGGAATGTGAATGCTATCAAAGTCTTCGGTAACATCTGAGGGCTCGAAAACGGAGCTGAAAAATGAAGAAAACATGTTACATATTCCTTCTGGCTCCTGTGCAGTTGAATCTTTGAAATGCATAGTTTCGGGTATCTCGGACTTAATTCTTTGATTATTAATAAATGTCCAGAAGTATTTTATATTATTATTTATACTATTTTCCACAGAAGTAATATACTGTCGATATTTTTTATGTGACTCGGTTTTAAATCTTTCCCTATATACACAAAACTCCGCTTTATCCGATTCATTGCCATATTTTTTCCATTTGATCCAAGATTTGTTTTTATTTTTGAAGATATGTACTAGACCACGCGAAAACCATACAGGATACTGAGATTTTTTTAATGTTTTGTTGGGAACGAACTTTCTTATAATGGAATAAATTACTTCATAAAAGGCAGTAATTATTTGTTCGATATTATTGTATTTAAACACTTCGCACCAGTTAACTTTTGATATGTCTTCATTTATTTTTGAAAAATCAGCTAGTTTATAATTATATATAATACGAGGATTAGTTTGTAGCGGTATAATATGAGCGGATGATGGTGCAAGTACATAAAAAGCAGGGTGAGATTCGTCTAATGGTACCAGTGGACAAGGAGCAAGAATCGGTTTACAATTTTGTAAGCTAGTGATAAATAAATCCAATAATCTACCTTTGTTATTTTTAAATATATTAAGTTGAACACCGTTACAGTAGGCTAAAAAGTTTAATAATATTTTGTTAGGCAAACAGTAATGGGGCCGTATAATTGGCTTTGTAAACATATTATAATCTTCCCATTCTAAAGATGGTAAGTTAAAATCTCCCGCCACAATATAATCATTGACATCAGAGGATTGTATAATATAAGATAAATAATCAACGTATGTAGTGTATACGTCTGCGTTTAAGTTAGGAGGTAAATATGCAGCGCTAATAATGCAACAATAATTACGAGCGCGTAGCTCGAGCAAAACATATTCCATGAGGGGCGAGGAGGGTGGCGGGGCAGGCGGCTGCGGCTGCGCGCGCGGCGACACCGCCAGCTCGCGCCGCGCCGCCACCAGCACCCCGCCCCCGTCACGCTTACCGCAACTCACTAGCTGTCGATCGCATCGAAATACTTTATACCGCGCATCAATATATGAGTTGTTGGCGACTCGTTCCTGTAACCAAGTTTCCGTTAAAATAATAATATCATAATTATGCTGAAGTATGTTCATATAAATATTATTTAGTTTAGTGTTTAGACCCCGACAATTCTGATAGTATATTGAAAGTACGTGTTTAGCTATTATTTATGTATGTATGTAATAAATAAATATTAATAAACGAAGTACGGAATATAACAACAAATGACATATTACGATATTACTGCAAGATAAATATGCTCTCGAATTCGTAATGAAATGAAATGAAATGAAATGAAATGAAATGAAATGAAATGTCTTTATTTTGTATAGGCCTGCGGGGGCACTTACAAATTGTCAGTTACATTTTTTTTTCTTAAACTACCACCGGATCGGAATACGACCTCAACTGAGAAGATCCGGCAAGAAACTCAGCGGGTTTGTCTTTTTTTCTTATTTATATTCATTTTTTTAATATTATCACAATCATGTTTTTTTTTACATGGTAATGAAAGTTAGCTCCAGTATCTTGCCTTGCAGTTCAGTAAAAGAGAGTCCTGTTTGGTAAGATACGCTACACTTTGACATTTATTAAATATATTATAGTAATGCATATTATTGCTCAGTCCCAAGCTGTTTTACATAACAAAATACAGTTATAAGAGTAAACAATATAACGATACTGAAACAAAATTTGTATTTGCTTACATTTAAATTTGAGGCTGCTTCCTTTACAAATATTATTAACGATACTCACAAAATATAGATGTATGGTTGTTTTATCATAAGTTGGTAGTATTAGTAACAGTTTCTTAGCCGTATTAGTAAACGCCTTCCACTCATTTAATCTTAGACAGATCCTGGCTTGATCTAATTGCAATAACGGGTGCAATGTCCGTTTTACGCGCGAGTATGGTTCCATGCTTGACCCACACATATTTAAATGTATGCTTCTTTGCCATTTCTCGGCATTGACGAAATAAGATTTTATTAGCCAATGTTAGGTGTTCGTTACAATAAATGGTATAAGGTTGACCGGAGATGCCGAGTTTGCTTGAGTCGACTCCCTTTTTTGCACGAAAAGCCGCAATAAAGTTATCACGTAACACTCTGGTTGAAAATTTAACTATAACATTTTTTGGTCGAGAATTTTGTTGGTCGGCGTGAGGCACACGATGGATTGAGACAATGTTTGAGGGTGCTATGGGGTAGTTTATCTCGCAGCTTAGACGCTCCATGTATGTCACTAAGTTCTCAGATTTTTTTTCTGGAAGGTTCGATATTTCCATATTGCATAGCCTCGCCTGCTGTTCCATCGATGCAATCTTGGTATTGAGTAGCTGTATTTGTGCTTCGTTTTGTCCTATTTGGGCGTGTCGATCCTCTAATGATTTAAGACGACAGTCAAAACCATTTTGACGCTCCTCAGAGTAATTTAGGGATTTTTCAAACTCTTCT
The DNA here is from genome assembly GCA_949699795.1 of Spicauda simplicius. Taxonomy (NCBI): domain Eukaryota; kingdom Metazoa; phylum Arthropoda; class Insecta; order Lepidoptera; family Hesperiidae; genus Spicauda; species Spicauda simplicius. Next base: position 14,322,082 of record OX453079.1, read on the forward strand.
AGTCTACTGTCAACATTTTTTAGGGAATCTTTGATGGAGGCGTTGTCATTCGCGATCATTGTAATAGTTGTCTTAATATTATTGAGAGACTCCCTAATCTGTATCATTTCTGTATGTATCACACTCTTCACAGTGTCCTGTAGAAGCTCTTGGATCCCCTCGGTTCCATACTCCAACAACCACGCGTTCATGTCTTTGTCCCTCTGTTCCGATTGTTTCCGCTTGCGTGTACATACATAGTTCCTCCGTTGTTCGCCCGAGTCAGTTAGATCTGGGTTTGACCTTGAGTGTCCTGGCGGCGTACGTGGTAGTGACATGATTTTTATCCAACGGGTGCGACAGAAACAGCAACTACTATTGTCGCACTGTTCACGCAGGTACGGTCGGTTTTGTTGGTCGGGAACAGCGACAACATAGCCTAATAGACACCTCATGTCTTCATTTCTACTAAGAAACATTTCAGTCAAAGCACTGAGGTATGCGGTGCGGGGGAGCGGTAAAAGAAAGCATTGCAATTGGTCGATTCAAGGTCGCAATAGATCATAAATTACAACTAGTGATGGGAACGTTTTTGTAATGGGTTATTGATTAGAAATAATAAAATAATTATAATTGAATAAGACGATTAATAAATAGCTCATAGAAGGTATAGTAGTACTCATATTGAAGTATTGAGAAAAATAATGAAAAGATCATTTAACAATCTAAACCATTAATACACAACATAACGCAATTCAAACCAGTATTAACATTGTTGTATAAAATCTATTAAAGCAAAAAAAGAATTAATTATTCTTAAAATGAATTAACTTGATATAAATTCTTCTAATTGTAGGTTTCGGATCTACGGATTTTGTAATAAATAAAAAAAAAATAAACAAAAAATACAACCAACTTCCATGCAATAAAAAAGTAAAAAAATATCTAAATACATGTTGGTTTAGAGCATACACAGTAGGTACTTAGTAGTAGTCCTGAAGTCGGCGCTCACCATATTTCGCTAGATCACGACGAAACCACATGTGTCCTATGTGTGTTTTTATACAAAAGTTTTTTTTTCATTTCTATATGTACGTATGTTCTTCTGATCATAGCTTGTAAGTAATTAATTCAATTTCATTAGTACCTACACCAAATGTCTTCAAACACATCTCAATTATTCCTATCGGCTGAGGAGTTACATATTTTGTCTCCGAGCCAAATTATCAGACACTTAAATAGTCAAAGATGAACTGGCTTTGCATTATCATTAGAACTTACACCAAATATCTTGAAACACAACTCAATTATTCCCATCGGTTGAGGAGTTACATATTTTGTCTCCGAGCCAAATTATCAGACACTTAAATAGTCAAAGATGAACTGGCTTCGCAATTTCATTAGAACCTACATGAAATATCTTTACACATAATTCAATTACTCCCATCGGTTAAGGAGTTCTCCTCATTTTCTCCAGAACTCATAAATGGATGATAACCATATTTAAGTGGGACCAATTCGCAGCTCGTCTCTACACAATAAAAAAATAATAATTAAAATCGGTCCACTAACGGCGGAGTTGTCCTTGTACATACAAAAATATACATATACCGGCCGAATTGAGAACCTTTTCCTTTTTGAAGTCGGTTAATTAATCTGGTAGATACATATTTAGACATTAGAGTCATCAAATAACTATAATTATTGGCAGTTTACGATTAAAAGTTTAAAACTATAATTATTTATTTTAAATTCAATTAAAGTAATATTCAATTGCATTAGTTGTCATCTTTCATCAGTTAATTGAGGTGTACATCACTACCAAAATGGACGAAAAGGATAGAAATATTTAATTTAATGAAAAGGAAAGGGATGCACTGTAAGAAGACATCAACGGGCGCTGTTAAAGACCAGTGTAAGTTGAGCTCCAAAATAATTTGATTCCTGAAATTATAATTGGGAAAATATGAAACGTTTTGCCGTATTTTTTGAAATTAGATGTTTTGCTACATTTTTACACCATCTTAATGATCAGGAAGTCATTTTGCTTCACTTTTTTATTTTTTAAAGAATTTATTTCGTGCTATATATAGTCTCGTAATACGATGTTCACAGGTCACATAAGTGGTCGGTACTGAAGTGTAGCTCGCGCTCGGTTTATTATATCAGTGCTATTAAACTGATGTGTTGCCCGAAAGTGTTCGCCTTAGATGCGGTGTCTATTAGGCTGTGTTGTCGTTGGTCGGGAATCACACGAAGATGCAATGCCAGAAAGAGATGAATAATGTAAAGATGTAATTTTGTTCCGCAGGTAAAATTGGTAAGTACAAGCAAGATAAGCACTTATGGCACTTGTAAACTGGATCAAATTATTTTGTAACTATCTTGAAATTTAATTGTAATTTTTATGCGCACGTCCACTTTCAACGAACTGAATACGATGAATGTGTTTTAAATGTATGAAAAAAAAATAGGGGAATATTTTCCTCACAAGATCATCTAAAAGATTTATTTGAGGTTTTTTTTGTAAAATGTATAAAAAAAGCTATAGAGCAAAAAAGAAAATATATTTTTTTTCTTACTTTTTGCTTATAACTTCTTTAATTTTTAACTTAGGCCAAACATATTTGTAGGCAAAACGATTTGCTACAAATTATGACTTAACATTTTTTTTATAAGATGCATAGTTTCTGAGATATTTTCCAAACTTAAGGTTAAGCTTCTACTGACCCATGCCCCAAAATTAAAATTGCGTTCTCTATAAAATGCATTATTCGGTCCTTAAATTGTAACATTTCAATGGACTAGTGTCTTTCCAACGATTGAGATTAACATCCATACATGCATACATGCACTCATAAAACTATATCATCTTAACGTAGCCAGGTACAGAAATATTACTTAACAAAAATCACAAAAACATTCAGTATTCCTGAGTAAAAGAACCGCAAAAGTAACATTAACCCGGAATTTCACCCCTTGCCATTAATTAGCCTATTGTTGGGGTGTGTTTACTCTCTCTGCAACTACTGTTCTAAATGAGATTAGCACTTAAAACCTACTTTAGTTAATTGGCTTAGTCTTTGTCGCACTGCTGTGAACATCTGGTCTCAAATAAAGGTGGATTTAGATAGATTAAGTTGCTGATCAAGTGTTTTTGGTATTTCTTTGTCAGGACTAAAACAGTGGAATTGGTTAATACTTTAAAGTTTTTTTTTTTTTATTTGACTGAAGTAGCAAACGAGCATGCAGTCCACCTGATGGTAAGTGGTCACTGCCGCTCATGGACACCTGTAATCAAATTCATACAGAACATGGGTTCTATCTGAAGTCAAACACAGATGCGTTGCTACTCCCGAGGACTATGATGGTCGCCTCATGTAAAAGTGTCCCGGCAACCACACCCTTCTATCGAAACGCAAGAAATGCTTCACGCTAGAAATAGGTGTGGCGGTGGTACTTCCCCGGTCTAACTACACTGGTTCTACCACCTTCAAAGTTGCCTACATCAAAGAAATACATATTCTATATTATGTTGGTTGTGTACAAACCATTATTGTCCCACTGCTGGGCACAGGTCTTCTCTCAGAATGAGAGAGTTTTTCGCCATAGTCCACCGCGCTGGCCAAGTATGATTTGGTGAACTATAACTATATTATGTGGTTACTAATATTGTGTTGTTAAGCTATATCAAGGTATCAGGGGTATTTACCCCTTGAGAATCTGCTACAGCCACTGCAGGATTAGCCACGTAGCAAGAGTAGCAAATGCTACAGGCCTAGTAGTGGTACTAGAGGGGACCCGCGGCCCAACACCTACTATTTATTATTTACTATCTTTGCTATCCTGAATATCTTATACTGAAAGAAGTAGATATAGAAAGTATCATATCTAAATTTTCCCAAATTAAATCCAGAAAAGTTTATTTTTTTATTTAATATCCTTACTCAGGGCAATCTATGGGCCTCCTGTTAGAATTTGCTACAGGCCTCGCGCTGGCTTAATCCGGCACTGACCAGAATAAATGGAGACCCTCGAGACCTGATTATTCCTTATCCCCACCCCTTATATCGCTGACAAGGCCGTTGAGGTCGAAGAGGGTCTAGGATGATGAAAAGTCCAAATACAGTACAGCAACACTCTAGAGCTTTTCTTTATATATTTTTTTTTCAGTAGAAACATGAGTTCACACTTTCTCATACGACATTACATTTAGAAATCGCGAATGCGTGACTGATATTTGAATAGACTCTATAATAAATTTGACTCTATGTAGGGTTTGAATTTCCAAGATACGCTAAAATAATGTATGGAAATTATACTTGCGTACATATTACATGCATGTGCAAAATATTACATGTACATATATGCAAAAAAACAGACTGTTGATAATAAGTAATATTAGAAATTTCTGTATTTCTTATAGTTTTTGTTTGATAATCGCATCGAAGTTGTAAATTTAATTTAAAGGAGTAACACTTACATCAATTACATTTTATTATACTCGGACGTTATATTACAATCTTTTAACGAGGAAACACTCTATAGAAGTATTTTTTGCCTGGCAGCGACAGAACGGGACATGTTTTGTGTACCTATGTTACGTCTGTTTTTTTCGGGTGGAGGCTAAACGGTTAGATGAATTTTAATATGAAGTGTCATCAAAATGGTAGCGAGAGACAATGGGTACCAGAATACTTTTTAATTTGCTGTTTCGTCAGTGCATATGTGGTTTATTTACTTGTTCACTTTTTCAATAGGAATACGTAACTTAGTCGACATTTATTTATTTAAACAAAAGCTCCGCACGTATCTAACAGAAAAATGTTACTATAACATTAACGAATATCTTAATGACAGTAATGCATATACCTAACACGGCCACCTGATTTGCTAGTAAGTTCAAACATTTTTAATTAAGTACCTATTAATGTATTCTCGTTTCTCATTCATCTCATTAGATTTTAATATTAATGCATCGCAATTTGACATTTGTACGCCAACATTAGTAAGCGTTGCTCCTACTACTGTAACCATCTATATATTGTGCTTACTGATAAATAAATGATTATGATTATGATTCATTTTAAGTTGTTACGTATTAACCGAATTATAATGTGTAAATAAATAATCGTTGTTCACACATAAGTACAAACGTAGCTCAAAAAACATTAACCTCCTGACGGGTAAATATCAAACATTCAACTGAGATGCCGAGTTTTACCCGTTATTATCAACTTACTAAAATACATTATAATACTTAACGGGTACTCACGATATGCGGTTTATGAATTCTTATAGAATTCTTTTTGCCGATATTTCGACCCAGTTGCATGGATCGTGGTCACGGCCAAACTATCGAAATATCGGCAAAAAGAATTCTATAAGAATTCATAAACCGCATATCGTGAGTACCCGTTAAGTATTATAATGTATCAATTCCGCGATAATACTAGTCTAAAATCATATATTACTAAAATACATAGGTAATAAAATATATGTAATATCCGTTATATGTTAAACACTAATATTTTATTCAAACTTGAGTATAAGTTGTAATTATTTCAAACAGCGAAGTTCCTAACATAAGTTTATACTCAATAGTTACCTTACCGTCCCTTAAGCACATATTATATCAAAGTGAAATATATGTACTTTAGTTGAACTTGTGTTAACAGATAAGATTTGTCAACATTATGTCGTTTCCAATATTCCTCGTTAAATTATAGCGGTATTTTCTCTATGCGATGATATTAAGATACCTTTTTCTCTTGCGGATAACTTTGTGGTGGCGTGGGACACCAGGTTGGAAGTTCGGAAAGAAAGAGGGAAAAAGAGAGATTTATTTTATTTATTTATCAATGCTTCATTAACAAAATTACATGCAACAAAATTATAGATAACAGAGGCCAAAAAAGAATAACATGGAATTTCAATTAGAAATGAAGACAGCTAACATACAAGATAAGAGTACATAAACACACATGAACATATACACACAGAAATTTATTATATACTATTTACTTGTATATACGACTATAGCACTTGCATTCTATACTTTTCTTAAAGATTTTTATGTTTTTTTTAGGTTTTACCATCACATTTTCTTTAGTTTGAAGACTCGCATGGCGCAGCGGTTACCATACCGGTCTGACACGCAGTGGGTCCCGGGTTAGATTCCCGGCCAGACAGGTATCTGAATGATGAGTTTAGATTCTGTTCTGTTCTGGGTCTGGGTGTTTGTGTATTCGTCGTTGTGTGTGTCCATGGCACCCACGACACTGAAGCGTTTTAAGTTTTTTTTAAGTTCGGTCGCGCAGCAAAATCTCTATTTCTTCCAAGCCTGTCATAAGGAACTTCATTCCAAAAAATATTTTTGGTTCCTTATTCGGTGGTGATGAGCAGTGATAGCCTAATGGTTGAAACATGGCCTCTCGATCGTGAGGTCCGAGGTTCAAACCCCGGCACGCACCACTGATTTTTCTAAAATTATGTGCGTATTAGAAATTAATAATAATTATCACTATTAAAATAATTATCACTGCTTTTCGGTGAATGAAACCATCGTGAGAAAACCTACACACCCGAGAGTTCTTTAAAAAAAAAGTTCTCGGAGGTGTGTGAAGTCCACCAATTCGCACTTGGCCAGCGCGGTGGACTATGGCCTAATACTCTCTCATGAGAGAAGACCCGTGCCCAGCAGTGGAACAATAATGGGTTGACGACACATTCGATGGTAAAACGAGTATAATTTGATCTAGGAGATGCCACCGTCGCACTTATTTCTAGCGTGGCGCAGTTCTTGCGTTTCAGTGAATGGGTGTAGTTGTAGCCTCTTTTTATATAAAGCAGCTGTCTTAGTCCTAGAGAGTAGCAACGATGCTGTAAATTACTAATAATAATAATAATAATCATTTATTTGTCAGTAAGCACAATATATAGATGGTTACAGTAGTAGGAGCAACGCTTACTGTTGCCTAATGTTTGCGTACAAATGTCAAATTGCGATGCATTAATATTAAAATCTAATGAGATGAATGAGACTTCCGATAGAACCCTGTATGAAATTTCTTACAGATACACACACACTCGTTTGCTACTTCAAACTTATATATAAAAAATAGGTCTACTACTGGACATAAACCTATCCCAATACCAATGGACTTTAGTCTACCCAAAATTGATTTCCTTCTTTGATTTAGTCCTTTATTTCCTACAACATCTAAATACAAAAATATTTATTCAATAATCGATACGCTTTTCATGCGCGTTGAGGATGGCAGTAGGTGATATTTACTTTCACCCTGTAGTCGGGGAGTAGAATACGGCTACGGTATCCCCTGCCTGTCGTAAGAGGCGACAAACAGGCGGCCTCTGGGGTTGCGGACGGCAAGAATGGGAGCTCGAACCGTCCAACAAGCAACCCCGAGAAGGACGGCGGTATGTGTGGCTGCATCTAAGCACCGGATGATGAAGGGGGCCATCCCCCTTTACACGTCCCCCGAGAGATGAGCCCGTGAGTGGCGCTGCGATAGGGGCACCGGTTCGTTCCATAGGAGTTTCCGAGTCCCCTACTACAAGCGCTGAGGAAGGCCACCGCGGAGGTTTTAGTGGGTAAAAATCCCACATAACCTTACTTCTTTCGTTAATATATAGTAATATATATATATATCTGCTATTTATGTATCTATGTATATCTGCTTTTCATCTACATATTTATATATCCTTTTTTTTCTCTTTCTTTCTTACGTATTCTTATCTTTTATATTAATTTCCTTTTTTTTTTGTACCGCCTTCAATATTCTCTGCACTTCCCTAAGGTTGACTGGCAGAAAATGCTATTAAGCATTAAGTCCGCCTTTTCTCCATTGTTTTCTGTGGTCAATAAAGTTTTAATAAAATATAAAAATAACCCGAAATCTCTCCCAAGGCTTCGGTGTACCTTTTGAAGGTTTCCTGTCCGTGACAAAAAAAGGTGATATTTACTTGAAAGACACTGTAGCCCATTTCCTAGATTTAGTCCTTTATATTTCCTATACATCTAGGGTAAAAAGGGAGTTTTAGGGCATAGTCCACCAATTCGCACTTGGCCAGCGCGGTTAACTATGGCCTAAAACTCTCATTCCGAGAGAAGACCCGTGCCCAGCAGTGGGACAATAATGGGTTGACGATACGATAAAAAGGTAGTGGGGCTATTCAAGACCGACACCACACACACATGTAATATTAATAAATCAAAATAAAAAAAAAAAAAAACAAAAAAATCCTTTATTTGTAATTTGTACATTTGTAATTCACAAACTCGGTAGACGTTTGACAAGTTCAAACGTCAAACGAAGCGAGTATGTCTTTACTGTGATAGGAGCGGTTATTTGTAGGTTATGAAATTTTATTACTTACACACAACGTATTATCCTCAAATAATAATTTATAATAGTAGATTATAATTCATATATCTCAAATCAATTAATTACAAACAACTATATAATGAAATAAATTTGAAATTAATAAAATTCGATAGCACAAACCATAGTGCCCCCAATTCTTAGACTTTTCGCTTTCGCTCGATGAAAACCTGACATCCAGTAGACGTCAAACTTGCTTACACATCGTTTGACATTCAGTGAATCTCAAACGATTACATATAAACTACCAAAAAGATTTTTTCATAGGTTAACATTAAATAAAATAATAAACGTAATGAAGTTATGAATTATGTTAATTCAAATGGTGATGAATAATAAGAATATAAACTCGTATCAAAGGAAGAGATGTGCGCAGGAACTTGAATGGAATATTATGTAGGTACTTTTTTATTAAGTACCTACATCGTGTTATTTTAATTGAATGCGTAGTATGATAGATGCCTATGTAGGGAAGTATAAGATGAGACGAAGCGAAAGCGTGATTTGCGATAAAAATGTGCGCGCATTTCGTTAGTGCTTGCTCATATTAGCGTTGCCGATCGATAGTCTATCGATAGCCAGGATATCGCAAGATTATCGATACTATCGGTAGTATCGATAGCTCAGTTCGAAGCAATACTATCGCATGAGTGCAATACAATCGATACTATCGATAATATTGTTGCTCGCGAGAACTAGACTATCCGTACTATCGATAGTATCGTTGCTAGTAAATCAAAAACTGTCAACACTATCGATTATTTTGGACTATCGATTGTTTACTAATTTACAATAGTATTGTTAGCAATATTAAGGTATAGTAGTCGGAAAACAAAGTTAATGGAATAATATTTAAATAATGTTATAATGCGACAACATTACGTATTTACGTACACAAACTATGGAGGCCTATAATAGTCCTCGTTTAATTACATTACTTTTAAAACAAACTCAATACTATTGCAAATTGCCAAACTATCGACGGTGCCAAATTGTCGATACTATCGATTCTTTCAATATTTTTAATAATTTATGATCACAATACTATCGGTAGTATCGATACAATCGACAATCCATTCTTCTTGAGCAACAATACTTTCGATAGTATTGCTCTCATCCGATAAAATTGCCTTATTTTGAACTATTGATAGTATCGATACTATTGATAGTATCGATAGGACCATCGATAGTATGGCTGTTTTAAGATGAAAACTATCGATTGAAAAACTATCGATAGTTCGGCAACACTAGCTCATATACTACTGTTTTGCTTTTGTAGTCTATGCAAATTGTGTACCTAAGAAGAGATTGATATGAATGAGCTTTCTCTTGCCTTCTTTAAAAAGGTGTTTAATCCTCTTTGTTGTAGGTATTTATTTTTCGATTCACTATGCCGGGCGCTAGGAGCATGACCAATAATATAAAGCCGGGCGGTCAAAAGCTTAAATTTAAACTTATTCGCAATTTCTCTAAATGCTGATAGGATGTACCACAAATGAAAGCCATTCAAGAATATTTTTATTTAATATGCAATAATTCTGAAAAAGATTATTATTTATGTTGAACTTTGAAGTTGTTACTAGTAAAATTGCGAGTTCCTGCTTCTTCTATGGTTGTCTTCATGCTGTACGGTTAGTGTATTTATGCTGTAACTGTATTATTTTCATACTACATGTTACTTGACGGAAAGAGATATCAAGCAATAAATTCTTATTTTACATAATATGTTATTAATTAAAAATATAAGAGTACTAGGTGGACTGGAGTACTGCGTTTCGCCAGAGAACGATCAGATTTAAAATTAATACAAAATTGTCAAGCTTATTTTATTCTTTAAATAAATCCAAATCCAAAGACACAAAAATCATTATTAACATTTATATTTTATGGTATGGTATTTATGTTCAAATTGACTTTTATGCATAATTATAAATCTCTTGTATGGGAATATAGAAAATTATTGTTTTTAGACTTATTCAGGCAATTTTTCAATTTTTCATCCCGTAAAAACCATCATTGTACTTTAAAGAATATTATAAAAAAAAAGTGAAATCAGTCTAACCACTCTCAAGATTTGCGTTTAGCAATACATTCAGCAATTCATTTTTATATTATACATATTGAAACTATACCTATTATAAGTAAAGGCTAGACCAAACAACAATATTATCAAACAATATATAAATCCGTTCTCTTTGATACCTATCAGTTAACAAATCTAAAAATATTATGTCGTCAATAAACAATTTTGTCTCGTCTTTGCATTTTAATTAAAAAATTAATCATTATATTGAAGCAATAAAGCCACCCTTTCCTATTTCAATTTATTATCATATGAGTCTAACAATGATCAAATCCATCATCATTTAATTAAATACCAAAATCACCTTTTAATTAACAGATCTAATAGTCTTATTGCCGTTATAAACTCATCATTTAAAATATTTGTTACAATCCAATATAACTATCTTTTCAGTGATACTTTTTTGTTCTTAACATCAATCTGCAATCCAAAACACAAAGTTAATTTTTTCAAGTAGCAAAGTTATTCTTACACTTATTACTCTTCAAAATCTGTAAAAATAAAACAGTACATGTAATTAATTCATTTGAAAATCTGTAAAAGGGTACACTTTTTTCATGGGTCAATAAATCCTACTCATTTTGAATTAAGAATCAATTTACACACCACTAAAAGGCATGTTAATGCTTTGATCATTTAATAGAATCCTTTTATATAGGTGGGGATTAAATAAAATAACTATTATCACATCTGTTAAATATGCAATAAGAAGAACTATTTGGAACACTTTGATTTGGTAACATTATTTGTATAGAACTGTGGGGTTAGAGCTACATGCAGAGTTAGGAATATCTGGCACACTTAGTAAAATTGTGTGTTAATACTGTATGTTGTATTCATTCCATACATGTTCTCTATATGTTGACTAGATATGATGTTACTATGTATGTCGACTGTCGACCAGACCTCACCCAGCAGGAATGGCAGTCATACTTTGTTCTTATAACCTAAAACATTGTGAGAGGTTGATAACCAATGTCCACTGGAGGCAATGGCCTGTTACCACTGGACTATAAGCTGGTTTTTTACTTTAATAGTTACTGTAAAAAATACTATAAAAACTAAAGCTGGCAATTCAAATAAACAGTTACTAAATGTTGTAGTAGAAGTAAAATAGTGTATTCCCAGATACAACAATATGATACTTTACTTTCTTCACTAATCTGTTACAGTTAGGGCATACCATCGGGTGGCCCAGTAAATGTTCGTTGCCAGTTCCTCTTCATAATAGCAAAAATAATGCGCGACAAATATATCCATGTCCTGAGTACTGAAGTATTTAATGAGATATTAGTTAAGAATCTATTAAAATTACAAAAAGAAAACACGCATACGTTATGCAGTAAAATGTGGGCTTTAGGGATAAATCATACCTCATATAATTGTTAACCATTCAGCAAGATCGGCATTGGTACACGGGACACATGTCATTAAATTTCATCTGCATCGTTGCTACACCGCAATTCATGCACATAATTTATACACTCGATGATTAAATCCAAAACAAAAACGAGATAAAGTCCATAATAAAAATAAAGAAATATTTTTTAAAGTTACAAAAGGCAAGTGCTGCCAAGTAATTTTTTTTTTTATTAATTGGTTTTACGGCCTTGGCTTCATGCCTTTCAGCCTAAGCTGTTATGTCAAAGATCTAAAGTGTTGCCACCTTGTCAATAAAAAATATTTCTAGAAATCAATTGAATTAAATAGAAACTTATATTAAATAGAAACTTAAATAAATAAAATTTTATTTTTAAACTAGATAAATAATTATGTGAATTATTATAACTGTTTATCTGAATTAATTAACTCGGTAAAAAAATATATGGATCCTGAGTCGCAACTAGATAATAATAATAATTGTTAACATTGATGTACAAAAATGTATTTTAGATTAAAATTATATATCAATATATTATTGTTACTATCGTGATTCATCTAGAATTAATCGACCATAAACTTCTCGCGGTAAAATGGATAAAAAAAAGAAATGCGGCAGAAATGACATTAATACTAACTGAAAAATGTATAAATATAAGAACACATTAAAAATACAATTATGACATTATAAATTTGTGGAAAAAAATATACATGTAATAAATTAACTCGTTCTTGCAATTGAAGTCATAATGAAAAATGCAAAAAAAAACAATGAATAACTCTAATACGAAATTTAATAAAAATAGGACAGGCATGAAGCCAAGGCCGTAAAATCAATTATTAAAAAAATAAAAGAAAATTGTTTCGGAGGGAAAAAAAATTCAGTTCACTTCACGCTGAGTATTATAAGTTTAATTTATTTAGAATACTTTAGTTTGGCTGAGTTTGTCTTATTGTTTCGTTTGTTATTTGGTTTGTTGTTTTCTTCGTTGTTTTCTCGTTGTTTTTGTTATTTTGTTTCTTGTTTGTTTTTGTGTTTTGTTTGTTGGTTGTTTTGTTGTTGATTTGTTGTTTTATACCTCGTTTGTATTTTCCTTATCCGGTTTTTTGTCTCTAAACCATTCCAAAAATTAAAACATGATTCCTCTCAGTGAATCGGACTACTTGATTATTTCTCGTAATCAATTATTAGAAGATCAACATATAGATCGGTTTGCTTTTCTTCTCAATAAGGAATTTAATTTTTCATATCGACCGTCTTTTTATGTTCAATGTCCCGAATTAATTGAAAAATTGGACGTCAATCAGTTACACATCCAAATTCTGCATAGTCGTGACACGGAGTATGGCTTTAACGAAAATGACAATTATGGTACTGATCATTGGGTTTGTTGTTTTTATGATACAAAAAAAATTCATATTTTTGATTCAGCTAATAATAAAAGACTTCATAAATGTCACCAAAAATTTTTGGAAAAATTGTATCCCGAGTTTACATTTAATGCCAATACCGTTGAGTTCCCTGATGTACAGAGTCAACCAAATAATTACGATTGTGGGGTTTATGCAATAGCGTTTGCTACTTCACTGGCGTTAAGAGAGTGGCCCGTAAAATCTTCATTTCTTTATGATCATGACCAAATGCGACAGCATTTAATAAATATGTTTAAAAGCGATAAGTTAATTTGTTTTCCAAAAATAAGTAATTTACCTGCTACAATCAGTATGAAACAGAGTGTTGTCGTTGAGCCTGCTGTCGAAAATGATAAAAATAATATAAATAAAGGCTTATCAATAAATGAACGCAAAAGATTTGTAGAAAAAAAAATTAACGACGAAGAATTACCAACCAAAAAGTCTAGGAATACTAGTAACAAGCGTTCATTACCACTATTGCATCAAAATTACTTAGATATGGTCACGCATGAAGCTCAATTACAGGATGAACATATGTATCAATTTAAATTAATTTTAGCTAATTGTTCAAATTATGATCATCGTGACACATTATACTTGGCAAGGCCTGAAAGAATTATACCTGTACCCCAATTGCAAAATCACATACAAATATTATATAGCAATATAAATAAACATTGGATATGTTCATACTACAATTCAAAGAATATATATATTTACGATTCTTTAAATAAACTATCATTAGATGCAGATCAAATTCTGTTTTTACAACACCTATATCCTTTTCTTCCTGATATCAATTCAAAAATTATTTTCATTAAAGTTCAACATCAACATAATGCCGTTGATTGTGGTGTATTCGCTATTGCATTTGCAGTATCGTTATTATTCAAACAAAGACCTGAAAAAATTACTTATGATCAGCCTCATATGCGTCTTCATTTAGCTAAAATATTTCAGACGAACATAATTAATCATTTTCCAATTACTAACTCTTACAATACTTTAAATTTGTTACCTTTAAATGAAATAGCGAAAAAAGATCAGATAGCTTGTTATCAGCGTGGCAGTCGTAAGAAAAAGTCAATAAAGGATAATCGAATTAACTTGTTAGGTAACCGTGAGGAAACAGTAGAAAGTTTAAATACAAATAATTCGTTGATTAAACAGTCTCAAAATACAATTGATATTAATGTAACATCATCACATAGTACTGATATAGAATATTCTGTGAAGTCATCTACAGATATTTTTAGCGTAAACATTGATATGATAGATAATTCAATGGAAAAACAGAATTTAGTGGCTACCGATAAAAGTTTTCTAAGCCAAATTTCGAGCTGTAGTAAAAATCATAACCGAAAAGTATTAGGAGGTAAAAAAATGTTAGCTAAATGTTGCCGACTAGACAATAGAAAAAAAAGCATTAAAATTAAATGTTCTGAATATTATACTAAAAGGTTAGCTTCATTTATAACTGGAGCAAACCGCGTTGAGACACATTTAGAAGCGCAGAAAATTATTAAATGGTGTATGTGTCAAAGAAAAATTTACAAAAAAAATTTAATAAATACTATAAGTATATTAAAAAATAAAGCTGAATTACATCTTTCAAGTCTACCCATTGATGCTGACATTACTGTAGATGAATATAAAATTATTTGTGGGCAGTCTCTTCATTATCCATCTACTGAATCTTATTATTACGATACGTCATATTCATTTGAGATGTTACAAAATCGTACGATCACTATTAATCCATTAGGTCAATCTACAAATATATTACCATTATTAAAGAATAAGAAAGGGAAAAATATGTGGATTTGTAATAATTATTGTCGAACAGCGGTGGAAATTGAAATTTATGAAAATTATAAGAATTGCCTTGAAAAATTAAAAACAATAAATTTAAATAATGTTCAGATACTTTTAAATGATTTGTTTCCAAATCATTCAATTGATAAACTAGGTCACTATCTTTATTGTTACAAATATTTTTATTCTTGTAAATCAGATTTTATATGTATTGAGTTATTATCACCTCATTTTCCTAAAGTCAGATATATTAAACGACTTCTCTATAAAATTAGAAATATTTTCACTAATCTGAATACCTTGGATACTGCATTAGAAACTCCGAATTTAGAATATTTAATAGAGATAATGAAGATTATGAAAGAAAATGGAAATATATTAGATAAAGATCACGGGGGGCTGTCCTTGAATGAAGATGAAATACAGGCTGAATTCAAAATGGCATTTACAGCCTTCACAAAACGATCGTTAGATTTACCTCGTTTCAAATGCAAATCTTGTCAAAAGTTAGCTTTTAGAAAAGATGTCACTGAATTGAGTAAATTGCGTAACCCTATTTCAACTAATATATGGAATAATTTAGTTAATTTTATAAAAGAACAAGATCCCACACTAGACAGCGATTTCGTTTGTAACTATTGTTTACAGAAAATTCGAAAAGAAACCATGCCGCCAACTTGTTTATTAAATAACATGTATGTTGGACTAATTCCAGCAGAAATTCTTGCTTTAAATGAGTACGAAAAAATCCTTATTCAGCGAGCTAAAGCATTTCAAGTCATTCAAAGATTAGGCACAGTCGCTAAAAAAAATATACCCCACACTATGCGAATACAAAAACTGAAAGGACAAATTTTTCATTTACCATTACCCATAGAAGAAACAATGGCCAAAATTTGTTCCACTACTGATCCACTGCATAAAAATCATGAGTTATATATCGTTGTCCGCAGTATGCCTACAAAATTAAGTGTAATTTGGGAGAAACTCGTTGATTTAAAAAATATATTTAAAAGTTTAACGTGGTTAAAAAGCAATAATTGTCTTTATACACAAATCAAATTACCTGAATGTCCTCAGAATTTGCGTGAATGGCTAGATTCT
Source organism: Spicauda simplicius (assembly GCA_949699795.1). Taxonomy (NCBI): domain Eukaryota; kingdom Metazoa; phylum Arthropoda; class Insecta; order Lepidoptera; family Hesperiidae; genus Spicauda; species Spicauda simplicius. Next base: position 14,338,264 of record OX453079.1, read on the forward strand.
AAAAATATTGTATTTCAAATCGATTCGACTGAAGATAAAACTGAAATATTCAATTCTGATCATAAAATATCAACCCCAGAGAATAAAAATAGTGAAAAAGTCTTATCTGATGATGAGAGTAAACCTAATAAAGCAGTTCAACGTAAAGCAATGCTTACTCAAGTAATAAACCCACAAGGTTCTCAGTATGCACAATTTACTATATATCCCCTTCACGATCGAAGGAAAAATGATACTTCAACAAACATGTACCAAATGTTAAAAATTAATGAGAAAGCATTGGATAATCGGATAAAGACATTAGACTTACAATGTTTTCCATATTTATATCCCTATGGTAAGAATGGTCAATTTGAAGAGAGGAAAGTACCTATTAATTCATTTGAATACATTAAAGCAAGATTAAAATCCGCAGATCCACGTTTTCGCTTAGACCAGCAATATTTATTCTTTTTAATCAATGATTCTAACATTCGCCAGCTTGGCCAAGGTGTTTATTCGACGTTAAATGTTACAAACGTGCGTAAACAATATACAGCGAAAGGTTACTTAAAAGATCTAAAAGGTGGTCAGCTAGAAGCAAATTTAACAACTCTTTTTACTCGCCTTAGAAATTCAGAACAATTTTGGAGTAAGCCTAGAAACAATTTACTATGTATGATACGTTGCTATGGACCGGCAACATGGTTTTTTACCATTAGTCCTGCCGAATGGCTTTGGGACGATTTATTTGAGTATTTAAAGGAAATAAATTCACCGTATTTTGATAAATTATCTGCAAGCGAAGCAATTGCAGCTGATCCGGTGTCTGTTTCGAGATTTGTTGATAATAAATTTCAAGCTGTTCTTGAATTTATTCAATCAGGCAGTCAACCTCTTGGTCCAATTAGCCATTACTTTTGGCGTCGAGAATACCAAGGTAGAGGAATTCAACATTTTCACTTAATACTTTGGATTGAGAATGCCCCAGTTATAGGTGTAAATTCAAATGAAGAAGTCGTTGAATTTATTATGAAATATGTTACTTGTAAGTTACCTAATAAAAATATTTCGCCAACACTTTATAGGCGTGTATCTACGCATCAAAAACATAGTCATAATAGTTATTGTTTACGAACTAAAAAGCAACAAAAAGCAAATAAAGTTATTAAATCTTGTCGTTTTGGATTTCCACGTATTTTCCGTGAAAACTTTGTACTTCGTGATGCTGCTACTTCAATAGCTGGGCGTAGAAATTTAAAAAGTAAATGTCGCTTATATGATCTTCCTCGTAGTGAGGATGAGGTCAATATTAATGATTACAATCCGGCGGTTCTATCGGTTTGGGAAGGAAACATGGATATTCAGTTTATCGGCGAAAAATCTACAATTTTAACCCAATATGTAACAAAATATTCTACGAAAAATGAAACCACAAAAACATCAGAAACAATAAATGAAATTAATTCAACTAAAACTTTACCTCAGCTTCTATGGAAAATTGCTTTTCGTAGTTTGACTCACAGAGAAATTGGAGCTTTAGAAGCTGCTGATACTTTGTTGGGCATTTCCTTACACGGGACTGATTCAGAAACTATTGTCAAATGGTTAGATGTTCGGATGATAAGGAATAGGAAGTTAAAAACTAAAGAAGAAATTGAAAAATTAGAACTAGATAATCCTGAATCAACTGAAATATTTTGTCCCTCATTGATTGATGACTATTACCCTAATCGTCCCGAAGATTTAGAAGATTTATGCTTATATGATTTTGCTAAATGGTACGAGACAACTAAGACGGAACCGACAAATAATCTTTGTAAGTATTATGAAATACGTCCAAAGATATTTTTGAAACGCCGCTTACGAGGTTATTTAATTAATCATTTTAGGTATAATGTGGCAAATAAACCAGAAGACTATTTTTATTCATTATTACTTTTATTTCAACCGTGGCGTAATACTGAAGAACTTAAAAATGGATTTGATACGTATACAGAGTCATTTAATTATCAGCAGCATATGCTTGAAAAAGCTATTATTTATCATAAATATAATGAAGAGTTCGACAAAGGTATAGACTATATAAAAAAATTGATTGATGATAAGTGTAAAAATGACAATGACGGTGTCGAAGACTCGCGGATAAAATTATCAGATAATTCTAATGAAATAGATGCAATTGCGAAAGAAATAAATGATGCACAAAAGCATGATAATGATTCTTTTACTTTAGCTGATATGATTAGCAGTATGAACGCTGATCAATTAAGAGTTTTTGAGAAAATTAAGACTAATATTTCAAATGATGATGATACAAAATTGAGACTTTATGTTAGCGGAGAAGGTGGTACTGGAAAAAGTTTCTTAATTAATGTAATTAAACGTTGGATCAAAGAAAAAATGAATCAACAAACGGTTGTGACAGCCCCTACAGGCCTAGCTGCTTTTAATATCGATGGGCTGACTATCCATCGAGTATTTCAATTACCTGTTGAACATGGTTACACTCCGAAATATGCACAATTATCTGACAATGTGTTAAAAGTATTACGGGATCAGTTACAAAATACAACGTTATTTATCATTGATGAAATATCGATGGTCTCAAATATAACTCTTATATATATACATTTAAGACTCATGGAGATTTTTGATGTTGCAGATTGGTTTGGAGGTAAACATGTTGTTGTTTTTGGAGATTTACTTCAACTCCCTCCTGTACACGAAAATCCAAGTTATGCTACCTTATCATCGGAAGATGCTGAAAAATATATTGGTTCATTAAGTAAGGTTGATTTATGGACCGATCTATTCTGTTATGAAGAATTAACAATTAATATGAGACAAAAAACTGACAAAATTTATGGTGAGCTACTTTCTCGAGTACGAGTTGGCTCAATGACTAATGAAGATATAAAATTATTAGAGCAAAGAAAAATTATCATTGATACTTCTTTATCGTATGAGAAAAGATTGCAAGTAATATGTAATTTTATTAATAAATCACCTTTAGATACAATCTGTTTGGTACCTACATGTAAACAATGTAATTTAATTAATTCAGTTATGACTCGCAAAATTTCATCTGAAGAAATAAAACTAACGGCTCGTGATCACTTAGATTGTCCTAAATCATTGATAAAAAAAGTAGCCAATACTTTAAAAAAAATTGAAGAAGATGCTAATCAATCAGCTGGACTCGCTCACACAATTATAATAAAAATTAATGCAAAAGTAATGTTACGTCGGAATATTGATGTTACACTTGGTCTAGTCAATGGAGCTATAGGAACAGTTAAATCAGTAACCAAGTCAATTGATGGTAATGAAGTACAGGCTGTCAATATAGACTTTGGTACAGGTAAAGAATATGCTATTGAAAAGATTAAAGTCAAATTCCAGTTATTCGATAAAGCTTTTGTAATAAGAGAGCAATTTCCATTAAACTTAAGTTATGCAGTGACTATTCACAAAAGTCAGGGTCTCAGTCTTAAAAATGCTATTATTGACGTAGGAAACTCTATTTTTAATGTTGGACAAACTTATGTTGCTCTTTCTCGTATAACGGAGTCATGTGGATTATATTTAATTAATTTTGATCCTCATTCAGTTAAGGCAAGTTCTTCAGCAATTAAAGAATACAATCGTTTAAGAAAACTTTATAGATCCGATTTACCTTTTTTATCAATTTCTAATGTACGATGGCAAAAAGTATGGGATATTATTTGGGCAGTTGAAGAACATTCTATTGGAATTGAGCCTAAAAAAAAAAATAAAAAAACTTCGTGTATAAGCTCAATAGAGTTTCGTGGCATCAAAAGCTGCGATACTAACTCAGGTGGTCTTAACTCTGTTATACTATGTATGTTTAATAATACAGTAATTAGAAAATTATTAATCAATCATGATTCAAACAATCAAAATATCACTAATGAATTGAGTAATTTATTTAGAAAATATAATAATCGTAAAATAATTATAGATTCTAATGACGTCAAAGTGTCATTAATGCTGGAGCCTTCTTCTACTGGAAATGTTGATCCTGTATCAATATTTCTTAAAATTTGCAATAATAACCGTGATATTAGAAGTTTAGTGGAATATCAATTAGAATATCAAAACCGATGTATAACATGCAATTATGCTTATTCTGACGTCGTATTAGAAAATGTTTTATATCTTTCAATAGATAACGAGAAGAAAATATTTCAATTTCAAGAATTAATTAACTCATCATTTGGAAATTGGTTCACTAACTTGAAATTTTGTAAAAATTGTAAGGAAATGAAAAAGACACTTACAAAAATTTCACTCAATTCTTCACACGAGATAATCGTGGTACAATTAAATTTGCCCGTTGAAAAAACAAAGAAGTCAATAAATAAAAAAAAAGGGTTCATAAAATCGGCCCCTAAAGCAAGAATATTAATATGTAACTCTTATTATAATGTTGTAAGTGCAATATTTTTTTCTTCTAAGGATGATAAGGTAGATAATTTTATTGCTTTAATTAAACAAAACTCAACTTGGGTCCGAATAGAAGACGAGAATGTACAATCAGTGAGATGGCCCCCAAATTCTAAAAGTGCTTATGTCTTTTTTTTACAAAAAAAGTAAATTGAACTTTTAATATGTATATAGATGAATGCTTGTATGTATATAGCAGAACCCATGATGTCGTTCACGCGAACCATAATACAGGGTGAGGCAGCATAACTCCGTTATTTGAAATAAGGGCCGTTCTACCTACTTTTACCACGGTAGGTCACAACCCAATTTAGTCATTGAGCCAACTCGTACTCGAAAAAGTAGCTCACCATAAATTTTGTCAGTTTTTTGTCTCATATTAATTGTTAATTCTTCATAACAGAATAGATCGGTCCATAAATCAACCTTACTTAATGAACCAATATATTTTTCAGCATCTTCCGATGATAAGGTAGCATAACTTGGATTTTCGTGTACAGGAGGAAGTTAAAGTAAATCTCTAAAAATAACAACATGTTTACCTCCAACATCAAAAATCTCCATGAGTCTTAAATGTATATATGTTTGTTGATTATTTTTTCCTTAATCCAACGGTTAATTACTTTAATTAAGAATCTTAATTTTCTCAAAAACTCCTAATTGATCAGCGTTCATAATGCTAATCATATCAGCTAAAGTAAAAGAATCATCATACTTTAGTGCATCATTTATTTCTTTAACAATTGCATCTATTTCATTAGAATTATCTGATATTTTTTTCCGCGAGTCTTCGACACCGTCATTGTCATCAATCGATACACTTATCATCAATCAATTTTTTTATATAGTCTATACCTTTGTCGAACCCTTCATTATATTTATGATAAATAATAGCTTTTTCAAGCATATGCTGCTGATTATTAAATGACACTGTATACGTATCAAATCTATTTTAAAGCTGTTCAGCATTATGCCACGGTTGAAATAAAAGTAATAATGAATAAAAATAATCTTCTGGTTTATTTGCCACATTATACCTAAAATGACTAATTAAATAACATCGTAAGCGGCGTTTCAAAAATATCTTTGGACGTATCTCATAATACTTACAAAGATTATTTGTCGGTTCCGTCTTAGTTGTCTCGTACCATTTAGCAAAATCATATAAGCATAAATCTTCTAAGTCTTCGGGACGATTAGGGTAATAGTCATCAATCAATGAGGGACAAAATATTTCAGTTGATTCAGGATTATCTAGTTCTAATTTTTCAATTTCTTCTTTAGTTTTTAACTTCCTATTCCTTATCATCCGAACATCTAACCATTTGACAATAGTTTCTGAATCAGTCCCGTGTAAGGAAATGCCCAACAAAGTATCAGCAGCTTCTAAAGCTCCAATTTCTCTGTGAGTTAAACTACGAAAAGCAATTTTCCATAGAAGCTGAGGTAAAGTTTTAGTTGAATTAATTTCATTTATTGTTTCTGATGTTTTTGTGGTTTCATTTTTCGTAGAATATTTTGTTACATATTGGGTTAAAATTGTAGATTTTTCGCCGATAAACTGAATATCCATGTTTCCTTCCCAAACCGATAGAACCGCCGGATTGTAATCATTAATATTGACCTCATCCTCACTACGAGGAAGATCATATAAGCGACATTTACTTTTTAAATTTCTACGCCCAGCTATTGAAGTAGCAGCATCACGAAGTACAAAGTTTTCACGGAAAATACGTGGAAATCCAAAACGACAAGATTTAATAACTTTATTTGCTTTTTGTTGCTTTTTAGTTCGTAAACAATAACTATTATGACTATGTTTTTGATGCGTAGATACACGCCTATAAAGTGTTGGCGAAATATTTTTATTAGGTAACTTACAAGTAACATATTTCATAATAAATTCAACGACTTCTTCATTTGAATTTACACCTATAACTGGGGCATTCTCAATCCAAAGTATTAAGTGAAAATGTTGAATTCCTCTACCTTGGTATTCTCGACGCCAAAAGTAATGGCTAATTGGACCAAGAGGTTGACTGCCTGATTGAATAAATTCAAGAACAGCTTGAAATTTATTATCAACAAATCTCGAAACAGACACCGGATCAGCTGCAATTGCTTCGCTTGCAGATAATTTATCAAAATACGGTGAATTTATTTCCTTTAAATACTCAAATAAATCGTCCCAAAGCCATTCGGCAGGACTAATGGTAAAAAACCATGTTGCCGGTCCATAGCAACGTATCATACATAGTAAATTGTTTCTAAGCTTACTCCAAAATTGTTCTGAATTTCTAAGGCGAGTAAAAAGAGTTGTTAAATTTGCTTCTAGCTGACCATCTTTTAGATCTTTTAAGTAACCTTTCGCTGTATATTGTTTACGCACGTTTGTAACATTTAACGTCGAATAAACACCTTGGCCAAGCTGGCGAATGTTAGAATCATTGATTAAAAAGAATAAATATTGCTGGTCTAAGCGAAAACGTGGATCTGCGGATTTCAATCTTGCTTTAATGTATTCAATCTCGTTTAATATATCTAACTTTAGGAAAATGAGGTGATAGTAACTCAATACATATAAAATCTGATTTACAAGAATCAAAATATTTGTAACAACGAAGACAGTGTAGGTCACCTATGTTATGGCCACTAGTGTTATCAATTGTGTGCTTTGGAAACAAATCATTTAAAAGTATCTGAACATTCTTTTAATTTATTGCAAGTACTTTTTATAGGGTTATCTGAATTTTCGGGTCTATAAAAACCGTCCAAGGATTCTTGACGACCTAAAAGTCAACTTTCGCGAAGAAGTGACCAACATAGCGACCAACATATTGGAGCGAGTGATACAAAACACGCAAAATCGGTTTGTTCATTTTTGTTGAGTTGTATTGACGATATGATTTTCAAAATGATTTAAAATAAAATTAATTATTATTAAAGGTATTTTCAACATATGCAAAAAATAAATGGATGCATGGATGGATGGATTACGATTCAAATTAAGGAAGGTATGTTGCCCCACCCTGTACAAACTTTAAACTTTCAAGATCCACTGCTGACAGTCAAATACTAAGTTTCATTGAGTTTCTATCAAATTTGGTGGATTTCCGAAAATACATTCAACCCTCTATTTTACACTCTTAGTTGTTTATATTTTAAAAATAGTAAAGAGATTCTCCACTATGTCAAACCTGACAAATACCTACTAAGTTTCATTAAGTTAGCATGAAAATTGACGGTCTGATAAACGAACCTGCAACTCTCATTTTTTTCATGCGTTGCGTTGTGTTCTATGCGTTGATATGTCAGTCATTACGTCAGTCAAAAATTATTTTTCAAATATGTATCTAAGAATATTTTTTCTCAAAAACTCTTTATTGATCAGCGTTCATATTGATTATATTGATTGAAACTCGATTTCTAAAAAACGGGCTAAAACCAATAACTTGTTTACTTTCAAATTTTTCCAATTTTCTTAGTGACCAGTCAAAACAAAACTTTACAAAAAGATATAAAATCCGAACAAAAACAGTTTCACTGTAAAAATAGCACCAAGTTCAAAGTCATAAAATTGATGAAAAACAATCAAAAACTTTACAAAAAGTTACGAAATACAAGCACATAAACCCAAGTTATGATTTTTTGATAATTTAATATTGAAAAAGTTTTGTTGCAACCTTAAAACTTAACAAAAATTGAACTTGGCGTGCGTCCTTGAGAACCTCAATTTTTTAAGATCCATTCATATTACTTTAATGTAAGTTAAAATACACTGTAACTGTTTAGGAACTAGTACCTACCTGCCTGCTCACTCCATGTATTTGTATTTGTGCATTTGTAAATATACAAATATATAAATATACAAATATATGGAGTGAGCACATGCTGATTTCTGGGCAGTAACTGAGCAGTTTAACTTATTTGTATAATTATCACGACAATATTACATAATTGTATCGAAAACTGAATGGATACGATTTGAGTTGATACGGAGTACGATACGGAGCTGAAAATATGTTGGAAGATTTTTTTCTGTGTTCAGTATTATTATCTACTTGTAAGAATGCAGCGTAACTACTGACCCAGGTGAAAATTATCTCACACTTCCCACTAAGATAAATAAAATGAAAGTAAAGGAATAAGAACGGTATTGAGAAATTACTTGCAATACATCCAAGCAAATTTGCGGTACTGAAGGACGCACGCCAAGTTCAATTTTTGTTAAGTTTTAAGGTTGCAACAAAACTTTTTCAATATTAAATTATCAAAAAATCATAACTTGGGTTTATGTGCTTGTATTTCGTAACTTTTTGTAAAGTTTTTGATTGTTTTTCATCAATTTTATGACTTTGAACTTGGTGCTATTTTTACAGTGAAACTGTTTTTGTTCGGATATTAATAACTTTCAAAACGAGCAGGTAAACGAATAGGTCTAACTAAAATGTTTGCATTTTAACTACAACGGAATATCCACCCTGTATTTTCACGTTACATAAAGTTCAGAAGATAAACTCAGTTATACTTCAGGAGATATTAAACACTAGAAACTGGTGTTTGCTTAACTGATTCTTATTGCACGTGTATTTTCACATCAAGTTTGAAACAACGGCAGTATCTGCCAAGACTTCGCGACCTGGTGACCTATTAAAACCTCTATCACCTGAGAACGATGAGAGAACTTTCATGCTTCGATTCCTCTGTCACCAGCATGTCTGCCAAGCGTGATGATATACCTACCGTTGCTGTCACAAATATTTCTGACAGGAACGGTGACTTTTTCTAATGATAATTATTTGTGTTGTGGCAAAAAACGAGCATGCAGTTATAGAGCGAAAGGAAACTTATTTTCTTAATTTGCACCTATATTTTCAATAATAAAAGTATTTATTACTTGACCACAACAATTAGGCGCATAAAACAAACGTGGTTCAATACCCCGCATCTCGCTTCTTACCCCGCGCATCCCCTAGTGACGTGCAGTCGTGTATCGTCTAGGTGTTTAGGTAAGTTAGCCAGCACGTGTTTAATGTTATTTCGTTACGCACGTATTTAATGTTAGTTTAATGAGTGATTATTGAATTGTTAAAGTTATTATTAAATTAGTTGATTATTCGTCAATAAACTTCAAAATGGGTAGGAATAAAACTATTCTAAAGACTATAAAATATGCATTTTTTTAACAAGAGAAGAGTATTGCTCAGTACTCCTGTCTCCAAAGTCGAAAATCGAATGTGTGCTGCAACATGCATCATTCTCTTACACACATAAAAAAGAAAGAAAATATTCCATGTCTGCGAATATATTAAACACATAAAAGTGCTTTAATAAATACTCGACTATTGAAAATACACCACTATGGTGTATGTTTTAATAATAGTATACCTACATACTTTTGGTATTTGGTAAATATACTTCGTATCGGGATGGGAAATCCCTAGTTCTAATGACGTTTCAACTGTCATGCGCCTAATTGTTTTGGTCGAGTAGTACAAGAAATAATAAACTCAAAAACATTCTACCCATTCAGCCTACTAAAAACAATAATCTTCTTTTAACTGTAAGCAACTTCATATAGAACATTTATTCTATCTGAAGTCAATCACACTTGCGTCGCTATCCCTGAGGGCTAAGTAGATAATATGTGTCTTATATAAAAAGGTGCCGGCCACCAAACGCTTCCATCGAAACCAATATTTCCCCAATGCACTAAAATCGTATTACTTCTATAGAACCAAATTCACTTATTTTACTTTCTTAAAGTTAGGACGAAAAGCTTTAACTTCATTACACGGACTTTAAACAGTACGATAAAAGTAGGTACATTTATCTCTCGTCGTCAACCCATCATTGTCCCACTGGTGGGCACGGGTCTTCTGTCAGAATGAGAGAGTTTTAGGTCATAGTCCACCGCGCTGGCCAAATGCGAATTGGTGGACTTCACACGCCTCCTAGAACTTTTTTTTTAGAACTCTCGGGTGTGTAGGTTTTCTCACGATGTTTTCCTTCACCGAAAAGCAGTGATAATTAATTTCTAATACGCACATAAATCAGTGGTGCGTGCCTGGGTTTGAACCTCGGACCTCCCGATCGAGAGGGCAAGTTTCAACCATTAGGCTATCACTGCTCGTTTATCTCTAGAGTAATTAAAAGTTACTTGACATTTATCTTTATGTGGTTAAAAATTCAAGAATACATACTCGTATCGTTCATATACACAAAAGACTTTTTCATATTGTTAATAATATATGAAAATAACTGAAAGACGCCGGTACCGACTTTGGTGACAAAGAGACCATGTCTACACAGCGCTGGCATATAACAATACCTTTCTTAAACAAAGCCCAAATTTGTATGTCGAAACGTGTAAATTTACATAATAGAAGCCTTCTACCTCGGTTCCGCTATTTATTTAAGTAATTAAAAATATTTTTGTTTGTAGTAACATTATTTAACATAATAGTGTTATTAAAATTCATGTTATTTTGGAAAAAGGCTAATTCCAATGTCTAAACTGATCGGGTATATTTAAAAACAACAGAAATTTGAACATTTTTGAGAACAACAATCATTTGAATACATTTGAGGGAACAATAATTAGACCATTTTTTATAGTTGGGTTTAACGATAAAGCAAATGGGCCATGTGAAGGAAAGTTGTCACCGTTACCTATGGACATTTGCAACACCAGGGGAGTCGCCAATGCATCGCCGGCTTTGAAGGAGAGCTCTTTTTACACCTTTCTTGAAGAGCCCCATGTCATAGCGCTCCGGGAATACCTCAGGAGGAAGCTCATTCATCTTGCATGCACACATCTTGCATGTCCGCGGCAGGAAGGAGCGCGCAAACTGAACCGTTAAGTACCGCCACGGGTCCAGTTGATGTGGAACTTCATCCGTCGGCGAGTGACGCGGTGAAGGAAAGGTGATGTAGGCACCAGATCATACAGTTCCTCGGAACAATCACCATAATAAATTTCAGAACATCAGTTATTTCTACTAATTTGAGAAAAACAAACGTTAAACACTATTGAGAACTAAAACCTATAAAAACACACACACAAAACGAAGATCGTAGCAAAGTAGTAGTCAATTCACATTAAAAAGCAATTACAATAAATTTATAAGCAACAGATAACGGTACAAAATGTCCTTAAGAGCCTTCGTATCGGGCGGAAACCCGTCTAAACGATGAGGCAATTATAGCATCATTTCTGGATAACATTATGATATTCGGGTTGATGGCCCACTTAATGTGGCCTATAAACTATACAAACAGACCCAGAAAGTGTAAACGCTGTAATCATATATAAATAACATAATAACAATAATGCTTGAAAAACATTTAGGATTTGCGAAATAAAAACAATGTTTCTATTTTCTTATTATACTAATAACGCAACATTTATTATTTTCTCTTTTATTGTAATTTGAGAAAAATAACAAAATAAGGGTAAAGGAACACGATAAGGGTTATTTTTACGTGATTTATAACTTATTTTACGTACATTTTGTTGTTTCTCTGTAGGGAAAAAATATTCCATACATCTGGTTGATGTCTCGCATAGGAACGCGATTTGATATAGTAGGGCTCAAATCCTATCGACTATAGCATATATATATATTTTGCTATCTTGCATCACAGTTCATGGAAGAATGAAAGGAAAATTATTGTACATATTCGTGCTAAAACACATGTAAACAAACAAGAACATAATTCTATCTAACGTCTAACAGGGACCTCCAAGAAGTATTATAACTTAATATTACATGATCTAAGAACTTCATGTCACCTTGATAAAGAGTGTCACTATAAATTACTGACAATTCTATAAATAAAAAATCTCCAAGTTTATCATCATCACTACATAGTATAAAACAAAGTCGCTTCTCGCTGTCTGTCTCTATGTATGCTTAGATCTTTAAAACTACGCTACGGATTTTAAGTAGATAGAGTGATTCAAGAGGAAGGTTTTAATGTATATTACATGTACAATATAGTAGAGAAACACGCATAATTTTATTTTTGGCTTTAAGGCGGAACGAATTTCGCCGGGTCAACTTGTATGCTATAAATCAAATAAGCCTCCGTATGTAACACGACCACGAATCTCTGACAAGACCCATCACCCTCCAGCCTAGGGCTACAAGTTATGCTACGATAATCCCTTACTTACGCTGAACTTTGACGCGGGTTAGACCTTGGTAAACCTCGAGTGAGTTTCCCGTAACTAAACGAAACTGAAGTTTCGTGAATCGGCAAATTAGCGAAATAGCTACAAAGCGGTTGTTGTACCCTCATTTAATTTTTGAGAATTGATTCAAAAAGGACAAAAGGATTTACATAATTCAGTGGTCCGTGCCTGGATTTGAACCTCGGACCTCCCGATTGAGAGGGCAAGATTCACCCATTAGGCTATCAATATTATGCGCTTATTGACTTACAATTATTATTTAGTCTTTACTTATTATTATTTATTAACTCCCAATGCAATATTTAGCGTTACTGGGACAGTCAATCAGCCGTGTGGCACTTCAGTTTGTTGCAGGATGTGATTAAACCAACTCATATTATGTAATTATCGACTTAGAATCATTTACTTTTTACTTCTTGACTAACAATTATTTACTGTGTACTTACTTTCTCATCAACCTATTATTGTCCCACTGCTGGGTACAGGACTTCTCTCAGAATAAGAGAGTATAGGCCAGAGTCCACCGCGCTAGCCAAGTGCGAATTGGTGGACGTTATATACCTTGTAAATATTTGTACTGAACAGAATTAACAATGACATAAGAGAGAAGTATTTGCGGAACATATTTATTTTTGTATTTCCAAAAAAGCGTGTATAATGGACTTATGTTTGTATGTTAATGTTCACCTTCACCAAATACTTAATTTGTATTTATTAGCTATCAACTCACAATGCAATATTTAGCGTTACTGGGGCAGTCAGCCAGCCGCGTGGCACTGCGGTTATTGCAGGGTGTGATGGAGCCAACTCCATCGCTGTACTGGCCGCACTGCCAGCACTTGATGCCGCTGGCCACTGCAATCAGCGTCAGCAGCACTGCCACCGTCACTAGTCGACTGCTGGACATCATCTGGAAACAAACGGAAGCCTTTTTAAAATCTGACGAGTACTCAGGATATGCTAACTTAAAAAAACGCTCTGTTAAATTCGTCTAGTAGTGCCATTAATCTATCCATCCATTAATAAACGCTTTCTACACTCATAGCCCCACAGTAGGATTTTCTCCTGTGTCGTGGGTGCCATGGACACACACAAAGACGAATACACAAACACCCAGACCCAGAACAATAATCAAAACTCATCATTCAAATACTTGTCTGGCCGGGAATCGAACCCGGGACCCACTGCGTGTCAGACCGGTATGTTAACCTTGCGCCACGCGGGTCGTCTCTGGACTTAGGTATCCCTTAAATGTGCTGCAGTATATTCCGTGAATAAAATTTTATTATTATTATAAATGGTACCACTCTAACTGGTCCTATGCCCGAATTAGCGGTTGCCACTCGGGAATCTTACTTCCCCATCAGTCATACGTCCTTTCAACGATGTGGCTGGCGCATTTCTACTTAATTCTGCATATTTTGAGTGCAAAATCGTTATAGCTAATTCGTGTATGGACTTCCAATAGTGCAAAAAACATAGTATAAATAGTATAAAGTTTGTTGTGTAACGATACAGTTAGTGTTGTGTGTATTGATATGGAACTTAAGACTTTTCGGTTCGGTAAGACAAGCGTTTCTTGCATGAGGTGGACAGGTACATTTGCTGGCCCATTTTTGTATTAGGCTAGGTATTGTGATTGACTTTACATAGAACCTTTGTTCTGTCCGAAGTTGCGGTGGTAAGGCCCCGGTCGAACCATATATGTTCTATCAACTAGCGTTGGTACTTTTTAAAACACATTCTTTACTAAAAACAGAATAGCACTTAATCAAATTATACCAATACAATAAGTATATAGGTCTGAAATTCAACAAAATTCATTCCTTTATCATTGCTCGTACATACATCAAAGACCTTAATCAAAAGTAATATTAGAAATGCTGATATTAAATCTAGAATCGAGTGGGGCGTATGTCCTACTTAGACTTATCTCATCAAGATGGAACATTCTCAGCCTTTGTTCTAATTTTCCGGAAAATTATATTATTCCCCTGAAAATGATATTCCTGCTATAAGCGTATAATGTATGCAAATTAAGGGACGGCGTGTCCACTGGTCTGAAAAGCACCGTTTTCATAGCTTAGATTAAGGACCTGTTTGACCATCACAGACTGGATGCGTTCAGTAAATTAAATTACTACAAGTATGTTATCAGTTTTCGTCAGTCGACGGACAATGTTCACTTTTTTTTGAGATTGAAGTAGCACACGAGCTCGCAGCCCACCTGATGGTAAGTGTTCACTTTCGCCAATGGACATCTGTAATCAACTTCATACACAACATGGGGTTCTATCTGAAGTCAATCACAGATGCGTCGCTACTCCCAAGGACTAAGATGGTCGCCTCATATAAAAGTGTGCCGGCAACCATACCCTTCAATCGAAACGCAAGAACTGCTTCGCGCTAGAAATATGTGTGGCGGTGGTGCTTCCCCGTGCGAACTACACTGGTTCTACCACCTGATAAAATTACCAATATAAACTGAATACCATACCACTGCGTACGAATGTATCCTAAAAATGTAATGACTTACTGCATTTTGACGATAGAATTAAATTAGAATTTTAAGAAAAACTCCAAAATACTTTATCTTGTATTTCTGTCCTACTCTAAAGTATCTAACCTCGAATTTATAGAAAACTACGAAGCTCACAAAAAACGTAATTTATGTCTTGAATTTACCCGGTTTTCTGCAGTGGAAGGTCCAAAACTATATGTACCTGCTGTAAAGCAGGTGTATATGCACATATAGTGACTATAGCTTAGTCATGACTATGGCTATGGACAACATATCGTTCCTGTTTAAATAATTATATCTTACCGAATACACCAATTTGGAAGGAGGTAGAACCAGTGTAGTTCGACCGGGAAAGTAGTAGTAGGGTCTGGTTGATTACAGGTGTCCATGGGCGGCAGTAACCACTTACCATCAGGTGGACTGCATACTCGTTTGCTACTCCAGTCAGATAAAAAAAAACCTACTAATATTATAAACGAAATAGTTTTTGAGAATATGTGTTTGTCTTTTAAATAGACAGATAAAACATTTAGTTCATAACTTAAGACACAACACACAATAGATAAAACATTGAAAGTAGGTTTGTACATACAGAGACATAAAACAAAACAAAAAACTTTTACACTGTCAATCAAAAACTATAATCGGATTTAACTGAAATTTGAGACACATGGTGCATGACCTACATTAGCACATACTCATTACAGTTCCGGGATCAGAATAGGGCTACGGCATCCCCTGCCCGTCGTAAGAGGCGACTAAAAGGGGCTTCCGGGGTTGCAGACGGCTAGAATGGGGCTCGAACCGTTCGGTCAGGTGATCCCGGGAAGGACGGCGGTATATGTGGTCGCATATCGTCGTAAAGACTAGACGGAGCGGTGGGCCCAGCCGCCCATCTGGGAGGAGCCCGATGGGGCAACGCGCTCGGAGGATTCCGGTTGAAGTCGTGAATAGCCTAGTTATTGTAAATATAGCCCATCGTTTACCGCGCGCGATGCGAGAACTCTGGCATAAAGCGAGATGCGGCCTTGTTATCTTTTAGACGGCAGTTTTATTTTGGGCTGTTTTGTTTTGCGACCACATTTTTTGAGCTTTTGAAAAACCGTTTAACCAAAACGACGAAATAATCTAAATACAATTTTACTTGTCGACCAAACTATAAGTAAATGTACTAAAAGTATTACTAAAAGTACGATGGTACTTCCCCGGTCGAACTACGCTGGTTCTGCCACCTTGTACGAAAACTATAAGAAAAACTCAGATCTAATAATAGATCTCGTTTTAAAAAAGCGCTTATAAAATCTAAGGTGTATCGATAGACATTCGGTTTCTATCAATCTTAATATAAGCCAAAAAATAGTTTTTTTTATCTGATTCAAGTAGCAAACGAGTGCAGTCTACCTGACGGTAAGTGGTCACTAACACCCATCTGATACCTGCGCTAAAACAACTATTGCCATTAATTTATTTATATAACAAATTGCATGCCGAAATGGCAAAATAAGAGGATTTTTTTCAAACGACATACTACCATACAATTGTACCTTATTTAGCAAATAAAGATATTTGATGGTCTTGCAGATTTTTTTGAATTATTAGTTTATATTGTGAGTTTTAAGTCCAATTAAAAAAATACTTATCAAGACTACAATAAGCTTATACTTTTTGAAAAATTGCTAAAAGCTTTTACCAAATAAAATTCATCATAACCGTTTCTTAGACGTATTGTTTCCAACATGCTAAAGCTATAGAATTGACTTTAATTCATAAATCTTGTTTCTAAAATGTATTTTCGGATGTCAAACAAAGTTTGGTTGAATCAATCAATCATCGATATTCTTCAGTTAAGATAAGGCCGTTTACACACTTGCGATTTTTGTATTTTCAAAAAGATCCGTCGGTATAAATATATGTTTACGTCACGTTGTCAATCTGTCCATCATTGAATTCTACCATCACGCCATAAACCCATTGTTGATCCACAGCTGGGCATGGATATTCTCTGAGAATGAGAGAGTATTAGGCCGTAGTCAACCGCGTAGGCCAAGTGCGAATCGGTAGACTTCATCCACCTCTGAGAACTTTTTTCTAATCAACTCTCAGGTGTGTAGGTTTCCTCACGATATTTTCCTCTACCGTAAATCAGTGATAGATAATTTCTAATACTCCAATGGAACACAATCGGAGTCCTTCAAGCGCAATGCCCCTTTCGGGTCCTTCCCAGGTGACCAATTGTTGCTTACCGTGCCTCCTGGTGTTTACGATGGCATGCGGCCACACATACCATCGTCGTTCCCGGGGTCACTTGGCTGGAAGGTCCGAGCTTCCACTCTTACCGCCCGCAACTCCGTAAGTAATATATATATATATATATATATATATATATATATATATATATATATATATATATATATATATATACAATGTTTATTTTACCTACCATTCCTACAATATAGATAATACAAACATTTCTCACAAAATATTTGTCTGTCATCAAACCGACAATTAAAATAACAATTAACATTGCCCCAACCTTGCCCATTTCAACAATTGTAAAAACAATTTCTTGTTTTGAGGCAGGAAATAAATAAAATATCATTAATCTATTTTCAGTTTTCAGGCCCTGAAAGGTCTTACTCAAAGGCGACATTACAATGAGAATGATAAAAGAGTATGGCAATGATTGATGACAACTGATTGTTTAAGAAATGGTGAAAGTAATTTTGAAAATTGTTTTCAAATTGATGTTTATTGAAAAAAATAACGCTGGAGACAAGTTAAAAGCTGAGTGTGTCCGATGGCTTTAAATCTGTTAAAAGTATGTAGTAGATCTTGATTTAGTTCAGCTCTTTAGTTATCAACGCTACTCCTATTTTGAAGGTGGTAGAACAAGGGTAGTTCGACCGGGAAAGTACAACCTCCACACCTATTTCTAGCGTGAAGCATTTCATGCGTTCCGGTGTAAGGGTAGGTTTGCCGGCACACTTTTATATGAAGCGACCATCATAGTCCTCGGGAGTAGCAACGCATCTGTGATTGCCTTTAGATAGAACCTTTGTTCTGTATAGTTGCTTACACATGTCTATGGGCGGCTCCAGTCCTATTTGATTATTCATCCACACTTTCTCACTCTATATCTAGTTATTGGCTAAGCCCATTTTGATAAAACATGTTTAAAATTTAGCACCCGGAAACCAACTTTCTAACAAAAAAAAACCGCATCCAAATCCGTTCAACCATTTAGAAGCTACGTTTCAACAGACAGGCACACAGACAGACAGACAAGGTACTCAAGTTATAACATGTAATTGAGTCCTGGGTTGGTAAAAAAAAACCTTAATTTAAACCGCGATCCTCTATAGTTGCATATAGAGGGAAGTATGCAAAGTAGCGAAGGTATGCAAATATACCAAAAATAATTTGCAATAAATCTAAAATATTTCAGGAACCTAGCTTGCGATATTTGAATAAACATGAGACAAAAGTAGGCGAACTTTTAATTAAGAGCCCAAATTACTCGCAAGTTCTAAACAGAAGGGTCGTAGCCCTTGCCTTAATAGGGTGTAATTAAAATATCCTTCTAGTACATTTGTTCTTTTGAGAATTTGTCTATTAAAATTTCAAATTAACTTCAGATGTCCGGCGAGAGGCTTAATTGAAAATAAATTGCTTATCATGAATTCATTGTGTTTCGAACAGACTTCTGCTTTATATTAGTATACCTATTTGTTATTTCGTCATCATCAAACTGTCATACTATTGTCCTACTACTGGTCTTGGGTATCTTCTCAAAGGAAAAGTTACATTTTTATTGGATTGAAGTAGCAAACGAGCGTGCAGTCCACCTGATGGTAAGAGGTCACTGCCACCCATAGACATCTGTAAGCAACTTCATATAGAACATGAGTTCAACCTGAAGTCAATCAATGCGTTTCTACTTCCGAGGACTATCATGGTCGCCTCATAGAAAAGTATGCCGGCAACCAACCTTTCATCGAAACGCAAGAAATGCTTCACGCTGGATATAGGAGTGAACATCCCTTAGAGATTGACTGACTACGCTGTTATTATTATTGTCCCAATGCTACCAGCATGTCTCAAAAAGTCAGAGTTTGAAATCAGTCCACCATTTCTTTTTATATGACTGAAGTAGCAAACGAGCATGCAATCCACCTGATGGTAAGTAGTCACTGCCACCCATGGACATCTGTAATTAACTACATAAAGAACATGGGTTTCATCTGAAGTCAATAACAGATGCGGTGCTACGCCCGAGGACTACGATGGCCGCCTCAAGTAAAAGTTTGCCGGGAACCACACCCTTCTATCGAAACGCAAGAAATGCTTCACGCTAGAAATAGGTGTGACGGTGGTACTTCCCCGGTCGAACTGCACTGGTTCTACCACCATGCGGGCCACGTGCGGAGACTTTACACATCTTGCTGCTTCCGATTGTGGATAGTGATGATTGTGATCGCCTTCAGCAGGACATCGACAGTATTGCGAGATGGAGTCAAAGAAATAAATTACATTTCAACTCGTCCAAATGCACTACAATAACGTTCACGCGAGCGCGTAATTCAATCCATCACGAATATAAAATGAATTCTGTAGCGCTGCAGAGAGTCTCGCAAGTGCGCGATTTGGGAATATCGATCACGAGCGATCTTAACTTCCGCGATCATATTACCAAAATTTGTAAGATGGCGTACAGGAACCTGGGATTTGTCTTGAGACAGTCCCAAGGCTTTACCAACATCAACGCGCTCAAGGCACTGTATGACGCGCTGGTCAGGAGTCATCTGGAACACAGCGCAGTCATATGGTCTCCTCATGAAGCCAAATATGTGACCATGATGGAGCGCGTCCAGAACAAGTTTATGAGGTTCCTGTATAAGCAATTATATGGTGTCTACCCATTTTATCCCATGATGTATCCAACGCTATTTGTACTAGGAATGGTTGGATACAACGAACATAGGGCGCGTCGCGAATTTGCACTTGTGGCATATGTATCACGGTTACTACGCGGAGAAGTTGATAACCCGGGACTATTAAATTATCTCTCCCTGAACGTGCCGGACCGCTACGTGTGGCGGCGCCGGCGTCCACCGCTACTGGCCGTACCGGTGGCCAGGACCAAAATGCTGGCTGAGGCACCTCTCACTAAAGCAATTAAGATCCTTAACGCAGCTCATGAAAAGCTTGATATATTTTCATGCAGTTTGAATGAGTTCGCAAAGGTTACATTGCAAATAATATGTTATAGATCTTAATTTATACCTATATTATGTTATATTAATATAGTTATTATCAATTAATTTATTATTTACGTTAGTTGTAAGGCCACTCTGTCGCATTAGGGCAACCTGTAATGACAGATGTAATGGTGTATTAATAAATAAATAAATAAATAAATAAATAAATAAAAATCTTTGAGACTTTTTATTAAGAACTCTCAGGTGTACAGGTTTCCTCACGATGTTTTCCTTCGCCGCAAAGAAGTGATTATTACATTCTAATACGTGTATAATTGAGAAAAATCTGTGGAACGTGCCTGGGATTTGGACCTTGGACCACTCGATTAAGAGGCCATGTTTAGGTTATCACGGCGACTATTACGCTATCAAAGCTGATCAACTACGAATTGTAGGTCGTCAACCCATTATTGTCCCACCGCTGGGGTCTTCTCTTGGAATGAGAGAGTTATAGGCCATAGTCCACCGCTGGCCAAGTACGAATGTTAAAGCAACTGACCTAATTCCTAACTAGTCACCCGTCGCAACGGTCAAAATTCGATCGTAATCTAAATTAAAGAACTAAACTTCATAGTGTCCAAAGTAGCACCAATATTTCTCTAATTTAAATAAATTTAAGTAAAATTAATAATTTTTAAGTTATTTTGAACGCGGTCGTTACAGGTGAAAATATTAAAGATTTATTGAACATAGAAACAAAGATTAAAGATTTATTGAACATAGAAACAAATTTACAGTAATAAATTGTTGGTAAACGACGGCAATACTTTGAAAACTGTGCGTGAAAAAAGAGGTTTGTTAACATCGATATATAGTTCTATATCGATGTTTAAAAATAACCTTTTAATTATATTAAATTGCATTCAAAAGCAATAGCGGGTATTGTGACAAAAACATTTGTAATTTTTGACGTTATGTGTTTTCATAGTAAGACATTGAATATCTATTTCCTGTGTTTGTGTCAAATGCAAGGTAGTCAGTGTAATGTGGTTTTAGTTGATTTATGTATGTTTTATGCATTACTAGCCTTTACCCGCGGCTTCGCTCGCGTGGAATTTAGTCTGCCACATAAAGTTTGCAAGGTGGTAGAGCAATGGTTCAACCAGGGAGGCATCACCGCCGCACCTATTTCTACCGTGAAGCAGTTCTTGTGTTTCATTTGAAGGGTGTGCCTGCCGGCTCACTTTTATATGAGGCGATCATCATAGTCCTCGGGAGTAGCAACGCATCTGTGATTTACTTCAGATTGAATCCTTGCCCTACTTCCTAAGGCGATTAACATACGGTACCGCTCACTGCTACGGTAGGCGGTGAAGCGGATCTTATGTTGTATTGGAGGCTAATAAATCCGTTGATGCCTCACAAACGTACACTGACTGGCCGCGCGGTCCAGCGGTGTTCTCATCACCACCGTGTCTCCGAACTATAGTGCGGGGGGTCGGCGCCTCACACACGGGCTGGCGCCTAACCGCGCGGATCATCGCTGAAGCAAAAATGCATTTCGATGTCGAAAAGTTTATTTTGATGATCGGTCCATCCGCGCGTACAGGTGCGTAAACCGCCTTACCGCGCGGGGCACCGCTATTCGCGGCGGTGCGCGGTGCCGTGTGTTAATCGCCTAAATCAGTGTGTTCAAATTTCAAATCACAGGCACGTATATTAATTTGAATTAGTTTTGTCGGCAACAGATATTAATGTTTACTCTGAAATTAAAAGTTTTAAGAAAGGGTCTCAAAACGCGTGACGGTTACCAATGCGCAGTTGGCTAGCGTGGTCAACTACGACCTAAACTACTGCTAATCTGACATATGTGCCGAGTTGTGTTACATTAAAAGGTCGATGACGATTGAATAACATATTTAACCTTTCCGCTGTTTCATTCTCATTGACTTTTTTTTCTTTTTTGTCGAGGGAGAAACCTTCAAAACGTACGCCGTGGGAGCGACGCAGGGTTATCTGGGAATCTTATAGCACCAGGACACCGGGATCTTCAAAGGAACGCAACTGGAGTCCTCTAAGTGCATTGCCCCATCGGGCTCCTCCCAAGTGAACGGCTGGGCCCACTACTCCATCTGGTCTTTACCACGATATGCGACCACACGTATGCCACCGTCCTTCCCGGGATCGCCTGGCTGGACGGTTCAAGCTCCGTCCATCCTGGCTCTCACGATAGCATGCGACCACACATGCTGACATCTTTCCCGAAGTTGCTGACTGGGTGTTTGGAGCTCTCAGTCTAGCCGCCCGCAACCCCGAAAGCTCCCTTTTAGTTGCCTCTTACCACAGACAGGGGATACCGTAGCCTTATTCCCCGAACTACAGAGACGTCATTGACATTTCACATTTTGCTCCGTGTTTTATAACCATTCAAATATCAATATCATACAACTTCGTTGTATACGGCGGCGGCGCACGGCGCGTACAGCCGGTCAATCAATTGACTACGCAATATGTTATACTCGTAATATCTTCTAAACTACTTATCCAATTTACATGATGTAAAAGGCAGATTCAATCTTTATTAGATGCTTGATTTTTTGAAATCATTTATTTTGATAAGGATTAATATTTAGTTTGTATAAAACCCATGGAAACATCAACTTGATATTTTTAAAATTTTCAAAGTATAAGTAAGAGTTATTGTGGGTTATACATAAAATATAGACATATGCTGTCGGGGACTTTTATTTAGATCTATGTGAGCCAAACAATCCCACGGTACATTATATTTGGATATCTCCAACGGTTTAGGCAGCGTACGCGAAGATAGCTCTCAGAGCACAACTTTTTTTCCGACTAACCTGATATTTCTCGTTATATTATAACCTTATAAAAAAAAATCATTACAAATTATAGCCCATGTGTTATTCTGATGTGTAACCTATACTACTGTAAAGTTTCAACCTAATCCGTTGAGTAGTTTTTGCGTGAAAGAATAACAAATACACATACATCCTCACAAACTTTCGCATTTATAATATTAGTAGGAAGTAGGATAGGATAGGATATGAAAAAAATATTAGTATTGCGCAATCCTTCTCTACATCACTCAACTATAACTGTGCGTAATTTAATACTCCTCCGCCTGCGGCAGGGAACCTAAAATACTAATCACAAATTTTTGCTTCACATATTAATATAAACACAAATCTTCGAAAAATCGTTCCTAGAATTTGAGTCTCGAACCCCTAATTTCGACAATCAGAAAGTCAAACTACTAGACAATTACTGCTTTTGGATCCATTTATCAGCCTTTTGGGTCCTTGGATTTAAATAGCTAACATGCATAGTGACTGCAGAAGGTTTCGATGTTACTCAGAAAGGCGCTCCTGCCCATCTCTTATATTTTACTTTAGTCCCATCGTAATACACATCTCTCATCAACCCATTATTGGCCCACTGCTGGGCTCGGGTCTTCTCTCAGGATGAGAGAGTGTTAGGCCATAGTCCACCGCGCTGGCCTAGTGCGAATTGGTGGACTTCACACACTTCCGAGAACTTTTTTTTTTTTAAGAACTCTCGGGTGAGTAGGTTTCCTCACGATGTTTTCCTTCACCGAAAAGTAGTGATAATTAATTTCTAATACGCACATAAATCAGTGGTGCGTGCCTGGGTTTGAACCTCGGACCTCCCGATCGAGAGGGCAAGTTTTCAACTATTAGGCTATCACTGCTCGTAATACACATAACTTCTTATTTTAAGAGAAAACCGGATGTTCAGTCACTGGCGCAGCAGTGGGACAGAAGTAGGTTGATACAATACGTGAAATTAAATCTCATAGCAAAATACGGCACACTTTTACATGAGGCGACCGTCGTAGTCCTCGGGAGTAGCAACGCATCTGTGATTGACTTCAGATGGAACCCATGTTCTATATGAAGTTGCTTTCAGGTGTCCATGGGCGACAGTGACCACATAACATCAGGTGGACTGCATGGTCGTTCGCTATTTCAGTCAGATAAAAAAAATAAAAATAAAATATAAAAAACATCCATCCATCCTATAACACTAAACTTATTATTTTGAGGGAAGACCGGATGTCCAGTCACCGGCCCAGCAGTGGGATAGAAGTAGGTTGAATACGTGAAAGGAGTCCCACGGAATTTCATAGCAAAATACTTCAAACATTAGGAGTATTTTTAGAGCTTCCATCACGAGTTATGTCTGTCGCTTTATATTGAGAAAGCCTTCACGTAGATAGAAAAATGATGATTGTTTCATTTCTATTCTAGGCCTTAGAACGAAGCTTAGCGCTTAGGAATTAATGAGACCGCAATTAAAACAATACACTTAAAAATAAATTTTGAAATTATAGGTCTGAGGTATCGTTTGTTTATTTTTTAACGATTAAAGTGCTAAACAAGCATGCAATCCATCCAATGGTTAGGTTAGGTTATGTTACGCCCTGTAGTTCCGGGATCAGAATAGGGCTACGGCATCCCCTGCCTGTCGTAAGAGGCGACTAAAAGGGGCTTCCGGGGTTGCAGACGGCTAGAGTGGGAGCTCGAACCGTTCGGTCAGGCAATCCCGGGAAGGACGGCGGTATGTGTGGTCGCATACCGTCGTAAAGACTAGACGGAGCGGCGGGCCCAGCCGCCCATCTGGGAGGAGCCCGATGGGGCAACGCGCTCGGAGGATTCCGCTTGAAGTCGTTTCGAGATCCCGGAGTCCTCCTTTTCAGCGCCGAGGACGGCCACCGGGGGCGTTTTAGTGCGGTAAAAGTCCCACATAACCCTGCGTCGCTCCCACGGCGTCGGGTACCTTTTGAAGGTTTCCCCCTCGAAAAAAAAAAGGTTAGTTTAGGTTATCATTGCCTCACCTTTATTTTTATATTAATGAGCATGCAGTTCACCAGCTGATAAATGGTCACTGACGCCCTTGAACATCTGTAAGCAACTTCATACAGAACATGAGGTTCTATCTGAAGTCAATGACAGATGCGTTTTTACTCCGAGGACTAAGATGATCGCCTCATATAAAAGTGTGCCAGCAACCACATCTTATTATCGAAACGCAAGAACTGCTTCACGCTAGAAATAGGTAGGGGTGGCACTTTCCCGGGTGAACTACACTGGTTCTACCACTTATTGGCATGATAAAAAACCATACAAGTTAAAAAATACCTTACTTTTTGTCTTCGGCCATACCTTCATCGGTGATCGTCTACTTTTGTACAAAAGTATATAACATCTATTCCGTAGGCTTGTAAATATAGCTTAAAGTATATTTACCACCTCAATTAGAATAAGCCCTACCTATTGACGAGAGATACGACAGCGTATTATCATTAGGCACATCAACCCTAAAAGCCTGAAGTTTGAACGCATTGAAAATTACGCGTCCTATCGCCTAAATTTGGCAACTTGCCAATAACCTGCCAAGTTATCTCCAACTCTATGCCAAGCGTATAAAGACATCTTCCCCTTGTTTCATGTTGTGTTCATGTTTCGTGTTGATTAATGTTGGTTATTGGTACGTTGGTGACAAATATTTGCCATATTGTGCGTTAGATGGGTATGTGATTAAGGGAAGGGATCAGATATTATGTATCTTTGATCCTACGCAAGTAACTCAGTTTTACGCGAAACATATAAGTTTGGAAGTTCCTGATAGAGACGAGATTATTTTTCTATGTATTAAATATGTCAGGGCTATTCGTATGTTCTTTTTAAGTGTTACGTTACGATAGGTAGATAAATCGTAGATGAAATGAAATGTCTTTATTGGAGTTAACTCATTAAGAATCGATTTCCATATATAAGGGTGAGAAAAATAACACCAAGCAGAAGCTTGTCAGAACCTTAATATTTTCCATATTTCTCTATGGAGCGGAAACATGGACGCTCAGAGGAAACGACCACAAACGAGTTGATGCCTCCGAGATGTGGTGCTGGAGAAGAATGTTACGCATCCCCTGGACAGCTATGAGAACTAATGTGTCGATACTCAAGGAACTCTAAATAACAACAAGGCTTTCGTCCATCTGCCTTCAGCGAATACTTGAGTTCTTCGGTCACATCGCCCGAAGGAGTAGTAACAATCTCGAAAAGATAGTTATCACCGGCAAAGTCCAGGGGAAGAGACCAAGAGGACGAAGTCCGATGCGCTGGTCGGACCAAATCCGCACCACTCTCGACAGTAAGATGCATGATGCCATTCACGTTGCGGAGAACCGGCACCGTTGGCGTAATATAGTCCGGAACAAGGTGATCTGTGGAGGGGGTCACGACCCTCAGCATTGAGGAAATCGACGCAAGGAGGATGAGAAAAATGTGAAGAGTAAAATCTACTCGTGTATGACCTCGTTACGTTTTTGATGCGCACCTTAGGTGTGCAACTTTCTAATTTGGTTGTGACTGTATTAAGACGTACATAGGGCATTCTGCAAAGCGACTATACCTATAGGATATTGTGCTTGTTTATTTATACTGATATAAATAAACAAGCACAATATCCTATAATCGCTAAGTGTCGACGTACTTATATTGCTGTTTTTGTTATAAATATCAATAATTGAAATTGTTATTGTGATTTTTTTTTCATTAATTTGACATTGACATTTAATAAGGATACATCCTTTATACAAAAATCTCTTTACATGGTTGTATATAAACCAGAAATAATAAAAGAGATAAGCCATAATATCGATAGCCCTGTATTTGGAAATGGACCCTTACGAGTAGCCCTTGATTAATGTTAGATCTGTCCTTCCGGACCGTGACAAATATTTGTCGTTTACAGATATATTCGGCCCTTTATCGATGACAACGCTAAATGGATTCTGAGAGAGATAATCTACCGCACGGAGTGCCTTATTCACGGGTTCCGGGTTAGATTCCCGGTATGTTTTTTTAAACGCTTCCTACACGCATAGACCCACAGTAGGATTTTCTCCTGTGTCGTGGGTGCCATGGACACACACAAAGACGAATACACAAACACCCAAACCCAGAACATGAATCTAAACTCATAATTCAGATACCAGTCTGGCCGGGAATCGAACCCGGGACCCACTGCGTGTCAGACCGGTATGGTAACCGCTGCGCCACGCGGGTCGTCTACGTACGAGGAAACGTAGGAAACTAGCAATCGATCCATCTGGTGGTAAGTGGTCAATGCCTCAAACTAGCAGAATTGATGCGACTTCGTTCGCGCAGACTATAGTGTAATCTATCCAATCACATATTACATTAAACATTTGAGCACCACTCTTGGACATGTCTTTCCCCATCTGCAATGGGGATTTGATCAATATATCTAGCAGTGGGTAGTGATGCTATTCCGATAGTCCCAAAAAATTTTGCGACGACTGCTTTGCGTAAGGGTACACTGATCATTGTGCGCCGGTGTCCAAATCTTTTATGGATATTGATATGTTTTCTTATATTGTAGAACAATTTTAGTTCTATTATCAATAGATAACGCAGTGTATGCAATGAAACAATTTTTTTAACACGTTGACATTACTCAAGTTTTAGCAAAGAGGCCTCAAATATTCTAGTAATAAGAATAGCCTATGTTAATAAGATAACGTAGCATTCTAATGAAGAAATAACTTTTAAAATCGGTTCAGTAGTTTTAAGTAAATTCATGACAAACATACAAAAATACAAAGTTTTCCTCCGTATAATATTAGTATAGAAGCATCGTAACGTTTGACAAGACCCCCCTCCCCCCAAATTGCGTTACGTAATGCTTTAACGCTCCCAGTGGCGGATTTATAGATTTGCCGCCCATAGGCTATTCAATTTTTGCCGCCTCTAAATTTTGATATCTTAGTCCACAATCATATCAATTTTCTATCAATGAAATTTCAACTTTATAATTTGTGCTCCATCATCCTCGGTACATCAACTTTTCCCATATAGTTATTATTATTGAGAACTATGGTACCGTGTTAGATCCTTGGTTATTTTATAGCAAAGAATTATTAAAAAACATTATTTTAAGGAAAAAATATCGAAATTACCGAATCGTCATGTCGTTTGTTCTGGCGTTACAATACAAATACAATTACGCAATTGCATGCCTTAAGTGCGAAGCGCGTAGTAGGTATGCTCTATTCTTGCCTAAAAATCTAAATCCGATATTTTCTCACATTGAACCGTACCTAACAAATATGATGTACATGAATATTATTTAAAAAGCAACTTATCAGAAAGAAAAATAATCGCTGAGCTTATAAAAATTATTTTTTCGGTTATGATTAATTATTTTTTTATTTAAAAGGAAGTAATTTTAATGCCATATCGTATGGATTTTGGATGATCGTGTTTACAGTAAACACGATAACTTTCGAAAAAATCATTTTTTCACTTCAATTTTTTTTTAATATACTTATTTAATTGTAGAGAAGCCGTTGAATAAAAAATTGCAGCTGAGTATTGTTTTATCTTATTATAATTAATTCATTCCCATTGACATTTTCTGAAAAAGTTGGCTTTGCAAAAAAGTTATCAAATCTACTGATGTAAACATTTAATTTTGATAATTCGTGTACGACATGAGCGCTTAAGGCCTGCTCATTTGGATTTTCAAAACTTTTTCTTACTACAAATAAAATAATTAACTGATAAAATGTATCAACTTTCTAATGTCTCACTTCATATTTTGTGGAAGGAATTTTTTTATTGTCAAGTCACAGTCGTTCAACTATCAGTTATTCGATTAATATGATCTCTATAAGATACTGAACTAGTTTTTTATTTAATAAAAATTAGTCAATTTTAGTCAGTATTTTTTACCCATAAAGAAATTACTTTCTGAAATTGAATTTGACAAGTTGCAAACTTGCTGCAGCAATCATGGTTAGACCATCGATATTATATCAAGATTGAATTGGGTAAGCAGATCTCATAATTATTAGGTACAAGGAGAAAAAAAATATAGCAGTTATCAGTGAATATATGTAAAAATTACTAAATTTCGATTATAATATCAAATCGCTGTTGCGTTATTCTAAAAGTTCATAATCAGTAATGTATAATTAGTAAAGCGTTTAGGAATTGTTCATGCAGAGATGTTGAAATATTTATTAATTAGCACTGGATATGAGAATATTTCGATTTTTATTAAATATTTTAATTTCTCTCCAATTTTCGAAATTCGTATTATGTGTGTATAATATTTTTTTTTAATTTGTAAACCGAAATAAAAAAATTATGAACTAAATTTGCCACCCCTTAAAATTTGCCGCCCTAGGCTCCAGCCTACTCAGCCTGCTGGTAAATCCGCCACTGAACGCTCCCTAAATAGAAATGTACCAAATTTTAGTTTTTGAAGGTTTATTAAAATCACTGCTGAATGATATAAATCCCTCTCTCTCTCTCAGCTCTTACGTCAAAGGGAATTAACATTAGCAATTTTACTAACGCCATCTATTAACAACGCCTGGTACTAAACATCGATATTCTTATGGGATCATTCCCAGAGAGCGCGGTAAAAAGTAGCCTACGTCACTCTCTGCCCTCCTAAGTATCTCCTAGCATATAAACCATATCATATAATAGCTATGTGGCGACGTAAAAGGAACAAACAAACACACTTTCACATTTATAATATTAGTATGGATAGTATAGGAGTATGGACTTTTTTAGTTATGTTTCTTTCCTCAGATACCAAGCACATTTTTTAGTTTTAATTATCTCTTTCGGGTGAAGCCACGTCTATTAAATAAAATAAGCAAATTCTAAAGATGCGGGTCGTAATATTTTTAACAAATTGTAAGAAAAATCTGCAGCTTATTTGGAATTCTACTATTCGTAATTATTGTGTTTTATGATTACGTATTGGGGAAACCATATACAGGATTTCCAAGCTTCATGAGCCCTTTGGAGCCCACTGTTGGACTTAGGTTTTATGTAATTTTTTGCCATAAGTCACCTTGTCTAATACGTGTGAAATGAAATAAAATGTCAAATTTTACGCTAGCAGACTCACGCGACTTCGTTCGCGCACTCTATAATGTCATCTATCATTATAAATTTGAGATGCAGTGGTGCACGTTGCCCTTGCGTGGCGGCGGTGTCCAAGTTTTTCGTAGATATTCACATTTTCTACATTCTAGAACAGTTTTTGTTTATTATTAATAGGCATCGCATATCGTATGCGATAAAAGAAACTATAAAAAAAAATGCATTGGTTTACGTTACCGAAGGTTTAGCTAAGACCCCTGGTGTATTCTGGTAATTAAATAGCCTATATTACTCAGGAATAATGTAGCATTCTAATGGTGAAAGAATTTTGAAAATCGGTTCAGTACTTTTTAAGTTAATTCATAACAAACGTACAAAATACATATGTTTCCTCTTTTTAGTATTAGTATAGGCATAGATAGGCCAACAGAGCACTTATAAATTGTCAGTAACAATTTATTTTTCTTACATACCACCGAATCAGAACCCGAGGATAGTCAGAGGGTTTTATTTTTCCTCTGTATAACTTTTTTTTCTACCATCTTGTTTTATTTGTGATCCATTGATTACTGATGTTTATGGACGGCGGTTACCACCCACCTTTAGGACTGCATACTTTTCTACTTCAATATTATAAATAAGTTAGTATGTTAATATAACAAAATTGAAATACTTCTGAATGTTTTTCATACGCTATATAAGTAAAAAGTGTAGTCAAAACACGCTGCGGAATTTCTCATAAGAAACATTTCAGAATTTGATAAAATAACTTCGTGGAAGCATTATTTGTCGGTAAAAATGTTTAATTAGACTTTTATGGAAGAATTTTTAATGTTTCTGCTTTTTTATCTTAAAACAGGTAAGGAATATTACAGAGCCACTGAGCAGTACGTTTTTACGCGGTTTTGCGTTTGAAATTCTTGGCTTTACATGAAAAACTTTTAAGCGATTATATTCAACAGAGTAGGCACAAGTTTATATAATAAAAGCGATGAGCTGAAATACTGAATAATTTATTTAAGTTTATGTTCCACTCTTCCTTAGTTTTGATTCATAGACTAGTCCTCTCAGGCGTTTCCTAACGATTTACTTTTTCCCTTACTCTCGTCAACCCATTATTGTCCCACTGCTGGGCACGGGTCTTCTCTCAGAATGAGAGAGCTTAGGCCATAGTCCACCGCGCTGGCCAAGTGCGAATTGGTGGACTTCACACACCTCCGAGAACTTTTTTTTTTTAAGAACTCTCGGGTGTATAGGTTTCCTCATGATGTCTTCCTTCACCGAAAAGCAGTGATAATTAATTTCTAATACACACATAAATCAGTGGTGCGTGCCTGGGTTTGAACCTCGGACCTCCCAATCGAGAGGGCAAGTTTCAACCATTAGGCTATCACTGGTCTATATCTTTCCCGTACTAAGATTGAAAAAATATTTATTGATTATTATGTTTAAAAGGTAAAGGAAGAATGGAAATTTCCTACTCTCTTTTTTTAAATAACCGAACACGGAATTCACTGGATGGTAAGTTGTTTTTGCCGTCTATGGTTATCTGTAAGCAATTTTACACAGGATTGGTGGTCTCCGTGAAATCTAATCACAGATACGTTGCTTCTCCCAGGGACTAAGAAGGTCGCCACATATTAACGTCGTTAATACGTCGACCATCCTGGTCCTCTGGAATGGTAACGCAATTGCGATGTCAGATAGAACCCCTGTACTTTATGAGAGAAAGTTCTCAGGGTGGTAAAACCAGTGTAGTTTGGCCGGGGAAGTACCATCGCCACACCTATTTCTGAATGTGTGAAGCAAAGCGTTTTGATACAAGGGTTTGGTTGCCGGCACACTTTCACATGAGGCAACCATCATAATCCACGGGAATAGCAACGCATCTGTGATTGACTTCAGATGGAACCCATGTTCTGTATGTAGTTAATTACAGATGTCCATGGGCGGCAGTGGCCACTTACCATCGGGTGGACTACATGCTCGTTTGCTACAACAAAAAAAATGTATTTATTCACGATGAGTGTGATACACAATAAACTTAAAAACTAATTATAAGAATAAGCAAATTAAGTTTCTTATCCTAGAAATATATATATTTTTACAGACAGTAGTAGCGGCCACTTACCATTCAGTAAACAGCAGGCTCGATCACTGAGCCGTGCTACTTCATATTATTATTATTATATTAATACGTGAAGCAAAAACTTGTGACGCATTTTTAAGTAATATGCCGCGGACGGATTAGTATGAAATTTTGCACGGTTATAGTAGACGTAGAGAAGGAGTGCAGAATGTTAATATTTGTTACATATAATGCATATATCATACATAAAATCAACTAAAACACATTACACATTACCATGCATCTGTCACAAACACAAATAAAACGGAATAGAACGTTCAATGTGTTACTATGAAAACACGTAACGTAAGAAATGACAGTGTCTTTGTCAAAATACCCGATATTGTTTTTAAAGGCTTAGCTAACTAAACTTCTTTTTATATATAACGGGTGCGTTCAAAATAACTTGAAAACGATTACATTTTATTTGAATTTGAGAGATATTCATACTACTTTGGACAATATATAGTTTAGTTTTTTAATTTAAATTACGGTCGAATTTCGACCGATGCGACAGGTGACTAGTAGAAACAAAAATACTAAATTCTACCGTTAGGTGCGAATACTTCAATTTGCAGTACGGAATCGAA
Source organism: Spicauda simplicius (assembly GCA_949699795.1). Classification (NCBI taxonomy): domain Eukaryota; kingdom Metazoa; phylum Arthropoda; class Insecta; order Lepidoptera; family Hesperiidae; genus Spicauda; species Spicauda simplicius. Next base: position 14,371,321 of record OX453079.1, read on the forward strand.
CAAGCTACCGCAAAATGAAAAAACCGTTTGCACGATTGTTTGAATAAAACCCGAATCAAATTCGATTTGGAATTCGTTTTCAAGAATAATGCAGTTCTCCAGTAAACGGTTTTATTTTTTGTGGTGGCTATTCGGTGTTGGTTATGTAATTTCAGTCTTTCATGAATTTTCCTATTAGCATTATGAATTCCTAAATTCAATAACAGACCTAATGCTCTTAGTTTTTTTTCTCATTTTTTGAAAAAGTTTTTTATTCTCATTTTTTTCCGTTTTTGAATATCATAAAATTGAAAACGTAAACGTTCTATGTATATTGCAATGTATGGGCAAACACTTAATCAATGATTATCAATATATTATTTATTATTTATATTTGGTCTAAATATAATCTGTTTTTTTTTGTGATATAGGTATATGTTACCAAAGCTTTGGGATTTGTGTTATTTTACAATTAATAGATGGCGAAAGAATAGATTGCTTTGTATAAAATTAGCTGGCGGAACGTAAAAACATTATTATGTAATACCCTTGTATTACATAAAAATGTTTTTACGTTCGATTTTGTTGAAGGAGTAAAAAACCTAATGAACAGATGTATTGTTCTTTAATTAATTGATAAAAGAATAATTACTTTATGAAACCTCCCTCGGGACGTTTTACGCTACGTATTGTTGAAATAAGGAAGCTTTGTAATATAGCTATTTTATAATTAGTGACTGAATTCTCTTATGTGTTATTTTATGGGCGGGTAATGTTTATGGTTGAGTGAGAAGCACCACCACGACACCTATTTCTAGCCAAAACTGTTTTTGTGATTCAGTGGAAGAATGTAGTTACCGCCTTAATTTCATATGTGGCTGCTATCTTAGTCCGAGAGAACAGCGATGCATTTGTGATTGACTTAAGATTTTGTAGGTGGTAGAACCAGTTAGTTATTCGCCCGGGAAAATTTACCGCCACACCTATTTCTAGCGTGAAGCAGTTTTTGCGTTCGATGGAAGGGTTTGGTTAGGTTGCTGGCGCACTTTTATATGAGGCGACCATCATAGTCCTCGGGAGTAGCGATGCATCTGTAATTGACTTTAGATAGAACTTCATGTTCTATATGAAGTTGATTACATATGACCACTTACCATCAGGTGGACTGCATGCTCGTTTGCTACTGCGATCTTGTAAAAAAAAAGATAGAACTATTGTTCTGTATGAAGTTGCTTACAGATGGTCAATGAGCGAGAATGACAACACACCATCAGGTGGACTGCATGCTCCTTCGCTATTTCAACTAGGCAAAAAAATAGCATGAGGTAAGCAAGTGTTACCATTAGCTGCTTCAATCATTTAAAAAAGTAGCATCAGTAAATTTGAGAATCGTCAACACATTTCTACTTGTTTTAATTTTAAGATATAGTCGTAAATATTTAATGTAATGTGTACGTAAGTGAAGCAAGCCGGGTATCAGTTCGATATATATGGTAATAGAGAATGAATGATATATGAAACTCTATCTAGGTGCACGACAGTGTGTCAAGCCAAGTTCAAACGTATCATACGCAGTATCTATATATTTTTATCCAATTAAAATAGCAAACGAGCATGTAGTCCACCTGATGGTAAGTGGTCACTATCGCCAACGAACACCTGTAAGCAACTTCATATAGGTGTTTTATTTAAAGTTTTTTTTACACGCTTTCTACACTCAAAGCCCCACAATAGGATTTTATCCTGTGTCGTGGGTACAATGGACACACACAAGATGAATATACAAACACTCAGACCCAGAACATTAATCTAAACTTATCATACAGATACCTGTCTGGCCGGGAATCGAACCCGGGACCCATTGCGCGTCAGACCGGTATGGTAACCATTCCACCACGCGGATCGTTAAAAGCTAATCACAGAAGCGTTGCTACTAACGAGGACTAAGATGATCGCCTCATTTGGAGGCGATCCCTTTCAGGAAAACGTTAAATCTTATTCACATTAGAATTAAGTGTGCAGTGGTGCCCTGGTCGAACACCACTTATTCTGCCACTTGACAAATTATATCATACTTCATACTAATATTATAAAGGCGAAAGTTTGTGAGTGTGTATGTTTGTCACTTCTTCAAGTCTAGATGGTTGAAGCGATTTTCATAAAATTTGCTAAGGAGTTAGCTGATACTTTGGATTAACATATAAGCTACTTTTTACTGTGGGAAAATCTTATTCCCACGGGACAATCGATTTTTGTTAACGCGGGCGTAGCTGCGGGATTCAACTAGTATAACATAATATGCAATGTTTTCACTTAGTTTTCTTTTTATCATAATTCTGTTATCGTTCCACGTCTTTATTTACATAGGCAGATCAGTAAACTCGTAAAATTAAAATGTGTAGACTGTTAGTTCAACACAGTAGGTAAGTACTCGGTTTTGTTTGTCTAAACCTGAATAAAATCTACACATGTCATGTTGGGTATGTAATGAACTGTCTTTAATTTAACTAAATTAGATTTATTCTAGATTTGGTAAGAGACTAAGATTTTTTGTACAAACTTGGCCCTTATTTATACTTAATCTAATATATAAAATTCTCGTGTCACAGTTTTTGTTGCCATACTCCTCCGAAACGGCTTGACCGATTTTGATGAAATTTTTTGTGCTTATCCGGTATCTTTGATCCACCCTTATTTTTTTTTATATGGCAAAACAACGTTTATCGGGTCAGCTAGTATTATATAAGAGTTTGTTTGTTTGACCGTGGTAATCTCTGTAAGGACTGGTCAGATCTAAATATATTTTTTGAAACTAATAGGATGTTATCCAGGATGGCTATAGGCTATTTTATTTAATTTGGATGATTGGAAAGAGAAAAGACAAATGGAAAGAGACTTCTGTATAGAGTCTCATACATAAAGGTCAATTAAATTGGTTTTACCGCGCGAATTATAATTTATACGCTTACCTCGAAAACCACTGATTTTAATGCGGAACGGATTTTAATGTGGTTTTCGTTTTTAAATAAAGATTTTAATTATGACTTAAGTAGTTGCAATAGTGCAAATAGTGCATTGCAATTTCCCCATATTTTGTACCGATATTTTACAAGAAACGATAACGTCGAAAATCGGTATACATTGGGGTACATATTTTGGCTCACGCTGCGGAAATGGTTACAGTTATGTAGAAATTATGTATGGCAGTATTTTTTGCCATAAAAAATTCTAAATTATATAAATTTACATTAGGGTTGGTAGTGCAATAGCATTTAAAGACTAATCATACGGGTTGACTCTGTCGTCACTTATATACCTATTCTATATCACAAGAACAATGTAAGGCAGTTGCAAATGAAAGATTGAAAACACTTAAGCATGCCAATTTCTTCACGGTATTTTCTTTCGCCGTTAAAGCAGTTAATTAACATTAAATACACATTTGTGCTGAAAAAACAGGTACATGCCTAGATTTGAACACGCAACTCTAGACTACGAGGTACTTATTCACAGATTATTTCTAGCCTCGTTATTCATAGCATTTAAGTTTTTTATAACAGACTAGCAGAACCGACGCAACTTCGTTCGCGCAGACTAAGTAGGTATACTGTAATCTTGTCCCTGTAGTTCCGGGACCAGAATAGGACTACGGTACACTCTGCCTGTCGTAAGAGGCGACTAAAAGAGGCTTCCGGGGTTGCGGGCGGGAAGAGTGGGAGCTCGAACCGTCCGGTCAAGTGACCCCGGGAAGGACGGGCATGTGTGGTTGCATGTTGCCGTAAAAACCAGAAAGTGCGGTGAGCAGTTCACGCCTACCAGAGAAGAGCCCGATGGGGCACACGCTGAGGACACCGGCGGCGGTCAACTGGAGTTCCCGGAGTCCTCTTCGCAGCGTCGAGGTCGGCCACCGGGGGGGTTTTAGTGCGGTAAGAATCCCACATAACCCGCGTCGCTCCCACGACGTCGGGTACTTTTTGAAAGTTTCCCCCTCGAAAAAAAAATACTGTAATCCAATCATTGTGCATTCGAGCACAATTCCTGAACATATCCCTCCACCCATCCGTAATGTTTCATGTATTAGTTTACTGTAGCTTGTTTATCTCCTCTTCTGTTCACTGATATAATTATTGTTAACTATAATGCCCTTATGTTGTATGTGAGTTGCGTTTGGAAATAAAGTTTTTCTGTTTTCTGTTCTGTTTTCTGTAATGGGGATTTGGTCAATAGTCATAGTCAGCAGTGGATATTGATGCTATTCCGATAGTAGTCCCAAAAATTTAGCGACGACTGCTTTGCGAAAGGGTATACTGATCATTGTGCGGCGGCGGTGTTTAAGTCTTTCCTAGATATTGGTATGTTTTCCTATATTGCATAACATTTTTTGTTCTATTATAGATATCACAGTGTATGTAATGAAAAAAAAATTGACACATTGAATCACGTTACTTAAGATTTAGCAAAGACACCTTATATATTCTAGTAATAAAAAAAATGCCTGTGATACTCAGGGATAATGTAGCTTTCTAATGGTAAAGTAAAGATTTTTTAAAATCGGTTCAGTAGTTTTTAAGTTAATTTATGACAAACATACAAAGTTTTCCTCTTTATAATATAAGTATAGAAGTAGCAAATGAACATGCAGTCCATTAATTGTAGTTGTCAATATCCCCCAGGGACATATATTATGAATACTAGAGAGATTTAGATTGCAATTTCTGCTTAGTCCAACGCTTACTCCAAGTCTTCCTTCCTCCCCAAACGCTTGAAACCACAAAAATGTCGCTTCATAATATTTATTTGTCCTCTTACCCGGAGGTAAATGGGTTGTACAGGCACGGGTCTTCTCTCAGAATGAGAGAGGTTTAGGCCATAGTCCACCGCGCTGGCCAAGTACGAATTGGTGGACCATTGATGGACTATTTATTTATTTAACCTTTGATTTTTAAATTTGACCATAAAAAAATGGACCAAAGGCGGACTTAATGCTTAATAGCATTTTCTCCCAGTCAACCTTAAGGAAGCGCAGAAAAAAATGAGTAAAGATTGTATTTTGAATAGTTGAATTAAATAATTTATTTATTCGACGCAACAATGATTTTCTAAAATTATTTATGTATTAGAAATTAATTATCACTACTTTTCGGTGAAGGAAAACATCCTGAGGTAACCTACTCCCTAAATAAATCCCTCTTATCTCTTTTTGCTTCTTAATTAAAACATGCTTTGTGATAAACAATATGCATGCTAGTTTTTTATTGTTTATATAAAGCTTTTACGGAGACAATGAACTTTGTACTTAGTAATTAGTGAAGGCTGGAGCTAATCAGCGTGTGGATGAAAATAATCAAAATGAAAACTGTAAGAAATTGAAACAGCAAACGAGCATTTTGTCTATAATGGTAAGTTGACACTGCCGCTTAAAAGCATATGTAAACAACTTAATAAAGAACAGTAGTTCTGTCGAAAGTCAATCCCAGATGAATTGGTAATACCGAAAACTAAGATGGCCGCTAGAGCTAAACTAGAGCAGTGGTAGCCTGATTGAAACTTGTCCTCTCGATCGGGAGGTCCGAGGTTCAAACCCAGGCACGCACCACTGATGTATGTGCGTATTATACATTAATTATCACTGCTTTTCGGTGAAGGAAAACATCGTGAGGAAACCTACACACCCGAGAGTTCTTTATAAAAAAAAAAAGTTCTCGGAGGTGTGTGAAGTCCACCAATTCGCACTTGGCCAGCGCGGTGGACTATGGCCTAAACTCTCTCATTCTGAGAGAAGACCCGTGCCCAGCTGTGGGACAATAATGGGTTGACGACGACGACATATAACGAAGTGAACACGACATCAGGATGGTCGAGGTCTTCATTACTGTCCATTCTTGAAGATTTCAAGTAAAACACAAGAGTAAACTTCTTCGATTTATTCGCAATAGAGGAGGTCCGATCGCTTCGACGGTTAAACAAGAATCTTTTTCTACCGGCAGGCGCTTGGCTTTTTATAATAAAGTTGGGTGAGGTGACAATAACAAATTTATGGAGGGTAAACTAAATTACAATTCTAAAAATCATTAAATTAGCAAATTTAATAAACAAACAATTTTCGATCTTTATACTAACTAGAATAATTATTTTCGGCGACGTGTTTTTCATAAATACGCGGTGGCCCGCCGACATATATTTACTACAGTGAAAATAGTGGAGTTTAGTTAAATGAAGCTCTTAGCTCAGCCAATTTCACAGCTCACTGGTTAAAGCTGGATCCAACTGAGCTAAAGCTTTGACCAGGCCAATTTAATTTCTTCACTTTATTTCCCTCCAGCTTAACAAAGGGTAACTCAATAAGTTGCTTAAACATTGATGACTCGTCTGGCAGTTATAATGATGTGCAGGAAGGATCCGGATTCGATTCTCAGCCTAACAGATTAGTACTATTTTTGTAATTAACAATCCAAAAAACAGCTAGTAGTTGTAAGATCGTAACATATTTTTTTTATCTGACTGAAGTAGCAAACGAGCATGCAGTCCACCTGATGGTAAGTGCTCATTGCCGCCCATGGACATCTGTAAGCAACTACATACAGAACATGGATTCCACCTGAAGTCAATCACAGATGCGTTGCCACTCCCGAGGACTATGATGGTCACCTCATGTGAAAGTAAGCCGGCAACCATACCCTTCTATCGAAATGCAAGAAATGCTTCACGCTAGAAATAGGTGTGGCGGTGATAATTCTCCGGTCGAACTACACTGGTTCTACCACCTCGAAATAGAACAGAATGATGTTATATAAATGTTGAGGTATAGAATCTGAGGACGAAAAATATTTTTTAATTATAGATATAGCAAACGAGCATGCAGTCCACTTGATGTTAAGTGGCAATTACTACTCATGAACATCTGCAATCAATCCCAGAATTTGGTGAGTTTGGCTTACACGGGCACACACAAATTGTAAATTACATTTTAAGCTACTGCATAGCTTTTATCGCGGGCTTTGAGCGCGGCGACCGAATCAAGGAATTCCGTAACGAAAAAAACCTTACACCCCCCACTGCTCCTACCATGTAGCGCGACCGAGCGTTCGCTTAACGTATATATGTTACGACAGTACGAAGCTGGCTCGGATCGAGACGCGCTGCTCGGAAATCGGACGAATATGTAAGCAGCTGTTTGTAAAAAATATATAGTATCAAAGAAAAAACTTGAATTAATATCAAAGAAAAATACTGCATAAATAAATAAATAATTATAATTGCATAAGTTGATAAAAAATGTTATGCAATAGTTTTACCACGGCAGTCCCCGAGTGCCGCACGTTTTTGTTGCGGTTTTGTCTTTTGGTTTTGTCTTACTAATGGTACGCCGTGTGTACGTTGGAATTATTGAGGGCTAAGTAGCCTTCAAACCAGAAAACATCAGTTTTAAAACCTACATTTAGACAGATATAGGTAAGGCGTTAGAAGCTCATGTTTGACTAACATTCAATTCATTTAAGAATATCAGGTTACCAGAATATAATTCTATCAGAATGTGAGAATTTAAGAATATAAGGCTATGATATAAATAAGGTTGTAAGTTGTCCACCAATTCGCACTTGGCCAGCGCGGTGGACTATGGCCTATAACTCTCATTCCGAGAGAAGACCCGTGCCCAGCAATGGGACAATAATGGGTTCACGACAAGGTTTTAAGCTGCATGTACATATATCATACATACCTTTAAATCCGCCCCAATATATCAGTTTCCTGAAAAATAGCATTCAGTGATGAACACTCGTCCCTGCGCTATGACTCACGTTACGTCATACTCTGCGTACAGCTGATTTGAAACATGAATCAATGTTACTGGCTGCACCCGGCTTTTGGAATCATCAGTCTTTTTGAATGGTAGAACGTTTCGAAATTAAATTTTAATTTTTAATTTTTGACGCATACGATGTATTCTTTTAAGGATCTGCACCCAACAGATACAAACAGGACAGAAACTCCGCTGTCCGTTAGCGTCTGTCTGTCACCAGGTATGTTACAAACTGTGATAGCCATTTTACAGATACCTAAATTTTTGCAGATCGTATATTTTTGGCTAAGTTATACAAAAAGATACTAGAAACAGAATAAAATGAATATTTCAGGGGGGTATAGAATAGGCTTAATTTGCTGTTTATTTTCCGATAATGGTACGGAATCATTCGTGCGCGTTCGGACTTACACTTGGCTGTTTTTTTTGTATATTGTAAAACACCCTTTCCACACTCATAGCCCCACACCAGGATTTTCTCCTGTGTCTTGGGTACGATAGACACACACAAGACGAATACACAAACACCCAGATCCAGAACATGAATCTAAACTCATCATTCAGATACTTGTCTGGCCGGGAATCGAACCCACTGCGCGTCAGACCGGTATGGTAACCGCTCCGCCACGCTGGTCGTCTTAGTAGTAAATGAACATGCAGATCATCTAATGGTAAGTGGCCCATGACGCCCTAAATAAAAGGAATCGACTCCTTTCTAAACGAAAGTTGGCCACAATGGTGTTTTAGACTTGTGGATAAGCTAGAACACAGCACCGCTGTTATTAGGCAGAAATACAGCGGTGTTCTACCACCGTATACTTATAATTATTATCTTAATAATATTACTAGTAATTCTACCGTAATTTAAATTAAAAAACTAAAATTCATATTGTCCAAAGTAGCACGTAATATTTCTCAAATTCAAATGAATTTTAATGATTTTCAAGTTATTTTGAACGCACCTGTTAAAGGTAAAAAGAGGTTTATTTGTTTGTGTCGAATGCAAGGTGCACACTGCCTTGTAGCAAGGGATGGTAGCGTCTGCCTTCTCTTCACGCAACACTGAGCGGGTAGGCGTAGATGCATAAAAGTGTATCGGCTGAATTAGTTAAAGGATAACTTTGGTGAACGTGCTGTTGCTTACATTGCTCAACGGAGTGTTGTTTTTGTTGATACCAGTATGCCTACGTTATTCCAAATGTTAATTCCGTAAAGTGTCATAGTGACTAAATCAGTGTCCTAGCCCGTAATTCTTACGCCCACAATTGAACCATGACTGATATAGAAAGGACCACCCTACATTTTGAAATTTTTATTATAGACCCGTAAATCAAATACAAACAAATTTACTTGACGGTATAACTATTAATATAGCTACCATAGTATATACAATACGGAGAGAATATAATGAAATGAAAATAAAACTTATAAATGTAACCAAAACAAACTCATGATAACCCAGATCTGACCTCTCATACTAATATCTGTTAACTATCAAACAGATCTCTGATATTAACATCAGCATGATTTGAATCAGAGATTTCTGATGATTCGAATTTAAGCGATTATCAAAAATTTAATTTTTGTTTTTATAATATTAAAATAACAGATAAGCATGCAATCCACTTGATGATAAGTGGTCACTGCCGCCTATGGACTTCGGTGAGCAAGTTTATTCAGAACAAAGTTTCTACCTGAAGTTAAATAAAGATATGGGCCATATAGAACTGGGCCGCAACCAAACACTTCTACCGAAACGTAAAGACGCCCAGAAATAGGTATGGTGGTGAATCCGCACCGGTCAAACGACTTATATTCTTCCATATCGCAACTATCATGCGGCGCCCATATAGGACACATGTAGTTTCGTCGTGATCCAGCGAAATATGGTGAGCGCCGACTTTGGGACTATGTAGGAACTAAGTATTGCGTAAGCTCTAAACCAACATGTATTTAAATATTTTCTTACTTTTTGTGGCATGAAAGACGGCTGTATTTTTTGTTTATTTTTTTTTTGATATAATGTAGTAGTAACAAACGCTTGCAGCCCACCTCACGGCAAGTAACCGCTGCCACGCCCATCAATAACCCACCGATAAAATCATTTTTATCCAGCCGCTGACACAATGCTACCTCTTAAGCTGTTGGAAGGCCTCAAATACATATGTGACTTAACCTCTATATCTAAAAATCTGAAAAGTGTCTCAAATGAGCAATTTAACCATTTCATTTCAAGCATTACAGATGGACATAACGAGTCATAATGACTTAAAATATATCAAGATAAGTCACAAATAGCTCAGTAATATAAATAAACAGTAATTATAAATTGAGTTAAATAAAGCGAAAGGAATTCGAGGCAGTCAATAGGGCTCACTCGAGATCAACGTAAACACCGCTTATTTGAGCTTCCATTTCTGTTTATTTGTTCAGATAATTGTGCTTTTGACCGCTGATTTATTTCATTTAATAAGCGGTCTTATGCTACCGGGAATGAAGCCCCAAAATTAAAGTAAAATTATACCAATTACAGTTTACAGATTGATTTGTGCAATTCAATGTTGATGTAACGATGTATGGTTTAAAGAATTACAAGTACTAGTGCCATCGCAACGGTCGAAATTCGACTGTAATTTAAATTAAAAAAGTAAACTTCATATGGTTCATTACAATTTATTTAAATTAGAGAAGTATTGGTGCTATACTTCTCTAATTTAAATAAATTGTAATAATTTTCAAGTGTTTTTGAACGCACCCGTTATATATAAAAAGAGGTTTATTAACTAAGCTGCATTTAAAAGTAATAGCGGGTATTTTGACAAAGATATGTGATATTTTGACGTTGTGTTTTCATAGTAAGACATTGAATGTTCTATTTCGTTTAATATGTATGTGTTTGTGTCAATTGCCAGGTAATGAGTGTATTATATTTTTAGTTGATTTTATGTATGTTTTATGCATTATTAGAAAAAAATATGAGCATTGCACAATCGTTATCTACATCAACTATAACCGTGCGTAAGTTCATACGCCTTTGGCAAATATCTTAAAGACGAATCACAAGTATTTGCTTCACGTATATAGGTATATCGCTATTAAATCTCAAATTTTATTGCGATCAATATGAAGCTTTTTTTATTTGATCAAAGTAGCAAATGAACATGCAGTCCACCTGATATGAAATGGTCACTGCCGCCCATGGAGCCATGGACATATGTAAGCAACTTCAAATAGAACATGCGTTCTATCTGAAGTCAATCACAGGTGCGTTGCTACTCCCGAGAACTAAGATGGTCGCCTCATATAAAAGTTTGCCGACAATCACACCCTTCTATCGAAACGCAAGAAATGCTTCACGCTAGAAATAGGTGTGGCGGTGGTACTTCCCCGTTCGAACTACACTGGTTCTACCACCTGAAAATAATAAAATTGTAATAATGGTCAATGAAAATTCTCTGAAATAAATGATGTTACCCGAATGCATGACCAAATATATCTCCTCCTATCTCCAGCAACATTAGTATTCAAGTAGATATTCTACTTCATTTAATATTCTGCCTGCACTAACCACTTCACCGTTCTGGCAGATTATGATAAAGTTTTCCGGGAACTAATCGGAATCGTACGCTAGAATAAGTCCGATTCAAATTTAACAGCTTAATGGGTATAATTGTTGGTAAATGGTTGAATCTTTTGTGATTTTGAAGCTAGCAACACTACATACATATATTCCGTACTGGCTCTTACTCGCGGCTTCGCCCGCACGGTTAAAGGGAATTAACATTAGCATTTGATAGCTTTTTTCAGAACTTGCATATGAATTTTACTAACACCATCTATTAACAACGTCTGGAAGTACTAAATATGTATCAATTTTAGACTAGTATTATCGCGGAATTGATACATTATAATACTTAACGGGTACTCACGATATGCGGTTTCTCCCCGCTACCGCAGTTTGGCCGTGACCACGATCCATGCAACTGGGTTGAAATATCGGCAAAAAGAATTCTATAAGAATTCATAAACCGCTTATCGTGAGTACCCGTTAAGTATTTTAAAATAAAATATCGACATTCAACTCATGAGAATGAGAGAGTAGCCTACGTCACTCTCCGTCCCCCTAACTATCTCTTAACATATGAACCATATCATATAATAGCTATGTGGTGACGTGAAAGAGGAACAAATAACACATACTTTCACATTTATAATTATTAATATTAAAAATGTGAAAGTGTGGATAGTTTGGATATGGATTCATCACCAATGAAATTCTCTTCTTCAGAAAAGACATCTTAAATAAAATGCGAAAGAACCTCTTTTTTCAAGCCGGCAATTTATTGGCAACTCCTCTGGTTTTGCAAGTTTCAAAAGCGACGGTGACTTCTTTCCATCAGGTAGCCCGTCTGCCTAGGTGATGTTGTTAAGTTACGGCATCCCCTGCCTGTCATAAGAGGCGACTAAACGGGGATTCTGGGATTGCGGGCGGCTAGAGTGGGAGCTTGAACTGTCCAGCCAGGCGATCCTGAGAAGGACAGCGGTACGTGTGGTCACATACCGTCGTAAAGACTAGACCGAGCGGTGGGCCCAGCCACGCATGTGGGAGGAGCCCGATTGGGCAAAGCGCTCAGAGGATTCCGGTTGGCTTCTTTTGGAGTTCCCGGAGACCTCTTTGTAGGGCGAAGGTCGGCCACCGGCTTTAGTGCGGTAAAAATCCCACATAACCCTGCGTCGCACGGCGGGTACTTTTTGAAAGTTTCCCCCTTGAAAAAAAATAAGGTGGTGGTGGTAGGTGTAAATATATCAGATTAAAATATGTAAGTAACATGAAACAACACTTCATTTTGACAACAACAGCAATACTTTAGAGCCTTTAGAAACATAAAACTCTACACCTAAACTATTCTCAAGGTATACAATATTCAAGAAGCAATTTTCCAGGGAACATCTCGGACGATTGTGCGGTCAGGCGGCTAGGATTTTCATCTGTTCGTGTATGAATATTGTATTTATTTGACCGGTTCCCTCGTTAAAGAACTTAAAGTTTTAAAATGAAATTTATTTTTTCTTTTAGACAACTGCATCAGAACGAGGGTAATATTTTTATGTAAGTACATTTTTTGGCACGTGGTATAGCCCAAACGACTTGACGAATAGTAACATATCATTAGAACCGTATTTGCTGAATGTGGTACAACCCATTATTGTCCCACTGCTGGGCACGGGTCTTCTCTCAGATTAAGAGAGTTTTAGGCTGGCCAAGTGCAAATTGGTGGACTTCACACACCTCTGAGAACTATTTTCTTTTAAAAGAACTCTCGGGTATGTTGGTTTCCTCACGATGTTTTACTTCACCGAAAAGCAGCGATAATTAATTTCTAATACTCAAATAAGTGGTGTGTGCCTGGGCTTGAACCTTGGATGTCCCCATCGAGAGGGCAAGTTTCAACCATTAGGCTATCACATTGGTTCTACCATATAATAAGTGTTTCTTTTCCTATAAGTATAAAACTCACATAAAAGAATGACAGATTTTACCACGTTGAACTAAGATGGCACGTTTTGAAAATATGAAATGAAATGAAATGAAATGTCTTTATTTTGCATAGGCCTTCGGGGGAGCTTACAAATTGTCAGTTACATTTATATATATTTTTTACACTACCACCGGATCGGAACACGAACTCAACTGAGAAGATCCGACAAGAAACTCAGTGGATTTGTCTTTTTTCTTTGTATATCTTTTTTTATTTTTTTATTTGCCATCTTGTTTTTACATGGGTAACAAAAGTTAGCTCCAGTATATATTACCTTCAAATAACAGCAGAGCTACTATAAAGCTATGTAACTATATAGCTGCTATAAAATATTATAAAGCAGACATTTGTGTGACAACAAGCGAATATCAAACAGTTCTGCCCTTTTTAAACATTATTGAAGCTTTGTATACACATGTTTCGTCTTTTTTTGACGACCCGCGTGGCGCAGCGGTTACCGCACCAGTCTGACACGCAGTGGGTCCCGGGTTCGATTCCCGGCCAGCCAGGTATCTGAATGATGAGTTTAGATTCTTGTTCTGGGTCTGGGTGTTTGTGTATTCGTCTTTGTGTGTTTCCATGGCACCCACGACACAGAAGAAAATCCTACTGTGGGGCTATGAGTGTAGAAAGCGTTTTTTTTATTATATTGAAGTAGCAAACAAGCATGCAGTTCACCTGATTATGGTTAGTGAAGCCCATGGACGTTTGTATGAACTTTCATATGTGTCGTCAACCCATTATTGTCCCACTGCTGGGCACGGGTCTTCTTTCAGAATGAGAGAGTTTAGGCCATAGTCCACCGCGCTGGCCAAGTGCGAATTGGTGGACTTCACACACCTCCGAGAAGTTTTTTTTTTTAAGAACTCTCGAGTGTGTAGATTTCCTCACGATGTTTTTCTTCACCGAAAAGCAGTGATAATTAATGTATAATAGGTACGCACATAAATCAGTGGTGCGTGCCTGGGTTTGAACCTCGGACCTCCCGATTGAGAGGGCAAGTTTCAACCATTAGGCTATCACTGCTCTTGTATTGAACTTTCATATAGTTTTTTATATTTGAACCTAGCGATAAGGCAGACGGGCTACCTGATGGAAAGTAGTCACCGTCGCGTATGGACATTCCCAATACCATAGGAGTCGCCACTGCATCGCCGGCTTTATAGTGTAAGGGTTCTATCTTATATGCGTTTCTACTCTCGAGGACTAATACGTCCGCCTCATATAAAGGTAAGCCCACAGACCACTAACAAGACCCTTAACAAAACGCAAGAACAGGTCCACTGCTCCTCGGCCGAATTTCATTGGTTCTTCTCGTCAAACCATTATTGTCCCACTGCTGGGCACGGGTCTTCTCTCAGAATGAAAGTTATAGGCCATAGTCCACCGCGCTGCCCAAGTGCGTATTGGTGGACTTCACTCACCTACGGGAGCTTTTTTTAAAAACACTTGGGTATGTAGGTTTCCTCACTATGTTTTCCTGCAGCGAAAAGCAATGATAATTAATTAATAATACGCACATAATTTCAGAAAAATCAGTGGTGCGTGCCTGGGTTTGAACCTCGGAACTCCCGTTCGAGAGGGAGAGTTTCAATATAATAATTGTTTCTTTTCCTATAAGTACCGGCTGAACCTTCATATTCCCAATTTTTTTGTATTCGACTTAATTAGAATTTTCTTCTAAACAAGTGGTAAAATGAAATCCCAAGTATTTAGTATGAGTATTATTATACATTGTTAAAATTATATTAAGACTACTTTATGTTTTTTATGCTAATACTTTGAATAAATCTATTAACACTATATATAAAACAAAATATAAGGGCTGGTGCGTATTTTGGCCAAAGAATCAGTTTGGCCATACAAAGAGGTAACGCCGCCAGCATTCTTGGGACTCTCCCAAGAGGCAGTGATATGGACTCTTTGTTTTATTTATAATTTCTTTTTATTTTCTTTTACTTTGTTTACTTTTTTTTAAATATGTTTTATTTATTTTTATTATTATACATGTATTTTGATTTTTTGGTTTGATTTTGAGTATTAAAGTTAGTTACAGCATGCCGGTGACAGTATTTTAAGTTTATTTATTCCTTATTAAATTGAAGCTAACTCAGACAAAACTGTCAAAGGCCTGAAGACCTTGTAAAATATTTATTTTACGTTATATTACTTTTTTTGTATATTTAGCTCTCAAAATTAGTAGGCTGAAGTGGCAAATGGCCGGCCACATCGCTCGCAGGACCGATAACCGATGGGGAAGGAAGGTCCTCGAGTGGCGACCACGTTTAGGCAAAAGGAGTACAGGTCGCCCCCCTACCAGATGGACCGATGACCTGAAGAAGACAGCGGGAAACCGTTGGATTCAGAAGGCACAGGACCGGTTGGAGTGGCGCCATTTAGGGGAGGCCTATGTTCAGCAGTGGACATCAAAAGGCTGATGGATGGATGGATGACTTCTTTTGTGTCACAAAATCCTAAAAGATCTAAAAATAGCCTCAGTTTTTGCTTCTATTTCAGCCGCTAACAACAGAAAATGTTTCACTTAATCCGTAAATCCACTGAAGTGAATCCAGGAATCGAGTGTGATCTAATTTCCCGACCCTCGTGATTTATTCACTCAGCTCGATTGTCAACCCGCATCCAGACATAGATTTTTTATATATATACGAGTATATGTGGACAAATTCGGCCCTACTCGAAATTTAGGTTAACTTTTTTACTAGATTAAAGTAGAAAATTTACCGTGTCTCTAATTGTTACATACAATTTACCGTCAGATGAATTAAGTGAGGCAATAAGTAATCTTAGTGCCTTTTTAATGTCTCGTATAATACTTATATCATAGTTCAAAAGACAAAATTTAACGCATAAAACAATACAGAACAGTAAACTTAATACAGTACAACATTAAAAAAATGAAAAATCCAGTATAGAGGCCACCTTGGTGCCAATTATGGTCCCACTGCCGGGCACGGGTCTTCTCTCAGAATGAGAGAGTTTTAGGCCATAGTCCACCGCGCTGGCCAAGTGCGAATTGGTGGACTTCACACACCTCCGAGAACTTTTTTAAAGAACTCTGGGGTGTGTAAGTTTCTTCACGTTGTTTTCCTTCATCGAAAAGCAGTGATATTTACTTTCTAATACGCACATAATTTAGAAAAATCCGTGGTGCGTGCCTGGGTTTGAACCTCGGACCTTCCGATCGAGAGGACAAGTTTCAATCAGGCTACCACTGCTCTAGTTTAGCTCTAGCGGCCATCTTAGTTTTCGGTATTAGCAATTCATCTGGGATTGACTTTCGATAGAACTAATGTTCTTTATTAAGTTATTTACATATGCCTTTAAGCGGCTATGTCAACTTACCATTATAGACAAAATGCTCGTTTGCTGTTTCAATCTCTTACAGTTTTCATTTTGATTATTTTCATCCACACGCTGATTAGCTCCAGCCTTCACTAATTACTAAGTACAAAGTTCATTGTCTCCGTAAAAGCTTTATATAAACAATAAAAAACTAGCATGGATATCGTGCAACACAAAGCATGTTTTAATTAAGAAGCATAAAGAGATAAGAGGGATTTATTTACAGAAAATTCTTAGCAGAAATATAACATATGGAGAGGCCTTTTTTTTGTTTTCGAGGGGGAAACTTTAAAAAAGTACCCGACGTCGTGGGAGCGACGCGGGTTATGTGGGATTCTTACCGCACTAAAACCCCCCCGGTGGCCGACCTCGACGCTGCGAAGAGGACTGCGGGAACTCCGATTGACCGCCGCCGGTGTCCTCAGCGTGTGCCACATCGGGCTCTTCCCTGGTGGGCGTGAACTGCTCACCACACCTACTGGTTTTTACGGCAGCATGCAACCACACATGCCACCGTCTTTCCCGGGGTCGCTTGGCCGGACGGTTCGAGCTCCCACTCTTCCCGCCCGCAACCCCGGAAGCCTCTTTTAGTCGCCTCTTACGACAGGCAGAGGGTACCGTAGTCCTATTCTGGTCCCGGAACTACAGGGACAATATATGTTTATTTTTAATGCAAATACCTGTGTGTAATTTAATGGCACTTACACCGTATAATTTGACTTGTGATAAAACCAGTATTTATATTCTGTTGTATAAGTTGGTAAAACGAGAGTTCAAAGGGAGATGGATCATCACCACACATATTTCTAGTGTAAAGCGATTCTTGCGTTTTGGTGAAAGGATGTAGTTGCCGGCTTTTTTATATGATTGAAGAGGCAAACGAGCATGCCACCTGATGGTAAGTGGCCACTGCTGCCTATGCAAATCTGTAATCAACTACATACAGAATTACTGTATTATTTTTCTTTTTTCTGGGTACAATAAAGAATATTATTATTATTATTATATACAAAACATGGGTTCCATCTGAAGTGAGTCACAGATGCGATGCCACTCCCGAGGACTATGATGGTCGCCTCATGTAAAAGTGTGCCGGTCACCACACCCTTTTATCGAAACGCAAGAAATGCACGCTAGAAATAAGTTCAATTATCTTCAATGTAGGTACCTCATTAGCAATTCTTTATGTAACAAAAAGATTAACGTCAAGATACGGCACAGAGAAACAAATGGAGCCTGCGTTTCGTTAAGCGGTCTAAATCTAGGATAAGACACTGCCAGAACAATTTAATTAAAAAACTTTTCAACCCACAAAAACTGAAATCTACCGAGCTTAATAAGGGAATTTATTCACTATCCACGATAAGTGTGGAACCGTGAAATATAAGGTATACGTTGTAATAATCTCACCTCATTAATTCTATAAACGGAAAGTTTGTATTGAAATGAAATGAAATGTCTTTATTTTGTATAGGCCTGCAAATTGTCAGTTACATTTTTTTTCTTACACTACCACCGGATCGGAATACGACCTCAACTGAGAAGATCCGGCAAGAAACTCAGCGGGTTTGTCTTTTTTTCTTATTTATATCCATTTTTTTTAATATTATTACAATCATGTTTTTTTTACATGGTAATGAAAGTTAGCTCCAGTATCTTGCCTTACAGTTCAGTAAAAGAGAGCCCTGTGTTACTCTTTCTCACAATAACTACCGGTCGGATTGCGCCAAAATTTGGCCACGGATGTCTAGTAGTTTATGACCTAAATTAACACATGGTAAATCTCTATCTCACGCTTAGGCAAAAGGAGTACAGGTCGCCCCCCCACTAGGTGGACTAATGACCTGAAGAAGTCAGCGGGAAACCGTTGGATTCAGGGCACAGGTCCGGTTGGATTGGCGCCATTTAAGCGCCTACGTCCAGCAGTGGACATCAAAGGGCTGCTGGACCTCCTCACCTTTCCATCAAAACGCAAAAGCTGCTTCAGGTGTACCACCGCCACACCTATTTCTAGCGTGAAGCATTTCTTGCGTTTCGATAGAAGGGTTGTGGTTGCCGGCACACTTTCACATGAGGCGACCATCTTAGTCCTCGGGAGATGTGTGACTGCGATTGACTTCAGATGGAACTCACGTTCTGTGTGAAGTTGATTACAGATGTCCATGAGCGACAGTGACCACTTACCATCAGGTGGACTGCATGGTCCTTTGTTACTTCAGTCAGATAAAAAAATGTGTGACGGTGGTACCTACACTAGTTCTCGTCAACCCATTATTGTCCCACTGCTGGGCTCGGGTCTTCCCTCGGAATGAGAGAGTTTAGGCCATAGTCCACCGCGCTGGCCAAGTGCGAATTGGTGGACTTCACACACCTCCGAGAACTTTTTTTTTTTAAAGAACTCTCGGGTGTGTAGGTTTCCTCACGATGTTTTCCTTCACCGAAAAGCAGTGATAATTAATTTCTAATACGCACATGAATGAGTGGTGCGTGCCTGGGTTTGAACCTCGGACCTCCCGATCGAGAGGGCAAGTTTCAACCATTAGGCTATCACTGCTCTTTACTTTTCTTTACACACTAGTTCTACCACCTAGAAAATGTAATTTAAAAGTAATGATTTTTAAATTACTTTTTACGGCTCTAAAGTAGAGTAAGTACCTTTTTCTAGATACAAGGTGTTTTTCCGATTCGACATGTTATTGCTTATAGGTAGAAGATATTCATCGGTTATCGCACACCAACTAGCAATAAAACACTTCAATAAGCTTCAAGTTGGCTTTTGTTTCGAAATCTGCAATGCTGTTGCATTGTTTAGTCAATTTAATAGTTGATTCTTGTGGGATAGGCGCTATTTAATAATTAGTTCTGATGTTTTCGTAACAATGAAGCTATTATATGAAACCGCATTAAAATAAAATTGTGTGAGGTCTCGGTTTTCTTTTTTTATCTGATTGACGTAGTTAACGAGTTCGCATCAACCCATTATTGTCCCACTGCTGGGCACGGGTCTTCTCTCAGAATGAGAGAGTTTAGGCCATAGTCCACCCGTCCCTGTAGCCTCGGGGTCAGAATAGGGCTACGGTATCCCCTGCCTGTCGTAAGAGGCGACTAAAAGGGGCTTCCGGGGTTGCAGACGGCTAGAGTGGGAGCTCGAACCGTTCGGTCAGGCAATCCCGGGAAGGACGGCGGTATGTGTGGTCGCATACCGTCGTAAAGACTAGACGGAGCGGTGGGCCCAGCCGCCCATCTGGGTGGAGCCCGATGGGGCAGCGCGCTCGGAGGATTCCGGTTGAAGTCGTTTCGAGATCCCGGAGTCCTCCTTTTCAGCGCCGAGGACGGCCACCGGGGGGGTTTTAGTGCGGTAAAAATCCCACGTAACCCTGCGTCGCACCCACGTCGTCGGGTACCTTTGGAAGGTTTCCCCCTCGAAAACAAAAAAAAAAAAAGGCCATAGTCCACCGCGCTGGCCAAGTGCGAATTGGTGGACTTCACACACCTCCGAGAACTTTTTTTTTTTTTAAGAACTCTCGGGTGTGTAGGTTTCCTCACGATGTTTTCCTTCACCGAAAAGCAGTGATAATTAATTTATAATACGCACATAAATCAGTGGTGCGTGCCTGGGTTTGAACCTCGGACCTCCCGATCGAGAGGGCAAGTTTCAACCATTAGGCTATCACTGCTCTAGTTAACGAGTATGGAGGTAGAAATAGGATTATTTGCCATTTCTCCTATCCGCATTTAATTAATAAACCAAGTAACCCGAGGCTTTGTCCAACAAGCCACTATGGACAAGTGAAATGTTAAATATAGCTTTTATATCAGGCTTTAAACTCGGCGACCGAATCAAGAAATTCCGTAACGAAAAAACCTAACGCACCCCACTCCACCTACCATGTAGCGCGGCCGAGAGTTCGCTTAACGTGTATGTATATGGTACGACACTACGAAGCTCGCATGGATCGAGACAAGCTGCTCAGAAATCGGAAAAATATATAAGCAGCTGTTTGTCTCTCACAAATAGTATCAAAGAAAAAAACTTGAATTAATATAAAAGAAAAAAATACTGCATAAATAAATAAATAGTCCACCAATTCGCACTTGGCCCGCGCGGTGGATTATAGCCTTAAACTCTCTCATTCTGAGAGAAGACCCGTGCCCAGCAGTGGGACAATAATGGGTTGACGAGACTTATTATAATTTCGTCTCGTATCGTCTCATAAGTTGATAAAAATGCTAGGCAATAGGTTTACCGCGGCAGTCCCCGAGTGCCGCAGTTTTTTTTATTTTATGATATTGAAGTCCCAAACAGACATGCAGTCCACATAGCATGAGGTCACTACCGCCTATGTACATTTTTAATAACTCCAGGCAAGGTTGAATTCCCCTGCCTGTCGTAAGAGGCGACTAAAAGGGGCTTCCGGGGTTGCAGACGGCTAGAGTGGGAGCTCGAACCGTTCGGTCGGTCGCATACCGTCGTAAAGACTAGACGGAGCGGTGGGCCCAGCCGCCCATCTGGGAGGAGTCCGATGGGGTAGCGCGCTCGGAGGATTCCGGTTGAAGTCGTTTCGAGATCCTGGAGTCCTCCTTTTCCACTGGCCACCGGGGGGGTTTTAGTGCGGTAAAAATCCCACATAACCCTGCGTCGCTGCCACGGCGTCGGGTACCTTTGGAAGGTTTCCCCCTCGAAAACAAAAAAAAAAGACAAGGTTGGATTGCTGATTGAGTTCAAGAAGAGATATATTGCTATCCCGGGAGACTTAGATAAAACGCTTCATTTTCTGCTTACCTTTACCATTCTTCAGACCTAAACTCAGTAACGTTTGACATTATTTGAGAACCGATATAATTGTTTGTAGCTTGCTTGACGCGTGTAACTGTGTAAAAATGTATCGAAAATTTGGTGGTTTGTTATTTGGGGCGGGTCTGAAAAACTGATCTGGAAAATGGACTATAAGTATATATTTGTTTACTCCTTTTGTACTTAGGTTTAAAGACATTTATTCTCAAAAAGACATATTTGTCACTTACATGAGAACATGGCTCATAGAAAAGATACATAAGTTTGCCGTCACACTTTACATACATTAATGTTAATAATATATAAATGTTTACATAAATCCTATCACGAACAATATCCACAAACAATAAAATTGTAAATGCAATATTACACAATAGACAATCATTTAACGTCTAAGTTCCAATCCTACTATCGATAATGTATTTTGATAACACCTTCTTAAATGCATTTAATGAATCTGCATGTTTTATTCGTAAAGGTAATCTATTACATGTGTCTAGCGGAGACGCTGTCTCCCTAATTTTAGTGTCATTAATTTGATTTCTGTCTCTGTATGTACCAACCTATGTTTAACATTTTATATATCTATTTTGTGTTTTGTCTTAAGCTGAGAAATATTTTTTTATATATCTATCTATATTTATGTGTATCTGTGTATGTATTCATTGAAATGAAATGAAATGTCTTTATTTTGTATATGCCTGCGGGGGCACTTACAAATTGTCAGTTACATTTTTTTTCTTACACTACCACCGGATCGGAATTCGACCTCAACTGAGAAGATCCGGCAAGAAACTCAGCGGGTTTGTCTTTTTTTCTTATTTATATCCCTTTTTTTTTGAATATTATTACAATCATGTTTTTTTACATGGTAATGAATTGCACCCACTACATAGGAGAATACCCTAATATGGGGCTATAAGTGTAAAATTACACATTCTTTATAATAACGCTATTATAAAGAATGCGTAATTGTACTTTCTAAGTTTCTATACTGTCTTTATTTATTTCTATTTTTCTAAGTCTGATATTATTAAGTCGAACCACGAATAATTCCTTTCATCGTTTGATCCCGTCGTTTTTTGTTCTCCTCTAAAATTTATTATTCTTTCCTAAAGTGGTACAACTCAAAAACTTAATGTAGCTGGCGTTAACGCTATCATGAATATTCAAGAAGTTGTCCTACGCACCCCAGTACCAAGTATTTAAAACAGTCATCTTAAGCGCAATACACACTGAGCCCGGGCCGCGATACAGCCCGCCGACACAACCCGGCGGCCTATAATAAAAGAATCATGTCGGCAACATGCGCCCGCGCGTGTTGCCCGCCGACATGTTGGCGGCTTGCGTACGCCTGAGCTCAGTTGCCCGGCGACGCTCGACCCTAAATTATCCAAGATACACCACACAAATTATATGACACAACCTTTTTCGACACGTGGCAGTCACTAACTAAACCAAACAAATTCATCTCGATCCGCCGGCAATATGCCGCCGACAATTTTTTTCCGTCTGGCAATAACCTCGGTTATGCAGACTCCTAAAGGAATTTTTAGCTAAAGATTCTAGCATCGACCTCTTTCATGATGGACTTAAGATATTCAAAAAAAAAATATATAGAGTATTACACCCCACGCCCAACCCAAATCTACAAGCTTTATAATTCTGTTTTTATTTTTTGTTAAATTTAGGCATACTTTTACTTTTAATTTCAGATTTGTATTGTATTTTTTTAGTGTTTTTATTTTATTATCCTTAAATTTGTGTTATCTATGTGTGTTTATGTACTTTTATATGTTAGCTGTCTTCATTTCTAATTTAAATTCCATGTTAGTATTTTTTGTCCTTTGTTATCTATAATTGTGTTGCATGTAATTTTGTTATGAAGCATTTATAAATAAATAAATGAAGCCGCCAACTAGCCCGACGACAAAAAGTTGCCGACATAGGTCGACGGGCCGGCGGGCTCAGTGTGTATTGCGCTTATGTAACACGTGTAAGATTTTAGGAAATTTGATATATTTTCGATAAAGTCATACGAGCGAAGTTTGTTTGAAATTGTTGGCAATGTTCGAAATCTGTGCTGCGATAAAGTAAAGTTTCAAGCAGCCATCAGGGTTCGGGGTTCTTCTCCCTAGCGGCACATATGAGTTTTTTTTAATTATATGCATAATTAAATTAATTACTACATGTTTTAAACGGAGAACCAAAATATAGTAATTCAAAATAATGTTTGTGATTACCTAAAAATCACTAGAAAGAAAGAAAGAAATCATATTTATTCACGATGTATGTGATACAAAATAAATTTAAACTAAACATAAAAATAAGTAAAACATACAATTTAGGGTTTAAGTAACTCGTGCATAACATAATACACAATGGCAGATGTATAAAGCCCACTAATCAGCATTTGGATAGCTGGATAACAGGGCAAGAAATAACACTAAATTAGCTACAGTTGCATCTAATACGCAACTTCTGCGTCAAAGCATTTTCTGCAAAGCACCCATTCTCTACAACAAACTACCAAAGTCAATACGTACCATTGTTAATGTAGTGAAATTTAAAAAACAACTTCATGAATTTTTATTAGACAAATGCTATTATACATTAAATGAATATCTTTCTGACATATCAAGCCTAAATAATGACCGGAAATTTTGATGACATATTGTACTAATATTATTATCTAAATTAATTTTATATAAATTCTATTTTTGACATTGATTATGACTATTATTATATAAATTTCTTATACCTTATAAACATTATATGCCCGCTTGCGGCGGGAATGTAGAGGAATATTTATGACTGTACTGTACATATAACTAGCTACCTACATTCCATAATAAACGAATTTGATTTGATTTGATATATTATTATAGACAATCCCCCGCCTTTCTTTTCTTTTCCTCTCCCTCTCGGTGTAAAAGACATAGTAAGTCAATTGATGATTGATGATTCACATCTTACACTTTTAAAACAAACAGTCATATCTTAAGAATGTATTCCTTGGTGTCTAATTAACAACTCATTTATCACATCCTAATTACATCCTTTACATAATTACTGTTAGGGTCTTTTTTTATAAGATTGAAGTAGCAAACGAGCATGCAGTCCACCTGATGGCAAGTGGTCACTGCCACCCATGGACATCTGTAATCAACTTCATACAGAACATGGGTTCTTTCTGAAGTCAATCACAGATGCGTTCCTACTCTCGAGGACTATGATGGTCGCCTCATGTGAAAGTGTGCCAGCAACCACAGCCTTCTATCGAAACGTAAGAGGTGTTCACTCAAGAAATAGGTGTTCTGTATGAAGTTGATTAGCATGAAGGTGGACTGCATGCTCGTTTGCCTCTTCAATAAGATAAAAAATATTTGGAAATGCTTGTTCACTTTTATTTAAGGCGACCATCTTAGTCCTCGGACATAGCAACACATCGGTTATTGACTTCAGATTAAGCCGCTGTTCTATACGAAGTTGCTTACAGTAACGTTTCCATGGGCGGCAGTAACCACTTACCATCAGGTAGGTATACTGCATATTTCTTAGTTCGATCACAAAAACAAGCTATCCATTACGTTAAAGATAACACGCTGCACGCTCTGCTCAATGTAAAATAAAATATTAATACGTATTTTTATTATCTGTTGTTTGGTAACACAAATTGCTTTCAGCTCCAGCGATATTTAATATTAATGAATTGTAAACGTGTATCAAAAACAGGTTTAATATAAACAGCGCTAACACGCTACCCAATTTAGTAATATGTGTGTAATCATGTGTGGATATGATTTGACGACCCGCGTGGCGGAGCGGTTAACATACCGGTCTGACGCGCAATGGGCCCCGGATTCGATTTCCGGCCAGATAGGTACCTGAATAGAGCAGTGATAGCCTAATGGTTGAAACTTGCCCTCTCGAACGGGAGGTCCGAGGTTCAAACCCAGGCACGCACCACTGATTTATGTGCGTATTAGAAATTAATTATCACTGCTTTTCGGTGAAGGAAAAACATCGTACACCTAACCTACACACCCGAGAGTTCTTTAAAAAAAAAGTTCTCGGAGGTGTGTGAAGTCCACCAATTCGCACTTGGCCAGCGCGGTGGACTATGGCCTAAAATTTTCTCATTTCGAGAGAAGACCCGTGCCCAGCAGTGGGACAATAATGGGTTGGCGACGAGGTATCTGAATGATGAGTTTAGAT
Organism: Spicauda simplicius; assembly: GCA_949699795.1. Classification (NCBI taxonomy): domain Eukaryota; kingdom Metazoa; phylum Arthropoda; class Insecta; order Lepidoptera; family Hesperiidae; genus Spicauda; species Spicauda simplicius. The sequence continues at coordinate 14,397,017 of OX453079.1, forward strand.
TCATGTTCATGTTCTGGGTGTTTGTGTATTCGTCTTGTGTGTCCATGGTACCCACAAAAATCCTAGTGTGGGGCTATACGTGTAGAAAGCATGTAAAGCGCTTTGTTTACGTCTACCCCAGTAATGAGTATCTCTCGTCAACCCATTATTGTCCCACTCCTGGGCACGGGTCTTCTCTCAGAATGAGAGAGTTTAGGCTATAGCCCACCGCGCTGGCCAAGTGGCTTGAAGATGGTAGAACCAGTGTTGTTAGACCGGGGAAGTACCATCACCACACTGATTTTTAGCATAAAACAGTTTAGAAGAAGTTTAGAAGGGTGTGGTTGCCGGCACAATTCTACAGGCGACCATCTTAGTCCTTGGGAGTAGCAACGCTTCTGTAATTGACTTTAGATCGAACTTCATGTTCTATGAAGTTGCTTACAGGAGTCCATGGGCGGCAGTGACCACTTACCATCAGGTGGAGTGCATGCTTGTTTGCTACATCAACCTTGTAAAAAAATCGCAGCCATATTAACTCCTTACTTTATCCATACTAATATTACTATTACCATACAACCATACTAATACTACCATTCTTCTGAACGAAAATCTATCAGATAATAAGGATCACAGCCAAATTTCCACTTCTTCTAGGATTTACAAGTAATTATTTTAATTGCGTTAATTAGTAAGCTATACATTTAAACCTTATTAACGCGCGAACGACCTTTTTAGCCGGAAATAAAGCTTTTCCATCCGGAGCTTTCATCTGTGTGCTTTTACTAAGAACTTAATTACAGCCTTTTGTGCCAACTGTTGTCGACTGGGTCTAAATTAAAACACAGTAACGCGTAAAGCCTTAGGAAAATAGACAGAATATCAAATAAAAATAGAAATCATTAACCCATCATTGTTTTAGTGCATGAGCGTTCAAATGAGTGGCGGTTGTTACTTTGGGTAACCACGGTTTTTCTTTATCTGACTGATATAGCAAACGAGCATGCAGTCCACCTGATGGTGAGTGGTCACTGCCGCCCATGGACATCTGTAATCTACACACAGAACATGGGTTCCATCTGAAGTCAATCACAGATGCGTTGCTACTCACGAGGACTATGGTCGCCTCATGTTTAAGCCTAATACTTAATTTTATAATTTAATTTTTGTTTTATTTAAACAAAATTTATTAATTCTTTTTAACTTTCATAAAGGTTACTTTGTGGTTTAAATCCAGCGGCATCTTCTTCACGTCTATTTCTGATTAATAATGATAGTGTTATGTCTCGTTGTGTGTTCAATCGAATGGTGAGAAACAGAGGAATGATCAAGAAAGTTAAGTATGATGTCCAGAAGTATCAGGTGATAGAACAAATTCACAAGGTGGTAGAACAAATGTTCGACTGAAAAGGTGCCACCGCTACACCTATTTCTAGCGTGAAGCAGTTCTTGTGTTTCGGTGGGAGAGTGTTGCCGTCACCATTCATTTGAGACGACCATCTTAGTCCTCGGGAATAACAAAAGTTATACAAGGTGTCCCAATATAACCGTTATATAAACACTTGGGCGCAGCAGTGGACATTTACTATTAGGTAGACTGCAAACATGTATGCCATTTCTAACTCACACACACGCTTTCTACACTCATAGCCCCACACTAGGATTTTCTCCTGTGTCGTGGGTACCATGGACACAAACAAGACGAATACACAAATACCCAGACCCAGAACAGGAATCTGAACTCATCATTCAGATACCTGTCTGGTCGGGAATCGAACCCGGGACCCACTGCGCGTCAGACCGGTATGGTAAGCGCTCCGCCACGTGGGTCGTCAAACTATATTTCCCTTTCCCTTTTAATACCTTAATGACTCTTAACAGTACTGTTATTAGACAGAAATAGTTGTGGCGGTAGTAGGTACCTCTGATGGGCAATAAAATTAAACCAAAATCTACCTTCAAAAATAGTCGCAACATCCTATTACATCCTACAGCTGTTCACTGATCTCTTCCTTAAATGAAGCAGCTCTTCACAAACTTTATAAATTCTATTACACTCCGGTTCAAATGTTTGAAATGCCACACCAACGTGTGGCAGATATTCTAATTTCTAATCGATCGGGATTTTACAAGTCCAATTACAACCAGAATAGACTTAACGAACTCACATCCATCTATCCGCCCTTTGAGGTTCACTGTTACACGGCCTTCCCTAATTGGGGTTTGTGTTAATAGTCACCGCTTGCGTGTATTGGTGACCGCAGTGTTGTATGTTGGAAAAAGGGAGGAAATAAATAAATCTATATATTAATAAGTGAAGCAAAAACTTGTGACGCATTTTAAGTAATATGCCGCGGACGGATTAGTATGTAACTTTGCACGGTTATTATGGACGTAGAGAAGGAGTGCAGAATGTTAATATTTTATTCAAATATTGCTTAAACCATACATAAACTCAACTAAAAACACATTACACACACTACCGTTCATTTGTCACAAACACATAAATAATAAACGAAATAGAACAATCAATGTGTTACTATGAAAACAGATAACGCCAAAAATGTCACTGTCTTTGTCAAAATACCCGCTATGGCTTTTAAATGCGGCTTAGCTAATTAAACTTCTGTTTATATTTAACGAGTGCGTTCAAAATTATTTGAAAATTATTACATTTTATTTGAATTTGAGGAATATTCGTACTATTTTGGACAATATGAAGTTTAGTTTTAGAATTTTGAAATTACGGTCAAATTTCGACCGATGCTACAGGTGACTAATTTTAAATATACAGGTAGACGCTGCTGCCCATCTTCTGGATTGCAAAACTCAAAGGTATGTGTGTAATTTATCGATTTGCTGCTCTGAGTCGATTTTGCGCCAAAAATCGTTTGTAATTCACAAGTTACGCATTAAATTAAAAAATATAAAGATATTTTGTAAACTAGACGTATTATGTAAATTATAAAGTTGCGTGTTTTATCTGTTCAGTATATATAAAAATGCAGTCACAAACTAAATCTATCGCTGTTTTCGAAAAAAAATGAATAGAATAGAACATTTCATTCCATCTAAGGGTGAACCGTATAGTCTAACTATCCTTTAGTCGCCTTATTTATTTATTTATAAGTTTTTGTACACGGACACATAATAAGATAAACATTTTTAAAATAGACATAGTACAAAGGGCTACTTATTCCAAAATGAAATTTCTTCCAGCAGCCCTGTGAGAGGAATGGCCATTTCCGCCTTCTACAACATCCAGAAAGAATGTGAGTAGAGTCGTGGTGTCCAAGACACAGTTAATGCCACGAACTCATATAACATCTGCTAGATAATGTTTTTCGGTGAAGGAAAACATCGCGAGGAAACCTACACACCCGAGAGTTCTTTAAAAAAAAGTTCTCGGAGGTGTGTAAAGTCCACTCGCACTTGGCCAGCGTGGTGGACTATGGCCTAAAACTCAACAAACAAGTGCCCAGCAATGGGACAATGATGGGTTGCACCCAGATAATATTTTATAAGGTTTCTTTATGGAAGAACATGTACTAAAATTTGTTTCGTTATAAATGTACTGCTAAGCGTTCCCTTTAAAAAAATCGTATCGGTTTTTACATGATTTTTAATTTCAACGATATACGGTTGAGTTGTAGAAATTGCCATAAAATTCGACCTAAGAAGGTACTATATTGAATAAATAAATTGAATTAGATAACTGTCTAGCAGTCCATTTGACATTCGATTTTTTCCGTGAGCCTCCCGCCTCCTACGAATACATCTATTTCCGTTATACAGCCGTTTCCTAAATATGTGTAGATGTAATACTTTATGATGCAATTTTTTGGACAAAACAGTAAGTCCAAATAAGTAGAATTTTTACTTTTAACATAGTTTTTTCTTCTTTTGGCATGTATTTTTGAAAATGAGTCGACCATCATAGTTCTTAGAGATAGCAACGCATCTGTGATTGACTTCAGATTGAATACAGATGTCCATGGCCGGCAGTGACCACTTACCATCAGGTGGACTGCAAGCTCGTTTGCTACTTCACTCAGATAAAAAAAAATGGATCGATCTTTACTTCTGGGCAAGCGGTCGATTGTAGAGTCAATGTATTGCAGCATGATTTGCTTTATTAGTTGTATATAAAAGCCATTTATAAATAATAGTGTCAATAATTTATTTACTAAATTAATTTTATGTCCGATTACATAGAAGACAAAACAGCTTGGGACTGAGCAATAATATGCATTATTAAATATATTTAATTAATGTTAAAGTGTAGCGTATCTTGCCAAACAGGGATCTCTTTTACTGAACTGTAAGGCAAGATACTGGAGCTAACTCTCATTACCATGTAAAAAATCATGATTGTAATTATATAAAAAAAATGGATATAAATAAGAAAAAAGACAAACCCGCTGAGTTTCTTGCCGGATCTTCTCAGATGAGGTCGTTTTCCGATCCGGTGGTAGTGTAAGAAAAAAAAAATGTAACTGACAATTTGTAAGTGCCCCCGTAGGCCTATACAAATAAAGACAAAATAAAGACATAAAGACATTATATTTCCTATTTTAAATTACTTTATATTTAATTTTATAAACGTTGTATAATACTGTAATATAATATATAAATATAGTAATGTAATGCTATATAAAAATAATGTTTCATCTAATGTCTAATGTTTTAACTGAGCAAAATATTAATTTGCATAATTTTTCTATTACGTAACACTTTGTAACAGTTTATAAAAAGTTTTATTTTAACGCAATCTTATTTTTGTTTAGTTTAAACTTTTTAAGATACATTAAACACAGTTTTTGTGAGTTTCAGATGTATTTAGATTATTCTAAATCCGTCTGTACCTTAAATGATTAAATCACATTTTAAACTAAATAATTAAAGATTATTAGATGAAAAAATAATATTATAAAATAATAAAAAAATAAATTTAATTACACGTAACAGTTCGCTAATTAATAATTCAACAACAAAGTTCAAAACTCATCTTAAGTTAATTGCAAACAATTTTTAAAGTTTCCAACTTTCCAAACTTACCAGAGACTCGTAATTGCCAAGCACCACTCGAACCTACACCAGATATAAATTTACAACGAAATCAAACTTAAATTCGCGTATCGCGCGGCAAAGAGGCGTCTTTACTCTACCGCACCTCGGGAGTCACTGACGGAGCCTTCCAGCATCGTTCCGAGATGTAGACCGACCAGTATACCTTGATCCTTGATGCAGATCTACTTCCCCCTTTGTACCCCTTTTCTGGTATAACCTGGAGGAGTGGGGAAGACCAAGGAGATCTGGACATCAAGTGTTAAGCTGCATTCAGATATAGTTATCGCGCGTGACAGGTTTTTGGATTGCATCGTAGAAATTATTTTGCAGGAGATTTATCGATATTTCTAGTCCTATCTACTTTTAGAGGATAAAAAGCCTGGCTTAAACGGCGTCAATCCTAGACTTATGTCCTTTCTGATGGCTATCACTGTCTTTTAAATTCGTCAGTCAACTGGCCAGTGCACTTATAAAGCCTATAATATTTTTATAATTATTTTAAAGGTCCTATTAAGATACTTTAAGGTTTAGTTATTTAAGAACTTCTTAAAGATACTACGATTAATCGTGTACCTACTTAAGTTCAGAGTCCTTTTTTATAATGCAACCACGTGGGTACTTGCGTTATAAAAAAGACACTATGGTCCGCATGCGTGACATAGATATTTTCCTGTCATAACACATATATAAGTTAGACGCATAGAGACTGCAGTGTGTCATTTATTCCACATATTTCATCCAGTCCTAGCTTTCGTACTAAAGACTTTAAATATTTTTTTTCTATTAATTTAACCTTGAATGAATCTACAGGCACATCTCGTCAACGCATTATCCTCGTCAACCCATTATTGTCACACTGCTGGGTACGGTTTTTCTCTCAGAATGAGAGAGTTTAGGCCATAGTCCACCGCGCTGGCCAAGTGCGTATTGGTGGTTACAGGCACATATTGAATGAATATTATTTATTTATATATTTATTGCACCTTTATAAAAGCTACAATGCAAACTTAATGCCTCATGGCATTCTCTTCCAGTCAACCCTGGGTGGCTGGAAAATTTGTGACAGGTGTTAATTTTAAACGCGAGCAATATAATACCTACTTAGTCATACTAACATATACATAAACATATATCATAATAAACAATGAACTCCAAGAATTCTTTTAAAAAAGGTGTGCATACTCATCTCTTAAATCAAGTGTCAAAATAGTTTATTAATGTAGGTTTTACTTGTTATATTTTCTATATTTTATTTATTATTACTATTATTTTGTGTTTCAATACTTATACTGTCACTTCTAGTTTCGTTCTTCTCTTATTTAATTTTTCTATTTTATCTTTTACTTTATTTTCTTCTTTTTTTTCTATTTTCTTTCTTTTTCTGGTACGGCCTTCGATTTTTCTGCACTTCCCAAAGGTTGGCTGGTAGAGAATGGTTTTTAGCATTAAGCCCGCCTATTGTACTACATTTTTTTATTGGTGCAGTAAAGTGTAAATAAATAAATAAATAATATATATTTATATTATAAATACATACAATACACACAATAAATCTATAAAATACATATTATTTTACAGATAAATAATATACTTACTATTACATATCTGTAGTTACCACTTTACCTAGAAAACAGCAGCACTGAACTACAGGAAAAGGGAGAAGTATAAATGTAATTCTTGCAGTTAAACTACAAAAATATAAAAAGTTATTTAAGTAACACGAACCCTATCATTTTACTATGCAATAAATAATATGTAATAGTTTGAAGGTGGTAGAACCAGTGTAGTTCGACCGGGGTAGTACCACCGCCATACCTATTTCTAGCGTGAAGCATTTCTTGCTTTTCGATGGAAGGGTATGATTGCCGGCACACTTTTATATGAGACTTCATGTTTTGTATGAAGTTGATTACAGATGTCCATGAGCGCCAGTGACCACTTACCATCAGTTCGACTGCAAGCTCGTTTGCTACTTCAGTCAGATAAATAATAAAACAGACAAAGAAAATCTTACGCTTTGAGAAAAAAACAGTTTTTTTGCAAAGTTATGGAACTTTTCCTTTTGTAACTCAGACTCATGCCCCATTTTTTTCTTCGAGAACTTATTAAATTACCTCCTTCTTTGTAAATTTTCTTCCCCATGATTAATGATTGTAAAATCTTTTAAAAATCCTTCAAGCCTGCGTGACAAAGAATGGTTTTCCGCCAATAATCTAGTTTTATAAAAAAGATGTTTTTTGAGATAATTATTCTATATATCTGTGTACATGCGTTTACTGTATTTTATATCTCTTCTTAAAGTTTATGCCAAATTAAAATCGTGTATTTTTTTTCCGCTCCGGTCCATCAGACTAATGAATATCTTCTATGTTAATCCAGGACATAAATTACTTATGTGCAAAATATTAGCGAAAGGTGATCTACAATTTTGGCTTGATAGAGTAACAAACACAGACACATATAACTTTGATAAGATTTATATAGCACAATGTGAATAAAAACTAAAAAAAATCTAATTAACCTCAATTATTTTTATATATTTTGGTAAGATACAAAACTTTTTAATGCCGGTACGCCTGCCCTACCCGTGTGTGCGAATTAATATTAGGGGCTATTCCTGTCGCGCGTGTTTATGCCCGTACATGCATCCCACACGCATGTGACTATCACATCGTTTCATACGCACACAGAGAAATTTACATGATCTATAGTGGAGTCTAATTTATTTGTAATCCAGGGTACACTTTGCGAATTAATAAATCATAACTATTTTTCACTCCATTATATGGGTCAAAATGCTGGTGGTTCGATAAACACGGGTCAATTATTATCCGATAACACTGTTAAATCCAATATTACGTTTAATTCCAAAACAATAAACAAATTATTATGCAAAGCCTATCGCTTGGTTTGGTGATCTACAATGCTAATATGAACTGAATTGTTACTGACCAATATAACAATAATCTTATACAACTGTGAACAATAGCCTATATAACTAGAACTATCAATCGAGGGTCCAAGGTTCGAATCTCAGGCTAGGACCACAGATTTTTCTAAAATGACGTGCGTATAAATGAATAATCACTGTTTTTCGTTCGTTGTTTATCGACGAAGAAAAACATCGTGATGAAACCCACGCACCTGAGAGTTAAAATAAAAACCAGCTAAGTGCGAGTCGGACTTGCGGGCGACTTGTTACGTACCAATATCTATAAAAACAGCAAAAATCACATGTGTTATATGGGAGCCCCCTTAAATATTTATTTTATTCTGTTTTTAGTATTTAGTAGTAACATTTCGCAGTGATAGCCTAATGGTTGAAACTTGCCCTCTCGATCGGGAGGTCTGAGGTTCAAACCCAGGCACGCACCACTGATTTATGTGCGTATTATAAATTAATTATCACTGCTTTTCGGTGAAGAAAAACATCGTGAGGAAACCTACACACCCGAGAGTTCTTAAAAAAAAAAGTTCTCGGAGGTGTGTGAAGTCCGCCAATTCGCACTTGGGCAGCGCGGTGGACTATGGCCTAAACTCTCTCATTCTGAGAGAAGACCCGTGCCCAGCAGTGGGACAATAATGGGTTGACGAGGGTTGAGAGAGAGTAACATTTCAACTATTAACTATCACGGTTCATGAGATACAGCTTGATGACAGACAGACGATCAGCAGAATCATAGTAATAGGTTTTTTTTAACCTTCTAAAGGCACCCGACACCGTGGGAGCGATGCAGGGTTATGTGGTATTTTTACCGCACTAAAACCTCGGTGGCCGTCCTCGGCGCTATAAAGAAAACTCCGGGATCTCCAAAGGAATGCAACTGGAATCCTCTGAGCGCGTTGTCCTATCGGGCTCCTTTCAGATGGACGGCTGGGCCAACCACTCCGTCAAGTCTTTACGACGGTATGCGACCACACATCGCTGGATCGCCTGACCGTTGCTGACCTGAATGTTTCGAGCTCCCACTCTAGCCGCCCGCAACCCCAGAAGCCCCTTTTAGTCACCTCCTACGACAGACAGGAGATGCCGTAGCCCTATTCTAATCCTGGAACTACAGGGACGGGTCAAAGGTTTCCGTCTTTACCCTTGGGTACGGAACCCAAATATGTTCTCACAATGTTGCGCGATGGACTATAGGCTAAAAGTCTCTCATTCTGAGAGAAGACCAATAATGGGACAATGATGGGCTGGTAACAATCAAGTTTATAATAATCAAGCATTTATTTTATTAGATTAAAATAGACAACGAGCATGTTGTCCATCTGATGGTCACAGCTGCCCATAGCCCAAGTCATATGTAACCAACTTCATATAAAATAACGATTCTATTTCAAGTCAACTTGTGAGTGAGCTGGCAACCTCATCCTCCACGGAAACCCAAGAAAAGCTTCGCCCAAGAAATAGGTATAGCCGTAATACCTTCCCGGTCGAATCAATTCGCTCTGCACATTCTATTGCATAGCTTTCATCACGGGCTTTGAGCGCGGCGACCGAATCAAGAATTTCCGTAACGAAAAAACCTAACACCATCAAGCGCGGCCAATCGTTTGCTTAACGTGTTTGTATATGGTACGACAGTATGAGGCTCGCACGGATCGAGACGTGTTGCTCAGAAATCAGACGAATATGTAAGCAGATGTTTGTGAGAAAGTATATAGTATCAAAGAAAAAAACTTGAATTAATATCAAAGAAAAAAAATACAGCATATATAAATAAATAATTATAATTGCATAAGTTGATAAAAAATGCTATGCAATAGCTTTACCGTGGCAACCCGAGTGCCGTTTTTTTTATTCTTAAAAGGCTTCACCGACAGCACTTGTTTCTGCCTTATAACATCTGTTTTTGACTTATAGTGGTCCTTACCTTAGATAAGGTGCCCTTGAGTCAATCGTAATTCCCATTTAAAGTACATTTCCTTTATAGTCCACCACTGCTGCCAAATTGGAACAGATTTCACAGAAGTTTCTTAGGCGCGTAGGTTTTCCTTCCTGTTTATTTTTTTCATCTTAAGTAACGATTAATTAACTGATAAATTAATGGAAACCTCGACGGGCGCATACATGGTAATTTAGAGGTGACTCATGGAATAAGATTATTTTTTTTCCTCAAAACAATCATATTGACGTTTACGTTCATCATTAAAGTACATTGCAGGTTACGACATAAAACGAAACCGTAAGATGGTAAGTGATCACTACCGCCCATGAGTATGTGTAAGCTGTTAGTGGCTGCACTTTTGCCTGTGGACATCTGCGCCAAAATTTAATTTTTGGCAATAAAGTTTCATCTTTGGGCAACTTTGCCTCCCATCCCATTGAATCGACACGATAGATATTTTAATTGTTTTGACGTGACGTCTTATAATTCGATGGAGCCGGCTGCACGCACCAAAAAACATGACTCATGCGGCGTTACATTTAAGGCTTGAAGTGCAAGCGAGAGCGCGGAACGAGCGACAAATAGGCACAATCGGCCTCCACGTTCGCCAGCGTTCGAGATCGTCTCTCTCCTACTTAAGTGCATGCGTCCGCGTGGACAGCGTACAAATCCATTTTTATTTCCATTTAACTCCTTTTCTATATCCATACAAAATATCTATCATACAAAAAAAATAAAAAACATGCGTGCGTACAAAGTACACATGTCAGAAGTGAAACTTCTTTGGCGAACTAATTTATAAATCTTGTTTATATTTATACAAATCTAAAACTTTAAATTTCCAAGATTAAGAGGAAGGGAAAAAGGCGTGATACGACGTTCGCTCTGTCTCACTTTTTCTCTCAATCTTTCTCACTCGCTTGCTCCCTACTCTCACTCCACGGCTAGTTGCTCATGCTACGTTCGCCCTGTCTTACTCTCTCTCAATCGGTCTCGATCACTCTCTCTCTCTTTTCCGACATTTCCGTTGCATACCGGCGTGACGTTTCATCTGTAAAAAATTTACCCTCATGCGCCTAAAGAAGTTTCACTTCAAAAATGCAACCGTTCCATCAGTATTTTCTTATGACGTTGTCACGTTCTATCGTCTAGTACGAACTATCGTCAGTAAACCGACTTTACAGACAACCGATTTTATTTGTATAAAACACACACTTAAAACACAAAACACAGTATATGTATATGTGGCTATTATTATTTTACACAAAAACCACCTGTATGATTTAGCTCATGTTTAGCACACACATAGTTGATGATCTATATTAAAACATAGAACACTCATTACCGAGGCAGATGCAAATAAATAATTATGACTTATGACTTATGATGTAACCGAAGCGGGCAAAGCTGTGGGAATAACCTAGTTAAAGATAATTATGACGAAAACATGCAATATTAATGCCTTTGTTATACAAAAGTTACCGAATTAAAAATACATACGCGCCTGAAACCTAGTTAGGTCGAATTAAAATTTAAAGACAGTAAAACTCTTTACGGTTCGACCCCGTAGGCATTGACATACCTATTTTTGCGTAATATTAACAGTAATGTGTTCTAAACTGAATATAAGTTTTAAAAGAATTAATAACAGTACCATGACGTGGCTTATCTGCGCATGGCTTTCGCTGAGTTTGACCTCATTCGCGGTTATTACGACATAATGCACTTTAGGTAATTAATTTTTATTATTATTTTTTAGAACGGTCGAATTTTGTATGTATATATTCAAATAGCACCTATCGTTCTGTTTTATTGTTATAACCTATACCTATGTTTTAGTTAAGTCTACAATAGTTGTACCGATTATGTGTAGTTATCACGAACAAACTTATTCTTTTCTTTATTTCTTCTCTAATGGTTCTAAAGGTGTGGTAAGGGAAACATTCTTATCTGAGGGTTTTTCACTGAGTCCTCAAGAGAAGGCACATTTTTACATGAGGCGACCATCATAGTCTTCTTCTGGATGGACTTCTGATGGAATCCAGGTTCTGGATGTAGTTGATTACAGATATCCATGGGCGGCAGTGACCACTTACCATCAGGTGGACTGCTCGTTTGCTACTTCAATAAGAAAATAAATGTATGATACTCGTTATCTTACATTATATAAGAAGAGTTCACTTTTTAACCGACTTCCTAAAGGAAAGAGGTTATCTATTCGTCACGCAGTACGTAGTACGTAGTTCTGAAGTCAGCACTTATATAGGACATAGTTTCCTCATCGTAATCCAGCGAAATATGTTAAGCGCCGACTTCAGGACTATGTACTAAGTACTGAGTATGTTCTAAACTAACATATATTTAAATTATTTTTTACTGTTATGTGGCAAGGAAATCGGTGGTATTTTTTGTTAAAAATATCTTTCACCTTATACTACTATTGCATTATATGCACACAACCATCTACATATGTCTATCGACGTATTGTAACAAATCGCATCCCCAGGGGAATTACTGAGACATTTTGGGACAGAATGTAGTATCTCGTTTGAAACGTCAGTGAATGCGGGCGCAATCGATGGAGCTCAGGGACGGGCTAAAGTGTCATAAGTAGCTCATCATTCAATAGTTTTAGAAATAGAATTTGGAATTAAGTTATCTTAATTCCAAATTTTACAATTTAAAAAAATATGACTGAAAAAATACAACATAACAAAAAAGACAAACCTAGTTTCTTGCCGGATCTTCTCGGTTGAGGTCGTGTTCCGATCCGGTGGTAGTGTAAAAAAAATATATATGTATAATTTGTAAATGCCCTCGTAGGCCTATACAAAAAAGACTTTTGATTTCATTTCATTTCTTCCTGGCTTACATTAGGGATAAAGTTTTCTGTGTTTATTTTTTAATTAATCAATTCATCAAGTGAATATAACAGTACTTGGGAAAAATAAATGTATCTTTTATTGCGGGCTTTGAGCGCGGCGATCGCATCAAGAAATTCCGTAACAAAAAACCTAACACCCCCCGCCCCCAACTCTAGCTAACGTTTGCTTAACGTGTATGTATATGGTACGACAGAACGAAGCTCGCACGGATCGAGACGAGCTGCTGGAAAATCGGATGAATATGTAAGCAGCTGTTTGTGAGAACGTATATGCATAGTATCAAAGAAAACTTGAATTAATATGAAAGAAAAAAATACTGCGTAAATAAATATATCATTATAATTGCATAAGTTGATAAAAAATGCTATGCAATAGCTTTACGGCGGCAGTCCCCGAGTGCCGCACATTATCTGATAGAAGTAGCAAACGAGCATGCAGTCCGTCTGATGGTAAGTGGTCACTGCCGCTCAGGGTCATCTGTAAGCAACTTCTTATAGAACGTGGGTCCTATCTGAAGTCAATCACAGGTGCGTTCCCACTCTCCTATTCCCCGAGGACTTAGGTGGTCGCTTCATATAAAAGTGTTCCGGCAACCACACCCTTCCATTGAAACGCAAGGACAGCTTAAGCTGAAAATAAAATAATATTATACAAATATTTTTAAAACAAGCTTTTTCAGTGCACTGGAAAGAAAAAAATATTTTTTGTAGTAATCAAACCCATCATTTTGTGGCATCGTAAAATTTTCTGTCATATAAACGCTTGTCGCGAGATTGTCCCCACAAAATCTCCGACAAGTTCCTAAATTTCGGTCGACTCCTACGACTATATATTTATTAATTTATTTATACATATTCTCTTCATTATTATTATTTTTATTGTATTATTGGAATTATATTTAATTTTTCTATTTATTTATTATCTTATAACTATTTCTAGCGTAAAGCATTTCTTGCGAATCGACAGAATGGTTGCCGGCACACTTTCACATGATGATGATGTGTTCTAAACTGAATATAAGTTTTAAAAGAATTAATAACAGTACCATGACGCTGCTTATCTGCGCATGGCTTTTGCTGAGTTTGACCCCATTCGCGGTTATTACAGTACATAATGCACTTTAGGTAATTAATTTTTATTATTATTTTTTAGAACGATCGAATTTTGTATGTATAACATATTCAAATAGCACCTATCGTTCTGTTTTATTGTTATAACCTATACCTATGTTTTAGTTAAGTCTACAATAGTTGTACCGATTATGTGTTGTAGTTATCACGAACAAACTTATTCTTTTCTTTATTTCTTCTCTAATGGTTCTAAAGGTGTGGTAAGGGGAACATTCTTATCTGAGGGTTTTTCATTGAGTCCTCAAGAGAAGGCACATTTTTACATGAGGCGACCATCATAGTCCTCGGAAGTAGCAACGCATCTGTAGATAGACTTCAGATAGAACCCATGTTCAGCAGGTAGTTGATTACAGATATCCATGGGCGGCAGTGACCACTTACCATCAGGTGGACTGCATGCTCGTTTGCTACTTAAATAAGAAAATAAATGTAAGATACTTGTTATCTTACATTCGTTTTTTTTCTATTTAGGAAGAGTTCACTTTCTAACAGACTTCCTAAAGAAAAGAGGTTATCTATTCGTCCCTCAGTACTTAGTACGTAGTTCTGAAGTCAGCACTTATATAGGGCATAGTTTCCTCATCGTAATCCAGCGAAACATATTATGCGCCGACTTCGGGACTATGTACTAAGTACTGAGTATGTTCTAAACTCACATATATTTAAATTATTTTTTACTTTTATGTGGCAAGGTGGTATTTTTTGTTAAAAATATCTTTCACCTTAATATACTGGATTGCATTATATGCACACAACCATCTACATACGGCTATCGACGTATTGTAGCAAATCGCATCCCCAGGGGAATTACTGAGACATTTTGGGACATAATGTAGAATAGTATCTCGTTTGAAACGTCAGTGAATGCGGGCGCAATCGATGGAGCTCAGGGACGGACTAAAGTTTCATAAGTAGCTCATCATTCAATAGTTTTAGAAATAGAATTTTGAATTTAGTTATCTTCCTGGCTTACACCAGGGATAAAATTTTCTGTTTATTTTTAATGAATCAATTCATCAAGTGAATATAACAGCTTTTGGGAAATAAATATATTTATCAATCAAGAAATTCCGTAACAAAAAAACCTAACACCCCCCATTCCGGCTACTATGTAACGCGGCCGAGCGCTTGCTTAACGTGTATGTATATGGTAAGACAATACGGACAGTTGCTCGGAAATCGGACGAATATGCAAGCAGCTGCTTATGAAAAACTATATTATTAGGACCGTCTTAGAAAACTAATAAACAACAAGTGACGTCACTGGGCAAGGGCCTATATAAGAAATGCGAAACCTGTACCTGGGTCATTTTGTTCGTTGGCTTTCGAAGCGATAGGTTCTCGTTCAGTGTACGTCATTGCGTTTTTATTGTTGTGAACGATAATAGTGTGGTTAAAATATCGCTTAATATTTGTAAATTGATTAGTGTTGAAATTAGTTAGAAAATGTCAGTACTTTTGTTAAATAAATTTATTTTTTGTAGGAAAGTTATTTTTTTTTAATATTTTTGGCTTCGGGTGCTAAATATATAGTATCGAAGAAGCAAACTTTAAGTAATATCAAAGAAAAAAATACCGCAAAAAATCCGCGTAAATAAATAAATAATTACAATTGCATAAGTTGATAAAAAATGCTATGCAATAGCTTTACCGCGGCAGTCCCCGAGTGCCGCACGTTTTTTATCTGATATAGAAGCAGCAAACGAGCATGCAGTCCGTCTGATGGTAATTGGTCACTGCCGCTCAGAGACTTCAAACGTACGTAAGCAACTTCTTATAGAACGTGGGTCCTATCTGAAGTCAATCACAGATGCGTTCCTGCTCTCCGAAGACTAAGATGGTCGCTTCACAGTGTTCCGGCAACCACACCATTCCATTGAAACAAGGACCACAAGGACAGCTTAAGCTATAAATATTTTTATGTTACACTGGCAGACGCAGCTCTCCATCTCCGAAAAGTTAATAACTTTCCGTTGGCTGCCTCTTACGACATTTATTTATTTATTCATTTATTTATACATATATGTTCGGAAAGAGGGGGAGTTGCTCTTTGTCTATTCAAAATATGCAATAGTGTTAAACATATAATTGAATAGATATCTTTAGATCCTAAGTATTAATTGTAGGTTATAAGCTATATTAATCAATGTCCTTCATTGATTCAATGTCAATCACTTAAATACTCGTCTGGATTACTCGATGTTTGTACTGATTTTATGAACATTTATAATAAAATTTAACCACATTATAAAAAAAATAAACGGAGTTCAAGTCAAGACACTCAATATGATGTTCCAGACTTGTGCTCTTCATTGTTCACTACTGGTTGGCGGAAATTACAATTTTGCTTTTATATATTGTATATTTATTTATTAATTTATTTGTACACATCCGGCGAAAGAGTATAAGATATGTGGCGCTGTATATAGTACATTTTGAATATACAGTGTTTATTCAAAATGTACTATAATCTTAAACATATAATTGAACAGAATAATTAATTAATTTAATTGATTTTAGACCCTAAATATGAATTGTCAATTTAAATCAGTCGATGACAATTTAAGTCCTTAAGTGATTAAAATGTAAATTCGAATAATTTTAGGTACAATCATTGATTTATACCCGATAGCAGTATGGAGTTTACATTGCAATTTGTTTAACGGTTCAGAATTAATTTAATTTGGAGCGAGCAAACATTGTGACACTCGAACATTCGAAATCTCATTATCGCGGTGCTCATTACAACGGCTCATTTAAATACTCGTCTGGATTATTACTCGATGTTTGCTCTTATTTTGTGGGATTTAAATAAAATCGAACGAGAATATCAAAAGTTTAAGTACGTCTAAAGTCAAGACAATTGTCCACCAATTCGGTCTTCTCTCGTTCTGAGAGAAGACCCGTGCCCAGCAGTAGAACAAAAATGGGTTGACGAATGTCAAGACACTACATGATGTTACAGTGGCTTGTGCTTTTCATTAATAGTGGTTCGCGGTAATTAGAATTTTGCTTTGACTAGGAAAAGTTAGCAGAACTATCATGGTTCCCATTGTATCAATGGTGACCTCAGTGAAAGTAGGTATAAGTCTATTTTTTGACAAATTGACTTCTTCTATTTTTATCTGAATGAAGTAGCAAACGAGCATGCAGTCCACCTGATGGTAAAGGGTCACTACCGCCCATGGACATCTGTAATCAACTTCAGACAGAACATGGGGTCCATCTGAAGTCTATCACAGATGCGTTGCTACTCCCGAGGACTATGATGGTCGCCTCATGTGAAACTGTGCCGGCAACCACACCCTTCTATCGAAACGCAAGAAATTCTTCACGCTAGAAATAGGTGTGGCGATGGTACTTCCCCCGTCGAACTACACTGGTTCTACCACCTTTTACTACACCATCTTTGTACCTTTTCTATCAGAAGAACTAACATCTTTCGATAGATCTTAACTATAGTTTTCTACTTTTCAAAAATTGTTCATTGTCTTCGTTTAAGAATATGTGATATAATCTCGTGATCGCCGTATTTTGAGCCCGTTTTCATTTTTCATTCATATTTCCTACAACTCTTTTTAGCTAGGGGCACAGATTGAAGCCCGGTGTTCCACCAACCGCACCCTCGGGACCTTCGTCACATAAGTGTCAAATAAAAAGACCCCATATTGGGAAAACCCGAGTATTGAATAGAACAGTGGATTTTGTGACGAATTTGAAATATCATTTTAGACAATGCATTTTTATAATCTAAGGAATTAAAACAGTATGAAAATTATGACTGTTTTATCTTGTTAACTAAATTGTGAACCCAGTTACAAAATTGTTTACTTATAATTGGCTCCGAAAATTTAAACAATGTAATGAATTTAAGGTGTATTTTCGAAGCAAGGCTTATATCAATTTTTAAATTATAGCTGCAGGTTATGTAAAAATACATTTATTTTTTTACACACGCTTTCTACACTCCGCCACAATAGGATTTTCTCCTATGACGTGGTTACCATGGACACACACAAGACGAATACACAAACACCCAGACCCAGAAAATGAAATTAAACTCATCATTCAAATACCTGTCTGGCCGGGAATCGAACCCGGAACCCAATGCCCATCAGACCGGTATGGTAACCGCTCCGGCACGCGGATCCTCAAATGTCTGTTAGGTGGCGGATTCAGAACCCATTTCTGAATCTACTGAAGCCAGGGGGTCTACAAAGTCGAAAGTAGATATTGTACGGAAAAAAATCATCTTTTTTGTTATATGCCTGTAAAAACCTAATCTACGAAATGAGTCGGGCCATTGCCTTTCTTCATTTATCCTTCAAAATAAAATCCTTTTCCAAAAGTTAGTAATGTGTTAATATCGATAATTCCAATTCGGGACTGCCGCTTCATATGGTCTATTTAACGAATGAACTTACGAATTTAAAAGTTAATTTCTTAGCTAGAAAAACAACGGTTGCAAGATTTTATGTAAGAAACTTTTATAGCGAGGGATATTGGTCGAAAAAATGCACAGGCGACATCGACACATGCTGTATTTTATGAAGCCCTGGAGTCGCATTCAGACAGTATAAACGATACACGCTTTGGCAAAGGGAGATCTCCCGCCAGGCTAGGTGATCATGCCTGGGGAGCGGCCGTGCCCCGTCAGTAGTTGTTCGGAACTTGTATATATGCGGGGTATGAAAATACTTCGATAGCGTGTTTCAGAATACTAATAACGCTATCTCTTGATGAGTCGCGAGAGGTCGCCATACACGCTTTCTACTCTCGCTTTCTACACTCATAGCCTCACACTAGGATTTTCTCCTGTGCTGCGGTTACCATGGCACTTCATACACACACAAGACGAATACACAAATACCCACACCCAGAATATTAATCCAAACTCATCATTTAGATCTGGCCGGGAATCGAACCCGGAATCCATTAGGTGTCAGACCGGTACGGTAATCCCTCCGCCACGCGGGTCGTCAAAACATTAGTATGTAATAACACTATTTTTGCGTGAACACCCGGCTTCGCTTAAAAAGCCACAGGTACCATTAGAAGGCTTACCTTTAAAAACAAAAGAAAAAGGACTGCATTTGTGGAGATAATATAAATCTTCTTATGCTAGTTTATCTCTCGCTACTCGCTATCGCTGTGACATATCCAAAGTAAGCATATTTCTAATTGAAAAACCCTATCAAAGTTGATATGTTCCGAATATGCCATTTAATTTTGCTAAAAGTGCTTACTTTGAAATTTCTATGGCACGTGCATTCTGAAACAGTTAGTATTTTTATCGTTTCACTTTATAGTTCACTTTATGTTATACACTTTTTCTTTCGATAACATTTTACATCACGTTTTAAATCTAGTTTTCAATTAGTTCAATAAGTTGTAAAGCTGTAAAAGTGAATTATGGTATATTTTATTAATAAGTACACGAGGCATGTTTTTAGATTCGTATTCGCAAGAATTGGTGCGAAAGTTTTGCGAATATTGAATTGCAATGGTTCGCAAAAAAGGTCGCCTTTCCATCTTTTTTTATTCGGCCTTCGGCCCCCCATACCAAAAACTGAGAAAAAACAACATAGGCATTTAGGACTGTGCAAATAATGACACATTTATTCACTGAAACTGTAAGATTTGTTATTAAATAATACTTTTCTATTCATTTTATCCAGATTTTTGTGGTGTGGTTTGTAAGCTAAAAAAACATGTAATTAACGATATCTTAGTGGTGTAGGTACATATTGCTGTTATTCGTGAATAACCACAGTATTTAAAATTTTAAGATTACAAATACTTAGCCTACCTAAAGTCGTCCCTGTAGTTCCGAGATCAGTACAGGGCTACGGTATCCCCTGTCTGTCGTAAGAAGCGACTAAAAGGGGCTTCCGGGGTTGCGGGCGGCTAGAGTGGGACCTCGAACCGTTCAGTTCAGATCCCGGGAAAGATGGTATGTGTGATATGTGTATCCCGGTGGTATATGAATTTAAACTCATTATTCAGATACCTGTCTGGCCAGGAATCGAACCCGGGACCCAGTGCGCGTCAGACCGGTATGGTAACCGCTGCGCCACGTTGATCGTCAAAGTAGATGCGCGTAGTTGGCAGTGACCACTTACCATCAGGTGGGTTGTATGCTTATTTACTCAATCCAATAAAAAAGAAATGCAGACTCTAGCAGAGAGTTCCATTCCTGGCTTCGATGCCAAAGGAATACCTGCCAAGTTTCTTTAAATATAAAAAAGTTGTGAATTCTTAAATAACTCTGATAACTTTTCCATTGTATAAAAACTACCTTGCAGAAAGATAAATTTAAAGGCTACGCCATACTGTTCTGCTTTTTATTTGTTTGGTTTTTATCTCGTCGTCCCACTGCTGGGACGATAATGGGTTGCTGATCGTCTCTGACAGAATTTTAGGCCATAGTCCACCTGGCCAAGTGCGAAATGGTAGACTTCACACACCTCCGAGAACTTTTTTTTAAGAACTCTCGGGTGTGTAAGTTTCCTCACGATGTTTTCCTTCACCGAAAAGCAGTGATAATTAATTTCTAATACGCACATAATTTTAGAAAAATCAGTGGTGCATGCCTGGGTTCGAACCTCGGATCTTCCGATAGAGAGGGCGAGTTTCAACTATTAGGCTATCACTGCTCTTTTTTATAACTGTACCTAATAGTAAGGTAGACGGGATACCTGATGGAAAATTGCCTCTGACACCTATCATATTTTTAACATAAAAACCAATGCATCACCGGCTTCGAAGGAAGTGTTTTTGCATCTTTCTTCCCCATGTCATATAATAATCATTCCATGTTACATAATAACAATAGTGATAAAAGCTGCTGTTCCAACTTGGTCCGTAAAAGTAGTAAATCTGTGGTCAATCTTTATTATTTTCATACTATTTAAATGGCAATGCATTTCTTCTGTTCGTAAGTTGTCACTACCGCCGGTAGGCAAATCACGGTCGAAATTCTACCGTAATTTAAAATAAAAAACTAAACTTCATATTGTCCAAAGTTTCTCTAATTCAAATAAATTGTAATATTTTTCAAGTTATTTTGAACGCACCCGTTAAAGGTAAAAAGAGGTTTAATTAGCTATGCTTTTAAAACCAATGGCGGATTTTTTTAAAAACACATCTGACATTTTTGACGTTTTGTGTTTTCATAGTATGACATTGAATGTTTTATTTCGTTTAATATATAATATATATGTTTTTGTGCGAAATGTAGTAGTATGTAGTATGTGATAACCGTGCGTTACACCTTAAAAACGGATCACAAGTTTTTGCTTCACGTATTAACAGATAAGTTGGTCACCTCAAATATAATAAAGCAGCGGACAATCATACCATTTCACTGGATGCTTGGATACAATATACTCGTTACTAGATATTGTTAAAGATATAAAATATATTCGCAAATTGGGGTCATTTACCGCAAAAAACCTAATCAATTATCCCGCTGACTTAAATCACCTTATCCCACCTTGTTTCAAATTTCGGAACATAATTTAGAGCTAACACCGCACCGATAATTAAGCCAAGCTAACCCGTACAATATTCAGTAATTAGTCCTGACTTAACTAATTATAAATTATACTGAACCCGTGTAAAATTAAACGACTCGCCTACCCTCATCTCCGGAGAAAAATCTGTTTTAGTAAGTGCTTAAGTATCTGAATTCTGAAATCTACATTATATCGTGACACATTGTTCCCGTGTGTGGGGAATAAATTATGGTTAGTGTGTGAGTAATGTCTCTGTCGCGACCTCATAAATAATCGCGTGGAGCTGCGAATGTTTTCGACGTAAAGTGAGGTGGTTATTTGGTGCGCTGAACGGTTTGGCGGTCTATTTATTATTATTATTATTTAATTAATCAAGATTACAATATTCCATGTGTGTTAGTAGAGACTTAATTCTAGTGTTAGTACATAAAATCATTAATTCAAAAAAATATTTAACTAAAATTTCAATCATAATAATCTGAAGTGGGGCTACCCACAGACCTATCTGATTACCTATCTCACAAAGTTCTGCCATATAGGCGAGGTGTAAATTTCGACCTCCTTCAATATAGTGTTGTAATGAGTCCGTAAAGCCCTCATCAATGCCCTGTTTATTTTTGTGCTTTTAATCCGTCTGTATAGTTCTGCTCGAACATTCAGAGGCACTGCAGAACCTGCACTGCAATCCCAACGCCATCCTAAAAATATTGTTATATAGGATGCGATAGGATTATATATTTAGTGTACTGATGGCGGTTTAAGTGAGGCTAATATTGATACTACTCTTGTCTTACAACTGGCTTCACAGTTGTAAGACAGAAGACTGCTGGAAGTTGAAGACTGAAGGTTTCTAGTTCGAAGGATATGATAAGTTGAAACTAATAAGATGATGAATAATGGTTAGGTTACATAGTTTTCAGGTCAGCAATGCATTTTAATCAATTTCAGATAAGGTTTATGTTTTATTTAAGACTAGCCCGCAACTTCGCACGCTTTAAAAATATCGATGTATCGATTGTCCCGTAGGAATAAGAACTACTACCATACTAAAAAGTAGTATATATGTTAATACAGAGTGTCAGCTAACTCCATACGAAAATCTATGAAAATCGCTCCAGCCGTTTACGCTCACAAAGTTATAATAAAGTCACCTTTATAATATTAATAATGTTTTTTTATGGACTCGGTAAAATATTCCCCCATTTATTTCCTTTTAATATGTCTATAATAATTCAATACGCATAAAGTTGTCGTAATAACCATCACAACTATGTCTTTACAGAAAAACATAAACATAAAAAGGAGATTTTTTTTTTATTTGTCATGCGTCACACCTGTGTGTATCACATCTCACGTTAGTCGCTCAAACATCTAATTTCCGCCAGCGACCGTGTGTCTTATTTATGCAAACGCTATAACCGACCTATTTACAAACACTTGCTATGCCCACGTCAAAAGATTTCATTTCTATGAGCATGTTCGCTTTGAAAAAACGTTTTAATCCACTTTACGCGTTTTGTAAAATAGTTTGTGATTTCGATTAAACAATACTTTGATATTTGATTTTTGATTTCGTAGCTAAGTTATTACATAGCAACTTAATATTTTTAAATCTTGTAATTTCTATATCTTTCGCCAGACCAATTAATTTGTTACTGAATTTTGTTTAATAAGGTAATCATCTCGGTGAATCACCAGCCTTCTCTAAGAAGTTGCGCTGAGACTTGCTATATCCCTTTCAGATCGTATGTTGTAAATGCGATTTTTATCTTCACTTTTTTAACCATAACATTTCCATTTTGAATCCATATGAATTTATGCACTGATTTAAGCTGTGTTGTAGTTTAGTTACGTAAGTACTCCATAATGCATTATTAGGAGAAATTAGAAGCGTTTTCGTAGCGCCTACGACGCATGTAGCTGATAGATCTACGACCGCTACGAAAACCGCTACGAGATAAAATAGAAATATTTTATAAGCAACTAGCTGTTCCGACAAACGTTGTTTTGCCATATAAAAATAAAAAAAAATGTTAAGGGTGGACAACCCTTAAGGGGTATGAAATATAGATGTTGGCCGATTCTCAGACCTATTGAATAAGCGTATAAAATTTGGTAAAAATCGGTCAAGCCGTTTCGGAGGAGTATGGCAACAAAAACTGTGACACGAGAATTTTATATCTTATATATAAAATTCTCGTGTCACAATGTTAGTCTCGATACTCCTCCGAAACGACTTGACCGATTCCTCTGAAATTTGGTAAGCATATTGGGTAGGTCTGAGAATCGGCTAACATCTATTTTTCACACCCCTAAATAATAAGGGTGGTCCACCCCTCAATTTTTATTTTTTATTTTTTTGACAATTTTTTTTTTTAATTTTTTTAATATACGATATTCAAAAATACATACAACCCTTAGTTTTTGCCCTTCTATCACCAACCCCTATTTTTTAATAATTATTTTAGTAATTTAATTAATTTTTAAAATTTTCCGCGCTTTTACTCTGGATACTCATTGGCCAGACTATATCGGTGTAACTACCCAGTGAACAACGCGGAGTAGGGATGAGACCGAAGCCGGTCTCCTGTTTCTCTCACTCCCTCCACTGTTGTCGGCCATCATTAATGTTTATGTGTGTTTATGTATCAAAGTTAGTAGTGACGTTTAGAATTGTTATTTTTTTATGTCAGTGTAACTCTCATTATCCCTACTAATATTATAAATGCGAAAGTAACTCTGTCTGTCTGTTGCTCTTTTACACCTAAACTACTGCACCGATTTTTATGAAATTGTGTACACAGATAGTGGTGAACTTGGGATCCATTATAGGCTACTTTTTATTTCAAAAAATGGGTTGGAAATGTTAAAATCAAGCATAAAGTTTTGTATGGTAGTGGCAAGAGGTGTACTAATAATTCCGTCAAGGGGTATCATAGATTTGATTAAAAACTTATGTGTATAATAAAACATTAAAAAATATTGATTTTGAGTCGACAACATGTATCCGTAAAACTCGGTATGTCGCGAATTTTGTTTAATTCCAATGCAAATGACAATCGCTATAATATTGGCTTTTGACAAGGAGGTGTACTAATAATTCCGTCAAGGGGTATTATAGATTTGATTAAAAACTTATGTGAATAATAAAACATTAAAAAATATTGATTTTGAGTCGACAACATATATCCGTAAAACTCGGTATGTCGCGAATTTTGTTAAATTCCAATGCAAATGACAATCACCATATTGGCCATTTCGCCTGGACGTCATCGTGAGTTCGTTCAGAAATAATACATATTAATTGGTAACAATTAATTATCATTCGAATAGATGTGATATAAATTTGATTTAAATGAAAACGTATTTATAATGCGAAAGATACGATTGTAATTACGAGGAATTCCCGATGAGTTAAATATTATGTATGAAAATTTGATAGATGGCGTTATCTACAATACAACTACGAAGTAATATCGATAAATTAAATGTTGATGTTGAATTACTAATTATTCCGTTAAGGGCCACGAAACACTGGATTGCAACATTAAATATAAAATAAATCCGCGATAGCATATCTCTATAAGTTATGGTTAAGTCACAATAATTATTTTTATGTTCCATATTTCAACTAAAAATATTACGTTAATTTCGAGTGTGTTCTCTTCTGTTCGGTATTAATCCTTATATAAATAAATGCATTCGTTAGTTTTTACACTATATGCATCAAATAAATACTTTTGAAGATATTAGAGATTTAAAATTAAAAAGATCGCGATTTGCCTCTCGGCAGGGGTAGGTAACCGTCTCGCTCGCGCATGCTAATACAAGCCGACCGCGGAAGAGCGTGAATTTTTAGAGTAATCTGACCACTTGATAGTGTCCAGTGTTGAACAGGACACGAATGTTAAATGAGTTTGTAAGAGTAGCGTCTTTTTGTACTAGACCAGTACAAAAATTGCACTTCACCCTGCAGCATCACCCTGAGAACTTTTAAACATACTGCGGAAAAGTTAAAATCAATCTTTGTAATCGATGCGTTTTGGCTTAAATGTGGAGGAGGATTTGGTTTACAAGGTGCTTCTTGGTATTGTGTTACCACTAAGATTGTTAATTAATTCAAAGAAAGGCGATTTACAATCGTCTAATTTTAAAATTCTAATTCTAATTTGTCTAATTTTTAAATATTTTTACATAACAATTATGATCCTAACCACAAATACATACTTTAAATTAGTTTCTTTACTCTTTGTATGTCCGGGTAATCGCCTCAGCGGTAAACTCATTTTGATAGGACTTGCACTATAGAAAAGGTTGTGGAATAACACAATTATACTACTTTATAACATATAATTTCAACGGGGTCGAGATTTGTGCGGGAAAAACTTTGCGATACACTCATTTTTACGCGGGCGAAGCCGCGGGTACAGCTAGTATTAGATATAAATATATCGCTCATTCTCTAAAAACTGTCATAACACAAGATATCATTGTTTTGAGTTAAAAATGCAGTTTGATTCCATTTTTTCTCTTCTATTGATCGATAAAACCGCCACAACTTTAGTGTGAGTAGTTCACAACAGATGGCGTAAATGTCTGTAAGTAAGCATTAGCGTTTATTGAGGAACAAAATAATAAAAACGCGATTATCTCAAAACTTGTTATTTTGTGTAATGACAATTTTTCAGAGGATGAGCGATATTTTATATTGCTATATTTTATAAGCAATATAAAATATTTGTACGAAGTTTGAATGGGGATTGTGGCGACGAAGTCGCCACAGGATTATGTCCAAACTATAGAGTAGTGCATATGAAGCTTTGTCACGATCCCTACGAGATTAATACTGAACCTGAAACTTTTAAACGAAGTGTGAATAAAGCATTTACATAGCACCTGCGGCATATACACGAAGTTGAACTTCTGGTATAACAGGTATAATATAAACAAGCAGACGGTATAATTTAAGATTATAAAAATAATAATAATGGTAGATTTTAATTAAAAAATTCACACAAACACAAATATAGAGATGCAACGAATTTACGTACATGAGTAGTAATTAGTACTACTACATAGTTCTCATCAACCCATTATTGTCTCACTGCTGGGCACGGTTCTTCTCTCAGTATGAGAGAGTTTAGGCCATAGTCCACCGCGCTGGCCAAGTGCGAATTGGTAGACTTCATAAACCTCCGAAAACTTATTTTTTAAAGAACTTTTCCTTCACCGAAAAGCAGTGATAATTAATTTTATAATATGCAAATGAATCAGTGGTTCGTGCCTGGGTTTGATCCTCGGACCTCCCGATCGAGAGGGCAAGTTTCAACCATTAGGCTATCACTGCTCTTATGCTACTACATAGTAGTAACGTAATTATACCGTACCGTTTCTATGGTTGCTACGAGATTAACTCTTTAAATGAATCCGAAATTCTCTGTTAGTTTTTCATCAAGGAATCACATAAGTTGGAAACGAATGGTTCTCTTTCATGTGTTCCGTACATCAAAGTAAAGACTAGGATTGCAGATTGCCTTGCAAATTCACTCACTGAAATTAAAATATATTCCATTCCTATTCTATTCCTTGTAGATTCTGGCTATTTATCTCCTTAACTACTTGAGTTGAAGGAGGGATCTTGAGAGGAGATAAATGCATCATGTGACTAATGATGCGTCATACAGACGCTGCGCTGAACAGAAATTATATTGTTATAATTTATAGCCACATACGAGAACACTTGTACAATTATATCCTTCTCATAGGATAATTCCATAACTTTGCTTGCTTCGGTCACAAAGTAACAAGTAACCTATATGATAATCTGGGTCATAAGCTATGAATGTGTCCATTTTGAGTATAATACGACCGGTAGTAATTGCGATAGGTAATTTACCGAAAGAACACACATATATTGTCACAATTTTTCGCTTTTATAATATTAATAAGATTATTGTGTATTTTTAATAAGATTGTTATAATTTTAATGGTGGTAGAACAATGCTTCGACTGGGGAAGTACCACCACCACACCTATTTCTAGCGTGAAGCAGCTTTGCGTTGAGGCGATCATCTCAGTCCTCGGGAATAGCAACGCCTATGATTGACTTCAGATTGAACCTTATTCTGTAAGAAGTTATTTATAGATGTCCATGAGCGGTAGTGACCAGTTACCATCTGTGGACCGCATGCTCGTTTGCTACATCAAATTTGCAATAAAAAAAAACAAAAATATCTCTGAATAACGAAAGCATGCGAAAATGATAACATCAATAATACAAATTTAAGATAACTAATTTAGCTCCTTAGGGGTGGAATTTGCATAATCAGTGAAATAAGTTTGATTATGTATTTCTTCTTTTAAAGTATTTTTGTATAAGCATATTTTCAAACAACCTTTTGATTTTTATATGTCGGCGCGACACCGTGTATTTATGAAAAACACGTCGCCGATAATAATTATTTTAGTTATTTTAAAGATCGAAAATTGTTTGTTTATTGAATTACCAACATTCAATGATTTTTAGAATTGTAATTTAGTTTACCCTCCATAAATTTGTTATTGTCACACCACCAAACATTGTTATAAAAAAGGCGAACGAACGCCGGTAAAAAAAGATTCTTGTTTAACCGTCGAAGCGATCGGACCTCCTAAATTGTGAATAAATCGAAGAAGTTTACTCCGGTGTTTTACTTGAAATCTTCAAGAAAGGACAATAATGAAGACACCTCGACCATCCTGATGTCACACGTCACCATTTCACTTCGTTATATATAATCCTCTTCAGGGTAGAATATCAAAAACAAATCTGCAACGAAAAAATTACTGTTCTACTTTGAGTAATAGTAGGCTTTGGGATAATTAGTCAGAAAGTCGAGGACTATCCAATCGTTTTGATATGTACTACTTTAACTCAGGGGTTGAAATTTGACCGTAATTAAAGCCGAATAAAAACTGATCTTGATATTCATCGGAGTGGAACGTGTGTGGGTTGCATATACATTGCATCATATTTTATAGTTTGCAATCTCATATTATATTTATAACTAAGTTAATTTGACAACCGATTTTATGTGTAAAAGAGCTTGCTGTGCGCTAATTTCAGTTTTTCGAAAAACGATTGTTATGAAAAGATGAGGTCTTATTGAATAAACTCCATTTATGTATAACATGCAACCCTCCTGCTCGAAACTTATACCAGTTTCGAGCAGGGGGGTACCACTGTCCCTGTAGTTCCGGGATCATAATAAGGCTACGGTATCCCCTGCCTGTCGTAAGAGGCGACTAAAAGGGGCTCCCGAGGTTGTGGGCGGCTAGAGTGAGAGCTTAAACCGTCCAGTCAGGTGATCCCGGGAAGGACTGTGGTATGTGTGGTCGCATACCGTCGGAAAGTCTAGACGGAGCGGTGGTCCAATCGCCCATCTAGGAGGAGCCCGATGGGGCAACGCGCTCAGAGTTCAGAATAATATAAAGCTTCAGAGGAATACAAAGCTTTTCTTACAATTGAGTTTACTCTTTTGGATGGATATAACTCACGACATGCGATGTGACTCAGACTCCGAAGTAAGAACACGTTTGTACACCCAAGAAACAGAAATCTAGGTTCATTAATTAAACATAGATGTAGAACGGCAATTTGCATCGGATTCTAATCACGTCGCGCCTGCACCGGACGACTAAATTGATTAAACTGCATCAATATGGATATTTAAGAGCTTAAATAAATTTCCATGTCCTAAATTTTCCATGTTCCTGATTCTTCGTGTTGTTAAACCGAATTTAATTCTTCTAAATGAGAGTACTCCAAAATCCTTAAAAAACTCCAAAAATAAGTAATTACTTGCGTTGTTGTTATTATCCAGTGTCTGACCCTTAAAAGTCAGATTCAATTCCCGGCTAGTTTAAATTTGGAATAAATTTAGATCGTTGTTTTAGGCTTGAGTGTTTGGGTGTAACGGTGGGGCGTTGACGAGTACATATTTTTTTGATGTTGCATATGTCTGTCAAGCCTAATATTAATTCTAAAGCTTAATTTGATTTTAAAAACAACTGACCCGACCATTTCTTCCAAATAATATTTATTTTCATAGGTAAAATAACAAAATAGGTCAGAGGCAGTCGTGCACTGCCAATATGAAATGAAATGTCTTTATTGTATGTATAGGCCTTCTTTTTTTTTTGTTTTCGAGGAGGAAGCTTTCAAAAAGTACCCGACGTCGTGGGAGCGACGCGGGTTATGTGGGATTCTTACCGCACTAAAACCCCCCCGGTGGCCGACCTCGACGCTACGAAGAGGACTCCGGGAACTCCAGTTGACCGCCGCCGGTGTCCTCAGCGTGTGTCCCATCGGGCTCTTCTCTGGTGGGCGTGAACTGCTCACCGCACCTTCTGGTTTTTACGGCAACATGCAACCACACATGCCGTCGTCCTTCCCGGGGTCACTTGACCGGACGGTTCGAGCTCCCACTCTTCCCGCCCGCAACCCCGGAAGCCTCTTTTAGTCGCCTCTTACGACAGGCAGAGGGTACCGTAGTCCTATTCTGGTCCCGAAACTACAGGGACATTATTTTGTATAGGCCTACGGGGGCACTTACAAATTGTCAGTTACATTTCTTTTTTTTTTACACTACCACCCAATCGGAACACGACCTCAACTGAGAAGATCTGGCAAGAAACTCAGCGGGTTTTCTTTTTTTATTATTTATATCCATTTCTTTTAATATAATTACAATCAAGTTTTTTGATGGTAATGAAAATTAACTCCAGTATCTTGCCTTACCTTGACTTGCCTTTCCTTGCCTTGATAGAAGTCAAAACTTAAAAATAAAAAGCCACCACCTCTACCAACATATTCTGACATGATTGAGTAACAAATATCCATTCATATACCCATTCTCACAAACTTTCACCTTTTTAAAATATTATTAAGAAATGACACATGCTGATGACACAAACGTCGTAAACCCATAACTCCGAAAATCGTTCACCACCCAAAGAAGATTTTACTTCAAAAATGTTTGTTCCAACATTTAATACAAAACATTGCTATGTGGAGCGACAATTTGCCTTACATTCCGACCGTTGAACGGAATGAGAGATTTCAATAGCTTGATTGAATGCCGTAAATATTCGCGTTGGAATAATATTTTAAAATAAAACGAGGGCTTTTACAGGCTGTAAGCCTCACAGCTCTGGGGTAAGTGGTTTACGAGATGGAAATAACAACACGATATATCAGAGTTGAGTGGCCACTGCCATGGATCTGCGATCACATTTAATATGACTACTGTTTTTTTGTAATATGAAAGTTGCACACATAAACAATGGTGGTTGAAATTCGGCCGTTCGAAGGGTCCGAAGTTCGAATCCCAGGCACACCAATGATTCTTCTAATTGTTTTTCTTTTTAAATATGCATGTATTAGAAGTTTATTGATATAGAGTAGTGAGTTTATTGATTATAGAGGTATAGCCTAATGGTTAAAACTTGATCTCTCAATCGAGAGGTCCGAGGTTCAAACCCAGGCACGCAATACAATCAGTTATGTGCGCATTAGAAATTAATTATCACTGCTTTTCGGTACAGGTAAACATCGTGAGGAAACCTACACACCCGAGAGTTCTTTAAAAAAAAAGTTCTCGGAGGTGAGTTAAGTCCACCAATCAGTCCAATTCGCACTTGGCAAGCGTGGTAGGCTATGGCCTAAAAACAGCATGTGCGCAGCAGTGGGACAATAATGGGTTGACGATAGAAGTTTATTACTACTATTTTACGGTCAAAGCATAGGTTGTAGAAAGCATACACGCTTGAGAATTCACAAAAAAAAAACAAAGGTATGTGTAGTCTAATTAGTCCAAATTAGATCGTCAATTACTTATAGAACAGCTCTGCAGTTGGTCACCGATGTATTGCTTCTCCTGAAAGCTTGATGATTCCATCAGCCCTTTGATGTCCACTGCTGGACATAGGCCTCCCCTAAATGGCGCCACTCCAGCCGGTCCTGTGCCCTCTGAATCCAACGGTTTCCCGCTGTCTTCTTCAGGTCATCGGTCCACCTGGTAGGGGGGCGACCTGTACTCCTTTTGCCTAAACGTGGTCGCCACTCGAGGACCTTTCTTCCCCATCGGTTATCGGTCCTTCGAGCGATATGGCCGGCCCACTGCCACTTCAGCTTGCTGATTTTGAGATGATGTCGGTAACCTTCGTTCGTCTACGGATTTCATCGTTGCGAATCATGTCTCGTAGCGAAATTCCAAGGATAGCCCTCTCCATAGCTCGCTGAGCGACTCTGAGCCTTCGAATGAGGCCTTTAGTAAAGGACCACGTTTTGGCTTGGAAGGCTTAGATGATTACGACATATAAAGTTAGCTGACATTCTACCCATACATTCAAACCCAAGAACTGCTAGAAGTATCATCATCATCAGCCCGTCTCAGTCCACTGCTGGACATAGGCCTCTCCTAAGGCGCGCCACTGAGCCCGATCTTCGGCTCTCCTCATCCAGTTATATATATGTGTATCAGTTATAAGTATGTGTAGCGGTTATTCACCATGATTCGAATCATAGGTTCTACAACTTATCAAACCTCACGTTTATTAAGTGCCTTACTGGTTTATATTAATGATTCAACTAATTTATACAGAACTTCTACGCAAATTAAAACTTAGCTGAGAGTGAGTTAATTAAATTTACCTTAAAATATACAGGAATCTAAGATAAATTTTATTAAACTTGACAAAAATTTTCAATATGTAACGGGTAATTTTCAAAAATTCCAATTAGAGAAGGGGTCATTATTTAATCTACCTGTATTAGTTGTTGTTGTATACTAATTTAAAGATAAGTTAGATGGAGGTGATAAATGGCACAATAGTGCAAAATGTTTCATAGGAATGTGAAAAAAAGTCAAGACAAAGTCAAAAAAGAAGTCAAACCTACAGTAAGAACTAGATTTAAAGGCAGAGACAAAATCGGAATCAGAATCAAAATTCAAAATTGCATAAATTTTTGGAAATGTTTTTGTCGCTACAAATGCACGTTATTGCAAAATAAATAAAAATACACATTTTATTGATTTAACACATTTACATAGAACAGGTCGCAAGAGCCCTGTACCAGGTACCAGACCTGTGTTACAGGTACCCCGCTCATCCACCAAGACTTAATACATGTGTTTTTTAACCGACAGATTAAAGTATAATTATTTTACATTATTTTAAATGTGTGTGTGTGTGTGTGCGTGTTTGTGTGTGTATGACTGTACATGTATTAGTTATAAAAGTATAGGTATATATAGAATTATGTATGCAGACACTGTTCAGTTTCTTCGTAAGTTAATTCCTGTAAGTGTAGTGCGAGAATCCGTTTAATCTTGATGCTTGATTAATATTCATAGGCAAAAAAAAACATGCGTGCGTACAAAGTACACATGTCAGAAGTGAAACTTCTTTGGCGAACTAATTTATAAATCTTGTTTATATTTATACAAATCTAAAACTTTAAATTTCCAAGATTAAGAGGAAGGGAAAAAGGCGTGATACGACGTTCGCTCTGTCTCACTTTTTCTCTCAATCTTTCTCACTCGCTTGCTCCCTACTCTCACTCCACGGCTAGTTGCTCATGCTACGTTCGCCCTGTCTTACTCTCTCTCAGTCGGTCTCGATCACTCTCTCTCTCTTTTCCGACACTTCCGTTGCATACCGGCGTGACGTTTCATCTGTAAAAATTTTACCCTCATGGGCCTAAAGAAGTTTCACTTCAAAAACTTTGATTAAAAAAACTATTTATGAAAATTATAGTTAGAGAAGACCCTTTACCTGTATAAGTCAAAAATCATCTTACACACCGTAACCACAGTGATACTCAATATAAAATATTCCAATACAAAATACGGTTCTCAATTTGCACTAGATACCAATCTGTGAACGCTATGATTTCAATAGGGCGATGAGCGCTATCCGAGATCTATTGGGGCTGTAAATACTGCAGATCGAAATTACAATTATTTATATGAAGAGCAACGTTGAAACTGATTGATGAGAGTAACTCTGAGAGTTGATATTATGTGGTTTCATATTTGCTCATAATGGTCTTGTTGCTGTGTTCTGATTTGAAGAGTAGGTGGATGGAGGGCAAACAGACATAAAAGATACATAGGAAGGCATGAGTGCCATGAAAAAGAAGCTTTTTAAATAGTAATGTAAAAGAAAATTGAAATCACAGCTAGCACCAAAGTAATAATAATAACTTAAACTTTTATTGAAGAAAACAAGGTCTACAGCAAATAAACAATAAAACAAAACAAATCATTTACATTTAAAATACACAATAACTTAACTACACAATACTTATAAATTAACCTACTTTCGAATATTTCGAAATATTATCCTGTGCTGCAGGGCAAGATCGCAAATGGTACCGGAACTCAGCGAAAGTCGCGAAAGCACGACACTGATTTTCAGCCTAACAGACTAACTAATAACTAGATTGAAAGTCGGAGAAAATGACAGAGTCGGTATCACCATAATTTACCGAATTTTACTCCACCTGTTTCCGACATAAAGCACTACTTGCGTTTCGCTAGAAGGGTGTGGTGGCAGGCTCGCTTTTATATGAGGCGACCATCTTAGTCCTGGAGAGTAGCAACGTATCTATTATTTACTTTATATAGAACCTATTTCTAGCGTGAAGCATTTTTTGCGTTTCGATGGAAGGGCGGGGTTGCCGGTATACTTTTATATGAGGCGACTATCATAGTCCTCAGGAGTAGCAACGCATCTGTGATTTGAAGTTTCTTATAGATGTCGCAGGGCGACAGTGACTACTTACCATCAAGTTGACTGCATGCTCGTTTGCTACTTGAATCCGATTGAACAAAGGTTCTTTTTAATTGTTTTTTATCAGAAAAAGAAATAAATAAAACCTTTGTTCTGTATGATATTCCTTACGGATACCCATGAAAGATTTTTATTATAGTAGCTCGAAATATAACTTATGAAATAATCTTACGTACTTTTTATTAATTGTAATAAATTCGTGGATAATTTATAAGAATAGTACTTTACCTTGGATTCAATTTTTGGGGGTACAGTCATAATTTGACATTTAGTAAGACATTCACATTCTATCACTGAACCTTAAAGATGTTTATGAGAAGTGGTCACACGTAAGTCCAAAAAACTTATTAACAGGTGAAATGTATGCTCATTTGCTATTTCTATATTATAAAACATGATGAACCAAAATTTGACACTCACATATGTGCCAGGTAATAAATAATAGTTAAAAAAAACTATATTAATTATAGTGTGAATAAAAAAAAATATTTTATTTAAAAAAAATCGTAGGGTGCATGGTGTCAATTGTTATAGATATTTTACTGACAGATATGAGTAGAATGATTATCATTTCGATAATATCTTAAAAAGCACCCCACGGTTTTTTTTTAATATTTTTTTTTATTTACACTATTATTAATTTATATTCATTGAAATTTTTAACACTATTTTGTTAATTTAAATTCATTTAAATTTATTTTCTATTTTTTAGTTCGGTTTTCTATAAAAAGCGTGTTTTTTAGTTTTTTTAAACTATCATTTATTTTCTACTTTTTAGTCAAATTAAAAAATGGAATAATTTTATCAAATTAGTGTATTGTCATCGGTCCTCAATAAAACTACAAAGTTTGAACGAAATCTGACCGTTTAAAGTGGGTCAAAATCGCGCCCAAAGAAGTCGGTTACAAACAAACATACAGGTGAAGCTAAAAAAAGCTAATAAAAAGAAAATATATGAAATTGATACTATATTTTCCATGAAATTCCAGCTGAATGATTTTAACCGCTAGATCGGATGGTACACGTCGATCCATTAGTATTCTAAATAAAACCCAGAGTGAAATCAAACATGCATCTGTTTATAGTTTCAAACTTAGTGGTTTTATTAGTTGCCTATTTTTTGTTTATGGTTTACACTAGCTAGAATTCCCCGCGGATGCTACGAATAGTAATATAACACGTAGAAATACCTGGGGAAATGATCCAGGTTTGACTTAGGTCGAAAATTAAAGTTCCCTATTAAGATGCTTGCCCAACCAGGGAATGATTCTAGATTCATTAATATGTGACACTATTTTAATATACATATAATATATGTCGGCGGGACACCGCGTATTTATGAGAAACATGTTGCCGAAAATAATTATTTTAGTTAGTTTAAAGATAGAAAATTAGCAATATTTAGTGATTTTTAGAATTCTAATTTAGTTTACCCTCCATAAATGTGTTATTGTCACCTCACGCGCTTTTATTATGAAAGGCGAGCATACGCCGGTATTACAGTCCCAGATGGTTGGGATTTGCCGCTCATGAAAAATTTTAATCAACTTTCTATATGATAGTTGTGATAGTCGGCACACTTACATGAGGCGACCATCTTGGTCCTCGGGAGTCAAAACACTGCAAATGATCTCTTGTTCTTTATAAAGTTGTTTACAGATGTCCATGGGTGGCAGTGACCAGTTCCCATCAGGTGGACTGCATGTTCGTTTGCTTTTTCAATCTTATAGAAAATCCGAACGTACCAGCGCTGAACACATTAAACAAAAAAATAATAAAGCAGCACAGTCTCTAGAGCCAAACGAGAAAGAATTCTTACAATACTATCACCACAACGTATAAAACAAAGTTCCTGCCACCTGTCTGTCCCTATGTATGCTTAAATCTTTATAACTACGCTACGGATTTTAATGTAGTTTTTTTTAATAGATAAAATGATTCAATAGGAAGGTTTTTATGTATAATACATGCATGATATAGTGGAGGAACATTGATAATTTTAGATTTTTGACTTTTAGGAAACGAAGTTCGCCGGGTTCACTAGTTTTTAACATAAATTTTACTTCAGTTATTAATTGGAATATACTTTACAATTGATCACGATGACTCAGATAAGCAATTATGGACAAACTATTTTACTCCGACACTCAAATAAATTAATGATACACTTTCTGTTACGACAGTCGTTATGCAATTCGAAACATTTTATTTTAAGTACGATAATAATAACTTTTGTATGTAATTGAAGCAAACGTCACTACTGCTCGTTAATATCAGGTTTTTTTTATCTGCCTGAAGTAGCAAACGAGCATGCAGTTCACCTGATAGTAAGTGGTCACTGCCGCCCGAAGACATCTGTAAGCAACTTCAAATGGAACATGGTTTCGATCTGAAGTCAATCACAGATGCGTTGCCACTCCCGAGGACTATGATGGTCGCCTCGTAAAAAAGTGTGCCGGCAACTTCACCCTTCCATCGAAACGCAAGAAATGCTTCACGCTAGAAATAGGTGTGGTGATGGTACTTCCCCGGGCGAACTACACTGATCTACCTGCAAGTGAAGTTTGACAGGGGAGGACCACCACTACACTGATTTCTAGCATAAAGCAGTTCTTGCGTTGATGGTGGCTGGTTCACTTTTATACCTATACTAGATGTACTCTGCGTGCGTATATGGCGTAGCACATCACAAAAAACAATACACCAGAAACCTTCGCGAGCTCATGAATAACAGTCTTGCTAAAGATCACATGATCAAATGAATAGTTTACGATTTTATAGCTAGAGGACATACAGACTAACATTCATTTTTATAAAGAATCATCTGTCATTGACTCACATAAAATCCCAATTCTATAAGAAGTTGCTTATAGATGTCCATGCGGCGCCCAGCCGCCCATCTGGGAGGAGCCCGATGGGGCAGCACGCTCGGAGGATTCCGGTTGAAGTCGTTTCGAGATCCCGGAGTCCTCCTTTTCAGCGCCGAGGACGGCCACCGGGGGGGTTTTAGTGCGGTAAAAATCCCACATAACCCTGCGTCGCTCCCACGGCGTCGGGTACCTTTGGAAGGTTTCCCCCTCGAAAACAAAAAAAAAAAAAAAAGATGTCCATGCGGCAGTCACCTCACACCATCAGGACTGCTTGCTCGTTTGCGACTTCAATCTGTTGAAAAAATACTTTGCTTCAATATATTTTAGAAAACAGATTTCAAAATAAGTGTGGCACATATACGCAATGCGGTTCAGGCTAGTAAAATGTGCATCCCGCATTAAATTTGTTGAGTGTGTAAATTGTACCAATTAGATTGAAATGAAATGTATTATTTCGTATAATTATTGACACCAAGTGTCAGTTATATTATTTTTGCGACATATAAATTCGTATAAAATAGCGTATTTGCCTGTTTGAAAAAAGTAAAAAAGTGGTTTTATGTTTATTTTTTTTATAAGTATGAATGATCAAACGAGCATGCAGTCCACCTGATGGTAAGTGGTTACTGCCGTTCATGGACATCTGTAACCAACTTCATACAGAACATGGGTTCTATCTGAAGTCAAACACAGATGCGTTGCTACTCCCGAGGACTATGATGGTCGCTTCTTACTGTCACATCTTACTGTCGCGACCCGTATACATCTATCCTATTGTTTCATACATTTTTTATCTCAAACATGCTACATGCGGGTTACGAAGCTAGTGCAACGAAATCATTCACGCGTGTAGGAATAGACACGCGTGACAAAAGGCTGAGGATGAGGAGGATGATAGGTTATCATTGCATAAATGTTTTTTTTTTATTTTATGGTTGCAGTTTAATCGTCTTTAAGCTTAATATCCTATACTATTATCCACCAATTCGCACTTGGCCAGCGCGGTGGACTATGGCCTAAACTCTCTCATTCTGGGAGAAGACCCGTGCCCAGCAGTGGGCCAATAATGGGTTGATGCACACTATTATATTGTTTCCGTAAACAAATAAATAACAAGATACCCTTAGCAATTTAAACCAGTTTGAAAAGGCAGCCTTCGGGAAATCTGTCCTCTAATTTAAAACTGTCAAGGAAAATTACCACTCTACCGGGAAAACCTCAAGGGATCTATTCCCGATCCATTTTATCAATAAAGAACAACTCATGTAAACAGCTTTTAATTTTTCCGGGTACTACAAATGTTTTAACGGTAAATTTAGCTCATACGAGATTTTATCAACTAGACGTATACACGTCTAGTAGGCTTAATAGGCTTAATAAAAATAAAAGAAAAGTATACGATTAACGAAAAATTCTGAAAGACCACAGAGCAAGTTTTGATGAAAACGAACATTATATGTGTGAGTGTGTGTTAACAAATAGTAGTGAACTGTTTTGACGAAACGTAGAAAAACTCGTAAAAAGAGCACAGATTGTTACACAAGAAATTGAGTCACCAATTAACTAATTATTCATCAGTAGAATTTAGATCGCCATATAATTGTGTAGTCTAGTATCGGTCTTAAATACCACAACTTCCTCTTTTCCTGTAGATGTCGGAAAAAGCTACTAAGTGCCAAAATTTAGAGGGGACGCAGCGTCTTCCTGTAACGTTGAAGATAACTGTAACGTTGAAGAACCAGTGTAGTTCGACCGGGGAAGTACCACCGCCACATAAATTTTTAGCGTGAAGCATTTCTTGCGTTTCGCTGAAAGGGTGTGGTTGCCGGCACACTATCATATGAGGCGACCATCATAGTCCTCGGAAGTAGCAACGCATCTATGATTGACTTCAGATTGAACCCATGTTCCGTATGACGTTGATTACAGCCGTCCATGGGTGGCACTGACCACTTACCATCAGGTTGAGTGCATGCTCGTTTGCTACTTCAGTCAGATAAAAAAAACTCTAACACCCACTGTTAACAACACACATGTCAGGCGTTGAGACTATTGACAATAAGTCACATTGTGCAAGGCCCATGTTCAGCAGTGGACTTCAAAAGATCTGATGGAATTATGGACTGAGTATTTTATTCAGTAAAAACGGTGACTATAACAATTGATCAATCGTACAAACTATTATAATTTAAGTGCTACTATTATTATAAAAAATACAATAACAGGTTTCTCACCCATAAAGAAAATTATAATCGTCAAGCCATTACTTATACATATAGTCGTAATACTGGCTCCTCTTAGAATCTCACGTCAACCCATTGTTCTCCCACTGCTGGGCACGGGTCTTAGATCCCGGACTCCTCTTTATAGCAGCGAGGACGGCCACCGGGGGGGGTTGAGTCTTCTACACGGATCTTCTCTCAGTATGAGAGGGTTATAGGCCATAGTCTACTAATCCCGGGAAGGACGGCGGTATGTGTGGTCGCATACCGTCGTAAAAACTAGACGGAGCGGTGGGCCCAGCCGCCCATCTGGGAGGAGCCCGATGGGGCAACGCGCTCGGAGGATTCCGGTTGAAGTTGTTTCGAAATCCCGGAGTCCTCCTTTTCAGCGCCGAGGACGGCCACCGGGGGGGTTTTAGTGCGGTAAAAATACCACATAACCCTGCGTCTCTCCCACGGCGTCTGGTACCTTTTGAAAGTTTCCCCCTCGAAAACAAAAAAAAAAAAGGCCATAGTCTACTGCGCTGGCCAAGAACGAATAGGAAGACTACACACAGCTCTGAGAACTTTTTTTAAAAACTCTCACGATGTTTTCCTTAAAGCAGTGATCATTAATTTCTAACACGTACATTAACTAACAAATAGTAGCGATGTGTGCCTAGGAATCCAACATCAGACTCGACTTAACAAACGAACTTATAGCGATTATTGCAATCGATCACTGCTCATAAACATAACAACTTATCATTAAACATTTTTCTGGGTTTAAAACTATCTAACCTCAAAAGACAAGACTAAAACATTAATAGAAACAATAGATTAAACCGGTACATTTAAAAATGAGACAGAATATCTAAAGAGAGCAGTAAATAGCTACCATTAGCTTAACGTCTTCGCCCACGTCATGACCGTCTACCGTCCAGTGCAGTGCAATTGCGAGGATCATTAGCTACGGAGTCTTTTGTGCTGAGTTGTGCCCGTGACTTTGTCTGCATGAACGAGAAATGTCTTTTTGTGTTAAATTTATTATACCGAATTGTATTCTGTCCATTTCTTAAAATATTGGAGAACTAATGTGGTTCAAATGTACAGTAAAAAAAAACACGCTTTCTACACTCATAAACCCACACTAGGATTTTCTTCTGTGTCGTCGGTACCATGGACACACACAAGACAAATACTCAAATACCCAGACCCAGAACATGAATCTAAACTCATCATTCAGATACCTGTCTGGCCGGGAATCGAACCTTATATGGCATAGAATCCAACTAGACACTTTAAGACGATTTTTATTACCCTTTCAAGTTAAAATAAAGGAACTATCGCGAACGAGTTGAGAATAATACTTTTCTAAATGGCGTTCTATGATGAAGACAAGTGACACTAGAATTCTGATATTAATGGTTGAAATATTTTACTGTAAGGGTTTATAAGGATAGCAAACATGTTATTTTTTTTAATACTCTTTCTACACTCATAGCACCACACTAAGATTTTCTCCTGTGTCGTGGGTACCATGGACACACACAAGACAATTACACAAACTCCCAGACCCAGAACATGAATCTAAACTCAGCATTCAGATACCTGTCTGGCCGGAAATCGAACCCGGGACCCATTGCGCGTCAGACCGGTATGGTAACCGCTCCGCCACGCGGGTCGTCTTTGATGTGTTGATGTCGGGTACTTTGATGTGAAATAGTTCCTGCCTGTTCACTTTCATACGAAGCAACCATGTTATTTTTTAACACAGTATACTCTCACAGCCCCATAATAGGACCACAATGGGTGCCATGAACACACACAAAGGCAAATACATAAACACCCAGACAAATTCAGATCATTCATATTCAGGTATGGTTGAGAATCGAACCCGGAACCCACTGCATGTCAGACCGGTACAGTAACCGTCACGTGACTTGTTTTTACCACTAAAAGTACACAACTATGAAACAACATTAAGAGGAACAATATATTTAAACAGTACATTTAAAAATGAAACAGAATTTCTAAAGAGAGCAGTAAATAGCTACCATTAGCTTAACGTCTCCGCTCACGTCATGACCATCTACCGTCCAGTGCAACACATTTGTGAGGATCATTAGCTACGGAGTCTTTATTTTGTGCTAAGTTGTGCCCGTGACTTTGTCTGCGTCTGCAGAATGTAGTTTTTTGCGTCCGTTTTTTAAAGGGTAATGGAACAAATGCTTTGAACGGAGAGTATTTCTATCGTGAAGCAATTGTTACTTTTCAGTAGAAAGCCTATTTCTATTTCTACCGTGAAGCTTTTTTGTGTTTCGATGGAAGGATGTGATTGCCGGTACACATTTATATGAGGCGACCATCATAGTCCTCGGGAGTAACAACGCATCTGTGATTGACTTCTGATGGAACCCATGTTCTGTATGAAGTTGATTACAGATGTCCATGGGCGGCAGAACCACTTACCATCATGTGGACTGCATGCTCGTTTGCTACTTCAATTAGATAAAAATGGTATGGTTGCCGTCTTACTTTTATGTGAAGCGACCGACTTAGGCCTCGGAATTAGCAACCTATATGTGATTGACTTACCATTAAGAAGGCTGCGTGCCATTTTGCTACTTCAAAGTTAAATGTAAATAAACACACAAACAGTCAAACATACAAAAATATCTGAGAGCAAAGTTCTTTTACTATTTTTTAATTTTAGATTTTTGTAATTTAGAAGCACCTAACTGCTTGCTTGTTTAGTTCCTACGCAATCCATTTGACGTAAAGTGGTCACTGCCGTCCGTGAATACTGTAATTGATTAGGTAACTGGTTGCCGGCACACTTTTACACGAGGCGACCATCACAGTCCTCGGGAGTAGCAACGCATCTGTGATTGACTTAAGATGGAACCCTGAACTTCAGATGGGTGACTGTGACCACTTACCATCTTACTACATGCTCGTTTGCTCCTTCAATCAGATAAAAAATGCTCGTTTAGTACCTATGCAATCCATTTGGTGTAAAGTGGTCACTACCGCCCGTAAATAACTATAATCGATTAGGTAAGATCACTCATACTTGAAGTCGTTTTAACACTCAGGAATACGTTGAAATGCCTTGGATATGTATGCCTCCCTTACTTCACACTTCAGACCAGAACACATCAGATGACACTGCTCTTATTAGTCAGAAACATCCTTCCTACCTACTAAATTGACGACCAGCGTGGCGGAGTAGTTACCATACCGGTCTGACGCGCAATGAGTCCCGGGTTCGATACCCAGCCAGACAGGCATCTAAATGATGAGTTTAGATTCATGTTCTGGGCCTGGGTGTTTGTTTTTGTTTCTGTAGTTCCGGGTTCAGAATAGGGCTACGGTATCCCCTGCCTGTCGTAAGAGGCGACTAAAAGGTGCTTCCGGGGTTGCGGGCAACTAGAGTGGGAGCTTGAACCGTCCAGCCAGGCGATCCCGGGAAAAAGACTATATAGACTATATAGACCGGTATAAAGACTAGACGGAGCGGTGGGCCCAGCCGCCCATCTGAAAGGAGCCCGATGGGGCAACGCACTCAGAGGATTCCGGCTGCAGATCTTTGGAGGTCCCGGAGTCCTCTTCAAGGCGCCGAGGACGGCCACCGGGGGGTTTTAGTGCGGTAAAAATCCCACATAACCCTGCGGTAAAAATCTCACATCCCACGGCGTCGAGTACCTTTTGAAGGTTTCCCCCTCAAAAAAAAAAAGGGTCTGGGTGTTAATATATTCTTGTTGTGTGGGTCCATGGTACCCACGACACAGGAGAAAATTTTAGTGTGGGGCTATGAGTGTAGAAAGCGTATTTAAAAAAAATAACATGTTTGCTATCCTTGCCACTATTAACCCTTGCAGTAAAATATTTCAACCATTTATATCAGAATTCTAGTGTCACTTGTCTCCATCATAGAACGCCATTTAGAAAAGTATTATTCTCAACTCGTTCGCGATAGTTCCTTTATTTTAACTTGAAAGGGTAATAAAAATCGTCTTAAAGTGTCTAGTTGAATTCTACGCCATATAAGCAAGATGAAAAGTTTTTATGAAACGGAGCAAACAGGCATTCAGTCCATTGTATGGTATGTGGTAACTGCCGACTACGGATTTCTAACCAACTGTACAATGAACTGACGTTCTGTCTGAAGCCAATCTCAGATGTGCTTAAAACTACTGTCCTAGCACACAAGATTAAAAATTTACTTATATTTATTATTATACTACCTCTTATCCGCGGCTTCGCCCGTACGGTCAAAGGGAATTAACATTTGATAGCGCGATTCAGAACTTGCAAATGAATTTTACTAACGCCATCTATTAACAACATCTGCAACTACTAAATATGTATCAATAAACAAAACATCGATATTGTCATGGGAATGAGAGCGCGGTAAAAAGTAGCCTATGTCCCTCTCCGCCCTCCTATCTCCCAGCATATAAACCATATCACATAATAGCTATGTGGCGACGTGAAAGAGGACCAAAAATACACACTTTCACATTTATAATATTAGTATGGATTGAAAGTCTTTAATATGCCTACAGCTCTTAATTTTAAGCGGTGACTATCATCTATGGTCGTTTGAAACTACTTCGTATAGTTCAATCAGAAGTTATACTAATACTTCAAAAGCAAGTCTAAGTACATCCAAACTCTCTCAGATATCTCGACCCTTGATTTAGATATTTGTGAGACCAAAGAGTTACTGAATGACAGTCATTAGAAATATTAATATAAACAAGGTTTCTGTGATTATTTTTAGTTAACGAAAATATTTCTATAGCAAACTCATTACGAAAAAGCGAAGTAAATGACATCATTAAAACACCAATGCGACCGACATGGCGATGTGATTAAAAATGTGTTTTTGACGAAATTCACGTAGTAAAAGCCTGGTTCATTTGTAAGTGGCCACTTCTCTCCATGGATACC
Source organism: Spicauda simplicius (assembly GCA_949699795.1). NCBI lineage: Eukaryota > Metazoa > Arthropoda > Insecta > Lepidoptera > Hesperiidae > Spicauda > Spicauda simplicius. The sequence goes on from OX453079.1 coordinate 14,441,351, forward strand.
TGTCAACATGTAGCTTAGAATGAATGGAGTGAGTAGCCGCAGCGCTGCTATTTTTTTTATCTGATTGAAGTAGCAAAGCATGCACCTGATGGTAAGTGGTCACTGCCGCTCATGGACATCTGTAATCAACTATATACAGAACATGGGTTCCATCTAAAGTTAATCACAGATGCGTTGATACTCCCGAGGACTATGATGGTCGCCTCATGTGAAAGTGTGCCGGTAACCACACCCTTCTATCGAAACGCAAGAAATGCTTCACGTTAGAAATAGATGTGGCGGTGGTACTTCCCCAGTTGAATTACACTGGTTCTACCACCTTCAATTTCTACCACCTTTAATTTTACGAACTATCATTTTAATGATTTTTATGTTGTTTTTATAAAGTTGGGGTAGCAGACGAGTATGCAATGATGGTAATAATCCAGAGTGTCAGCTAACTCTCTACCAAATTTTATGAAAATCGTTTAGACGTGAAGAAGTAACAAACATACACACTCACATACTTTCGGCTTTATAATATTAGTATGATGATAATCCAGACTTATTTACTAAGTAAGACTACTACTTTTATTAAAATAATAATAATAATAATCTTTATTTTGTTTATAGTCTTAAGTTAGAATCATAAGGGGGTCAGGAGCTACCTTTTATGCACCAATTGCTTGTGTTAGGATGCTCCGCTCTTTCAGTAGTTATTAGCTAAATTTAACTTAGGACATACTAATCTAATTAACAAAATATAAAATTTAATCAATTTAACAATAATTATCTCCTATTTTATTGTGGTTGTGTGCATGTGTCTGTAAGTGTGTATTGTATTTGTGTGTTTGTTTGTGTAATTTGTTATTACATGAAATGAAAAAGTAGTTCTGTTTCTTCGTAACTAAGAAGTACTTTTATTTATGTGCAAATAAAAAGTATTAGACTATATTAAATTCAAGCAAGTCACCAGTTATTTATATGTAGCAAAGATATATCATTAGAGCAATTCAACACGTTTACAACCCTCTTTTATTAATATGAAGACGGGCACTAACAGGTTTTCCTTTACAAAAGACAACTTATTTTTGTTACTTTATTGCGAAGTTAAAGGAAATTGTATTAGTCTTATTACTACGAAGTTATTATTACGAACATTCTCGGAAGGAAATGTTTGCTTTGATTATAAGTTTGAAGAACTATGCGGTTATTACGAGTTTATTACGTTTCCTCAATACAATTATTTACGTTTTTTCCCATCATTGCAGTGTCGAAAAGTATAGCATAAAACGTAAACGTAGAATGTAGGTACTTGTAGAAATTAGGAATTTACGGGCGAAAGGCGTACTAAGGGTCTATACGGTGGTAAGTGGTCTCTGCCCAGCTGTATATAGAACAAAAATTCTATCTGAAGTCAATCACGGATTTAGCCTCAAGACCAAAATTTAAGACAGGGTCGATTATGATATAATCGAGGACCTAATAAAAATTTTATCTCCGAAACCTACAAATTTTCTCAAACATCTTTTTAACTTCAATAGCTTCAATAATATGGAAAACACAATTATCTAATATATATATATATATGTATAACGAAGAATATCTATAAAAAATATATATTTGAAATCCATTACCCAATAATCTCACAAATCCCTCTTTTGTAATCAAATTCATGTTATTTTGAACCAATAATTTATTAAAAAACCATTGTCTTTTTCATCAGTGATATAAAGAGATATATAAAACAGATTAATAAATAAATAAAATCTCATTGTAAATCAAAATGGATTTGGGTCGCCCGTGTCCATAAGCGAGGGCCCAAATCTAATTGAATAGATTACGCATAAAAAAAAGCCTCATATGAAAGTAATTCATCCATTACACACACACATCAAACACGCGGGCGCGTTCGCAAGCGCGCAGACACCCACACACGCATTGAAATTCAAGTGAGAAAATTGGATAGTTTTTATTTAATTTAACTTTCTCTTGTAATACATTATACATACAACGAGCAGAGCATCATGGCACAGGTAAATGTACTTAAAATGATGCCTCAACTGTAGTTTCTAAAATGTAACTATTTTATGAACAAGAACTATTTTTCTATTTCTATTTCTAATCCGGCAACCACACTCTTCCACAGAACTTCTTCCCTCTAGAAAAGTGTCGGTGGTACCCTCATTCTCAGATCTACATCAGACCTCGTTCTACATCACAAATAGGGATTGCAATCCGGCCTCATTTTCAATCCGGCCAGATCCGGCCGTTTTTTTCTCAATCCGGCCGGATCCGACGGCATTAATCGAACGATTAAAACAGTTTGAAGGTGGTAGAACCAGTGTAGTTCGACCAGAGAAGTACCACCGCCACACCTATTTCTAGCGTGAAGCATTTCTTGCGTTTCGATAGAAGGGTGTGGTTGCCGGCACACTTTTACATGAGGCGACCATCATAGTCCTCGGGAGTAGCAACGCATCTGTGTTTGACTTCAGATAGAACCCATGTTCTGTATGAAGTTGATTACAAATAATAGAGTAAGCATCTTGCACCGGTCGAATGAACATCTAGCTCCACGCTAAAATTAAATAAAAATCAGAAATCCGCGCAAACGACACCAACTTCTTGCACAAGTGAAACAATAGTGAGTGATTCGCCAGGATTCGTGTGCGCAAAACTCCATCTTAAAGGACCGCCGAGCAGCAGACCCTGGACTTTGCAGGGCTTTAATCAGGTAACGCCCCAAAAACATAAATAAACAAAAACCATCTCGCGTAGACCTTATCGAGACCAATCAAACGACACCCGTATCTCCCGGAAATTCCAATTCTACACGGAGATACGACCGCCGCAAAGCACCAAGAAGCACGTGGTGAAACTCGACCACGCGGTCTGGAAAATAACCTCGCGCGCACGTGGTTAGTCTCGCAGGCACGCGGCCACATCTGCTCGTGCTCCGGAATCGCCTCCAAGACCTTGCCCACACCTACGTAGGACGCCGCAACGACCAGCATCACTCACCAACGTCAAGAAAAGGTAGACCCCGAGGGAACCCCAAAACGGGAAGACCAACACCCCCAGTGCTTGGGCTCTCCCGAATCAGCTCCACGAGGTCCTTCCACCCCCTTGCATCCCCCCCCCCGAGATCAACCCCCCTGAAAAAAAAAAAAAATAAAAAAAACCTCCCTGCTAGTGATACCCCCCTGGACCCCCCTCTAAAAGTAACCCCCCCAATCGTCGACTCACGAAACCTCCCGTCCCCCCCGCACAAGGTTACCTCACCCCCCCGGAACACTACTTCTGAACCAGACGTCCTGGGATACCCGAGTTTGGACTCAAACAACTCAGGAGAAGATCCTACATCCACTGGCCCCAACGGAATCTCCGAAGTCCTATCACGTACCCAGGCAGCAGACCAAGAAGTGACGCTTACTCCGGCAACACTACCTTCGCCGTATAGGACCAATTAGAAAATAACTTTAGATAATAACTGTAAGTTGTAACACCACGTATCATTAAGTTAAGTAGAAATACCAAATAGATAAAATAATAATAATAAAGTTACCAACATGTCAGTCAACAAAACCACCAAAAACTCTGCGGAGGCCACCTCGACTGCATCAGCACCGGCATTAAAGACAACCTCATCGAGACCGGTGCTCAGAACACAGAGATCGCTGCGGGAAAAAGTTCTGTCGAAAACCGCAACCGCGAGGTCCTCATTCAGTGAGGACTCGGTAGAGAGGCCCCTGTCGACGGAAGTGTCAATTGCCGAAAAGATCGAGACGTGGGAGCAATCTGAGATCCCGCCCCGTCCAATTGAGTCCGATGACGAATTCTCGGACGCGTCAGTACTATCCGAAGGACGCCCGAGCTTCATCAGAACCTCGAACAGACGGAGCGGGGTCCAGATGGACATGGCAACCAGACTGGCAAACGAACAGCTCCAAAAGGCGAAGGAAGCGCTAGAGGCTGCAGGCAATATGAAGAAGGAGTGGAAAACCACTACACTCGATTGCCTGCAGACCCTTTATGAGACCGTGCTGGCATTGTCGGACTCCAGATCGCGACATAAATATAACCTAGAAAAAGAGAGATCTCGCCATGCCCAGGAGCTGGTCCGAACGGAGAGGGCCCATAATAAACTGACCGCCGAAACGATCAAAGCCCTCACCGAGGACCTGCGCAAGGCAAGAACGGAGGTTACAGCGAATTTGGAGGAGACAAAGGCCATAAGGAGCTGGCTGGGCTACGAAACCCAGGAGCCGTACAGCCAAATTAAGGCCCTGGTAAAAGTGACGCAAAACATCGAGCAAACAATGAAAGAAGCCTTAGCCAAATCCACGGAGATAATAACGGAAAAGAGGACAACCAACCTAGAGCCTCTAAAGACCGAACACGCGAAGATCATTAAAAGCGTGCAAACCATCTCCGAACAATTGGAGAGGCTTAAAAACGATCTAGATAAAATCGCAACCTGCTCCGATGAAACAAGGACCGCCACTAAAAAGATCCTAGACCATCAAGTAGCCAACCCTCCTAAAGCAGACATACCCGAGCCCAAGGAGCTGACAGAAGTTAAAGGACACATAAAACAAATACTCAAAACACTGACACAACACACGACAGCCATACAAGAAACGACCCCGCCACAAGACATAAAAGATCACCTGCAGCCAATAAATGAGCGACTGGAAGCTGTCTCCTCAGAACTCAGAACCATGCGCGAGCAAAAGCAGCGGACGCCCCCACCAGCTATCAGCATTGGTACGGAAATAGCCCTGCAGGAACTCGCGAAGGCGACAGCGGCTAAGCCCACCTATGCTCAAGCGGTTTCAAAGCCTCCCCCACCAAAGCCAAACCCGAGTCACACTCTGATCGTGTCATCGACAGATCCGAACAAAACCGGAGAAAACGTGATCGAGACGATTAGAGTTGCCTTAGACTTAAAAACAACAGGCGCAAAGGTGGATAGGGTTAGGAAGGCCAGAAACCAGAAGGTTATACTGAGCTGCAGGACGAAGGAGGATATGTCCCTGGTGCAGAGCAGAATGGTCGCGGACAAACAACTTAAGGTAGAGGTGGCCAGAACGAACAACCCTCTAGCAAAGATAAAAGACGTCCTGTCTTACCACACCGATGCCGAAATAGTAGAACACTTATGGGCACAAAATAAACACCTGCTCAACGACATCGGTGAGAGGGACAGGACAATCCGCGTCCGTTACAGGAAAAGAGCGAGAAACCCACACGAATGTCACCCGATCCTAGAGCTCTCTCCAATAATTCATAAGAAACTCACTGAGGCCGGAACAGTGTACATCGGCCTCCAGAGAAGACCTATAGTGGATCAATCCCCACTGGTGCAGTGCACAAAATGCCTGGGATACGGCCATACAAAGGCCGTATGTAAAGAACAAAATCAGGCATGCAGCCACTGCGGAGAGGCCCACACATGGGAGAAATGCCCGAACAGACTGGGGCACAGAGCACCAGTCTGCATAAACTGTCGAAGGGCAACAGGAAAGAGCGAAGGGAAACACCAGGCATTCAGCGATGAATGCCCTGAGAGACAAAAGTGGGATGCGATAGCCCGGTCTCGCATTACCTATTGCTAAAGGCACCCAGGGACACAAAACGTCTTCCCCGAATAGGACGAACACGACGAGTCTGCGGATAGTCCAAGCAAATCTGCAGCGCTCAAAGCTGGCAACTGTGGAATTGGTTCAAGCTGCAAGAGAGCAGGGTATGCACATTGCCCTCGTACAGGAACCGTATGTGGGTAAGGAAGGTGTTATGGGACACTACCCAGGGACGAAAATCATCCAATGCTCTCAAAACAGACAAAAACCAGTGAAGGCAGCAATACTCGTATTCGGCGAACAGCTGGAGATCACCCACGATCCCCGACTTGTCACCGAAACTGAGGCGGCAGCCCTCATCACAGCAGGCCAGCTCAAGATCGGTTTCGTGTCAGTTTACTTCGAGGGAGACCAAGAAATAGACCCTTACCTGGCGCGCACACGGCAAGCGTGCCAGAGATTAAAAACAAACAACATCATTGTGGCGGGAGACGTCAACGCCTGGAGCCACTGGTGGGGAAGCAGCAGAGAAAACTCAAGAGGAACGGCCTACAGCACCTTTCTTAACGAGATGGAATTCGAGGTTTTAAACACCGGAAAAACACCAACCTTTGAAACCTATAGGGGCGACAGACTATTTGCAAGCATAGTAGACGTGACAGCATGCAGTCAGTCGCTCCTTAGGAGAGTGGACAATTGGAGAGTGGACGGAAATATAACAACATCGGACCATAACGCTATCACCTTTGTGATACGACTGGATGCGGCGCTAAAGCCAACTAGAACCGCAACCACACGCGTCTTTAACACAAAAAAGGCGAACTGGTCTGAATTCCGCACACACTTCAAGACTCTACTCGGGGAATACAACCTAACCCCAAATACCATTAAAAAAGGGAAAACGCCCGAGGACCTCGAAAATATGGTCACGAAATACACGGCTGCCATATTAGAAGCGTGCGACAAGGCCATACCAAAACTTGGACCTCGGAAAGCGAAAACTAGGCCGCCTTGGTGGTCAAAGATCGTTGAAGAGGCCCAAAAAGACACAATCAAAAAGAAAAGGAGAATAAGAAACGCTGCACCCCACCGGAGAGAGGCAGTAATAAAAGAATACGTAAAGGCTAAGGAAATATACAACCAAAAAGCCCAGGAAGCACAAACGAAGAGCTGGAAGGATTTCTGCACAACGCAGGAGAAAGAGAGCATGTGGGATGGTATATACAGAGTCATCAGGAAAACAGCGAGGAGGCAGGAAGACCAACTGCTGCAAGACGCCAGCGGCCAGACCCTGGCCCCAGACGAATCGGCGAAACTCCTCGCTGACACTTTCTACCCTGAGGACTCCACAACAACAGACAACCCATACCACATGCAGCTCCGAAAATTGACGGAGGGAAAACCAGCAGATCTGTCGGCGGATGACCCGAGCTTCACACCAGCAGAACTCGATCTGGTGCTGAGAGCTATGAACCCAAAGAAAGCTCCCGGGAACGATGGGCTGACTGCCGACATCTGCACAGAAGCGATCCAATGCGAAAGGGAAACGTTCATGGCAATTACCAACAAATGCCTCGAACTAGCATACTTCCCCAAGCAGTGGAAAACGGCTCATGTTGTTATCCTCCGGAAGCCAGGAAAGGACGACTACACGAACCCAAAGTCGTATCGACCTATCGGTCTACTACCAATCATGGGCAAGATTATCGAAAAGCTCATGGTAGGCCGAATCCAATGGCACATCCTTCCAACCCTAAACAGTGTGCAATATGGCTTCCTGCCGCAACGCGGAACCGAAGACGCTCTCTATGACCTCATGGAACATGTACGATCCGAAATTAACAACAAAAAGATCGTACTATTAGTCTCACTGGACATAGAGGGGGCTTTCGATAACGCATGGTGGCCGGCACTGAAACACCAACTAATGAGGAGAAAATGCCCAAAAAACATCTACGCGATGGCCAGTTCGTACCTCCAAGACCGAAAGGTAAAGATCAACTTTGCCGGAGCGGCGTATGAAAAGGAAACCACGAAGGGTTGCGTCCAGGGATCCATCGGCGGACCGACCTTCTGGAATATCATCCTAGACCCGCTACTTAACCACCTAACCGGCAAAGAGGTGTACTGCCAAGCGTTCGCGGACGACATTGTACTGGTGTTCTCGAGTGCCAAAACTGAATCCCTGGAGCAGTCAGCTAACAGCGCTCTGTCGGATGTAGTCACATGGGGGATCCGGAACAAGCTCAAGTTTGCACCGCACAAGACCAACGCGCTGCTCATCACCAAAAAGATAAAGTTCGACCCCCCAAAGCTCTATATGTCGGGCACTCAACTACATCTGGTAAAAGAGATGAAGCTCCTAGGTCTCACCATAGACAACAAGCTCAACTTCAAATCGCACGTGGCCGCAGTATGCAGGAAAGCGGCAGGCATATATAAACAACTAGCGTGCGCCGCGAAGGTGACTTGGGGCCTAAACACCGAAGTAGTACGAACGATTTACATTGCGGTAATAGAACCGATAGTGACATATGCCTCAAGCGTGTGGTCTCAGGCGACAGACCTCCAAATGAACAAGAGTCAGTTGGATGCACTGCAAAGAGGCTTCGCCCAAAAAGCCTGCAAGGCATACAGAACCGTGTCACTAACCGCCGCACTCGTCCTATCTGGGCTGCTCCCATTAGACCTCCGGATCCAAGAATCAGCAAGCCTGTATAAGGCCAAGAAAAACGTGTCCACAGACTATCTACCATCTGGAAGAAAACTGGAACAAACGGTGAGATACGAAGACCTACCTCACCCCTCCACACTTACAACGACCACATATAAAGTGTTGGAGAGCGTAGATCCCGAGTCCTTAAACAACCACCATATCGTCGGACCCCACGTCTATACCGACGGCAGCAAGATAGCAGAAAAGACAGGAGCTGCCCTAACATGGTGGGAAGACGGAAGGGAAACCAGTTTTTCGACCTATAGTCTAGATCCTTCCTGTACGGTATTCCAAGCCGAACTGTATGCATTACACAAGGCTGTGGAACAAGCGAGATCGAGCAGACACAAAAACGTTAACATCATGAGCGATTCAAGATCTTCGCTAGAACTACTCGAAAACCCAAGACCGTCTCACCCTCTGACGAAGGCAATAAAAGAAAATATCAGAGGGATAAGAAGGGAAGGAAGACACGTTCAGCTGTTCTGGGTCAGAGCTCACATCGGGACCGCTGGAAACGAACGGGCAGATGTGTTAGCAAAATCAGCGGCCAAGAACACGTCAGCCACCCCGGACTACGCAGAAACACCGTTGTCCTTCGTCAAAAGAAAAATTAGAGAGGAATCGATCCGTAAGTGGCAGGATCGCTACACCACCTCTAGCACTGGGTCAGTTACGAAGACCTTCTTTCCAGACGTGGGCAAAGCCTACGCGATCATAAGGAAGACCAAACTAACACCAACACAAGTGCAAGCTTTGACGGGACACGGAGGAATGGGGGAGTATTTACACCGGTTCAAGTTGAAGGACAGCCCCGGATGCGAATGCGACCCCAACATCAGCGAATCAGTCTGGCACGTGATCTTGGAATGCCCCAGATTCCTAGCGACCCGAATGGACACGGAGTACAAAATCGGTGCCAAATTACAGAAGCTAAACCTGGCAACTATCCTCGGAGAAGATGAAAAGAGGACACACTTCCTTGCCTATCTGGACTCCATCTTCCGGATCGTATGTAAAAGAAACTCTACATTATCGCAGACAATCACAAATCCCACAATAACGCCAACCAGCACCCTCCAAACGAACGGAGAGCACACCCCGCACCAAAGCCCTCTCGACAATACTATAACAGCATTTAATAACTTGCTGCAAGAGGCAGAACAAGGAGAACCCAGATTGAGAATTCGGGGTGTGGCTCTATTTATGGATAACAACGAAGAGCGTCTCGGCATAAGCTTCTGCAACACAAAGTGCTCAGGCAGAGTAGCCATTTCACCTGGCCTTGCGGCTCTGCTAAACGGCAGCACTTTCAGGGCCACAATGAAGCGCAGAACGTATAACGCACTGTCTGAAATCTCGGTGGTACGCAGGCGCTGTAAAATAGTGCGAACTAGAAACAAAACGATCGCACTATTTGAAGGGAGCGAAGAAGAGACCCAGTTCGCCCAAGCGTGTGCAGTACTGCTAAGACTAGGGCAACCAGGTGAGGAACCCGCATCAACATCAAGGGTAATAAGCCTCGACGCTATGGTGGTGGGGAATATAAAGGGCAGAGCGGAGGATTACACAGGGAGCCTCAAAGCCTCGGAAAAACATGAGGTAGTGGTATACGAAGACAGGGGCGAAAACCTCAGTTTTCTAAAACCACACAAGGCAGGCCCATCCTCCTCCCGTAGCCCCGAAGACAGATGGGGCCACCCCATAGCAAGCCCTGAGGAAGTCAGCGGGTCAGAGAGACTGCAGCAGAAAAGATCCGCTGAAAGATCTGCAGATCAGAAGCAAGCCGAACAAAGCGTAAAGAAGGGAATACTGTCAGCAATAATGAAGACTTTCAAAGCCGCCTCTCAACAGATTCCAGGCACAAAACACTACACTCAAAAGTTAGACACACACACAACACTGACAAAATCACCTGAAAGGTACTCACTACAGCCAAAGACCGCCATGACGAAAGCGGACAAAGGCCTGGTCGAACCGCCAACTCTCCGGGAAGCGAAGAACCCTCTGGACCACCTTATAAACGCATTTCTCGAGTTTAAAGCATTAACAGTAGCGACAAAGGAGGACAACAAGAGGACATGCCATAACATCATGCAATCCTTCCTTCACAAAGATATAAGGCTACTAAAAGAGAGACTCGAGAAAGCAGAAGCAGCCATATACAACAACGAAACCTCCCAGACGATTGCAGGCGAGGAAACTGGAAATCACATGGCAGCTTACAGCGCAACCAGAGGGTTCGTTGCGAAGGACGAAGAGGAGAGCGAGCGAATAGGCCGGGACAAATTTCACACCCCAACTGATGATCCCCTAGTAGTGATAGCCCGTTGCACCAGGATAATGCTAGACGAAAAAATTCTAGCGATGGCGGATAGCCTATCCGGCGAATGCGGCGGCTTCACTCCAGACACATGGGACTTACCAGCATTCTCGTGGATTAATGGGGTTCCGGGTGGCGGGAAATCGACTTGGATAGTGAATAACTTTCAGGACAAAAACGACATTGTCATCACAACTACGACGGAGGCAGCGAAAGACCTCCGAGAGAGACTCGTCCTCCGCACTGGAAAGTCCGGAAAGTTTGCCACATCAAGGGTACGCACATTGGCCTCGATACTAGTAAATGGTTCAAAAGGCAGTTGCAGACGACTATTAGTCGACGAGGTACTCATGAACCATTTCGGAGCCATTGTGATGGCGATAAGACTGACCGGAGCGGAGGAAGTGGTGCTCCTCGGAGATGTTAACCAGCTGCCGTTCATAGAACGCAACAACCTATTCGAACTGCGATACTGTCGACCAAACCAGATAACCAGGATAAGCCAAGAACTGTTGTGCACGCACAGGAATCCGGTGGACGTAGCGTATGCCCTAAGCGAGGTATACAGTGGCATATACTCGTCCACGTCGCGTATGAGATCCCTGAAGCTGAAGAGGTACACCGACGCGCTGATCCCAAAGACCCTCGAGAGGACACTCTACTTGGTACACACCCAAGCCGAGAAGGAGAGTCTGAAGAAAGAGGGCTTTGGGAGTGGGGAGGGATCGCGCACCCTGACCATACACGAAGCACAGGGATTAACGAGCGAGACGACGGTAATTGTGCGTGCCTCCACAAAGCACCTCCACTTGCACAACAGCGTCCCCCACGCAGTAGTGGCAGTATCGCGTCATACCACCAGCTGCACTTACTACACCGACTACAGCGATGACGCCGTAGCTCAGTTCATCCTAAGAGCTATGACTGCCACCGATGAAAGGCTGGAAGATTATAACATCTCCATGGCAATCCGTAGCAGGGACTCAAAAATCATAGATAAGGAAAATTGCACGTTCGAAGTGGCCTCCGGAAAGAATTAAATCGCAACAGTAACAACAATGTAATTAGAGTGTAGTGTCCTTAGAATTATATACAATAGCTTAGCATTATACGTAATAAAAAAAAAATAAAAAAAATTACAACACATATACATCTATGTACAATGCACTGAATTATACACACCATGTAAATAAAAATGATGAATGGTCCTATATATATATATATTAAGCGTAATTGTAAGATTTCTTTAATTGCCAACGTTGTCACCACCGCACACGACAGTGTGATGGTGGCAGCGATGGCCTAACGTGGAGCTAAGAAATAAAAACTTATTGGTAAAAAAAAAAAAGAAGAACTATTGTGATAAAAGGCACGGACGATCAGTCTGTGGAGTTTTTGTATTATAATAAAAAAAAAAAAAAAAAAAAAAAAAAAATGTCCATGAGCGGCAGTGACCACTTACCATCAGGTGGGCTGCATGCTCGTTTGCTACTTCAGTCAAATAAAAAAAAAAGTGTAAATAAAGGATCGATTTCTAATGGTAATTATTTTTGTAATGTGAAATCTTGGTCAAAATATACAATCACCGGATCCGGTGGAGGTCCGGATCCGGTGGTGAATTGGTACCGGAACCGATTTGTGTAAATTTGTGACGGATCCGCCGGATTACCGGATCCGGTTTTCCGGATTGCAATCCCTAATCACAAATCGGTATTTGATTGTTAACTTATTTGACATACATGTCAATGACGTAGAGAATTGAAGTACCTGTAAGTTTGTAAGTCCAAACTCTTCAATTCCCTGAGTTACATCCATCTTGAGTGGAAAGTACCTTCATTTATAATGTATGCTCACATAAAGTTGTTTACAAGAAATTTATGTGGATTCGAAAGGGTATTTTATTTACAAACGTAAAAAGTTATCGCTCTCCTGCAATGAATAGATTGTAAACTGTTTTATATGGAAATGCATTTTCATGGAATTTTTATAGTATCTTTTGTGTCAGACTGTCAAATCTTATCAATATTATAAAGAAAGTTTGTACACATGTATATACGTTTTTTAGTGTTTCAAGCAAAACCTACTGGTCGGATTTTGCTGATTTTGGCATAATATAATTTATGACCTGATTTAAAAAAAACACGCTTTCTACACTCATAGCTCCACAGTAAGATTTTCTCCTGTGTCGTGGATACCATGGACACACACAAGACGAATACACAAACACCTAGATCCAGAACAGGAATCTGAACTCATCATTTAGATACCTGACTGGCTGGGAATCGAACCCCGGACCCATTGCGCGTCAGACCAGTATGGTAACCACTGCCTTACGTGGGTCGTCAAAAACATATACAAAGCTTATTATGATGGTAAACGGGACCGAAGTGGACAAAACCGTAGGAGTAATATAGTCTTAAATAAAATATAGGAAACAAATTCTAGTATAAGATATAAGGTTGAAGGGAGATTTCTACCATATTTTAAGTTTGAGGCAGTCTCATTGCTACTGCCCCCTCGAAGGTATCTCCGCCTTGTCGCGGTGAGGGGGTTTGGTAACAGTGGCTTCGAGCACCACGGTGAAGTCAAGAGAGATCCCAGGGGACGTTTGGTGGTTTGCGGCGGAACTAAGGCGCGGATTTGCCGCCGGGTGTGGGAGATTGGTGCCTGTAAGGTGTAGAAGGCTTTGCGGGTGTAGGCTTGCCCGTGCCCACGGCTCCTGGATGGCGGTTTCCAGATTGGTCCATCACCCTGCGGATGACGGCCTTAGAGATAAGGCGCGTCTTCGTGTTTTCTGGAGCACCTTGCTGTTGGCTTCATGCTCCACGCGGGGGGCTGTAGAAGCCGCCAGGCACTTGCAGGTTCGCGGGTGAATGCGAAAGCGTGCCCGTGTTCCCGCCGTACGGTGCGAGGAGAAAACACAGTGCGGGTTTAGCCGGTAAGATTCCGGTATAACCCAGAATTTTGAAGCATATTGAATTTGGAACAAACTCATAAAAAATAAAATGAATTTGAATAAAACATAATTAAACACTATCTACATTCATAGCCCCACTAGCCTTAAGGATTTTTCCCGTGTCGTGGGTGCTACGAACACACACAAAGACGAATACACAAACACCATAACGCAGAACAAATACCTAAATTCAACATTCAGACAGCTATCCGGAAATCGAACCCAGAATCCACTGCGTGGCAAGTCTGTGCGGCAACGACTCCACCACGCATGTCTTAATTTATACAAAAAAGATATGTTCATCAAAAATAATAAATTAAAAAAAAGCCAAATCTACACACACAGTAGGTACAACTATAGTAAATCTTAAAAATATTTTTTTCTCATCCATTCGACAAAAGTAAACAAACGCACGTTTCCAAATTCCATACGGAAATACGCATTTTTCTACGGAAATCTTGGGAAACAAAAGAAAATTAAATAAGCAAATTGTTAGGGAAATATGAATTTATTCCGGTATTCTTGCAATCTTCGTAACGTCACATTTCCAAAGCCGTTAACTGAGAATCATATTCTTTTGGCACTCGGCAGCGCTTGGGGCCAAGTTGTCGGATATCATAGATTTGACAGATCACGTTACATCGCACAAGACATCTGTACATATATCTTACATAATTTGATTTAGTTCACTGTCATGTCAACTAGAGTAGATTTTCGTAACCCGGCTTGTGTTATAGTATCCACGTGTACTTATTTTAAGTTACTACTATAATGTAACGCACCAGTATTAAGTAATGCAGAGTAGTAAGTTGATTTAATATGGTAAAGTATGTTGCCAAATAAGTGATGTGCCACTAACAATAGGTATAAGTGTTTTTATTAACAAATGGATCCTGGTTGTCTAATTAATAAATGAATTTGAATTTCAATTGAATTTGAAGAGGGACGGAAAGAAGCGTGTGATTGACATATTATTCATTATGAAAAAAAAAATAAGAAAGAATTCGTAATAAACTAGTAGTTAAAAATATTTTGGCAGCGCTATAATTATTTCTGTAAAAATGTTGTTTATAAGACATTTTTGTATCAACGCAATTATTTATAACTTTTTTATTTATTATACAGAGTAAACGAAACATTTCAGCTTGATCTTAATAGAAGCAGTGCAAGTTAGTGGATAAATAATAATAAAAAAAAAATATCAAACAAAATTTAGATTTAATTAATTAAATTAATTCATGTGGTGAAGTATTGAACGTGCAGTATCCCAATACAAGGTACACTGCAGAGCACTACTAGGCAAAGATGCAGGCAGTTGCTAAAGCAAAACTTGGCCTGATTTTACAATTGTCTTCCGTCAGAGGATTGTATCCGTTAAATTTTTCATTCCCTTTTCAACGATCCTTAATTATTTATACACAGACACTGTTGCCTTTTGAAATCCAGATGACAAGCAACTTTGCATATTACATTATTTTTAAGTGACTTTTACTACTAAGTGCTTCTTGTTAGAACAACACTTTTAAAGGAAATGAATATGAAAAGGATTTGTGACAAGCAATTCCAAACCCTCCTTAGTGAGAATTGGAGGCTGTTTAAAGGTGGATTTCCAGGATGCGATTTTACAACTCATCTTACACATAATGAGACTCAATTTGCGCCGACATTTGTCATTAGAAGAAAAGTGCCCCTTTAATGCCCTGTTACAATTGAATTTGATATTATAAGGATGTCTTTCGGCGATGCAATTTTGCGCTAGACTCTTCTTAGTGTTTGTATTTCCGCAAATATATTTAACTTTGAAACTAATTATTAAATAAATTAAATATTCTCTTAAGTAACAGTTTTTCTGTACTTTGCAATGTAGACTTCTCGTAGACCTACATACCACTAGAATGTATATAAAAATATTATAAAACTAAGTAGGTTGTACGTAACTATTAAACTGAAACTTCTTAATATAAAATTAACATTAAAACCTAGATTTTGATGACCCGCGTGGCGCAGCGGTTAACATACCGGTCTGACATGCAGTGGGTCCTGGGTTCGATTCCCGGCCAGACAGGTATCTGAATGATGAGTTTAGATTCTTGTTCTGGGTCTGGGTGTTTGTGTATTCGTCTTTGGGTGTGTCCATGGCACCCACGACACAAGAGAAAATCCTACTGTGGGGCTTAATATAATTTTAGACTAAGCGGAATTGACACACTTTAATATTTAACAGTACTCACGATATGCGGTTTTTGATTCTAGAATTCAAAAACCGCATATCGTGAGTACCCTTAACGGGTTTCATATAAGTAATAAATGAACTAGCTCAAAGTGCTGTGAGCTAGTGAGCTATCCCTATAGAGAGCTTCCCACGCAGTATTGATACGAGGTCCCGTGGGAAGCCAAGACTGCAGCCTCGCTCAGTTACCTTTTGTTATATTGCTTCATTTTAGATTCACTGAAATAATTTTCTTGTGTTTGAATTTAAATGAGCGAAAATAATCAAATTGAATTTTACATTAAGTTTTCTTTACATTTGTGATCAGGTTTAAAATCCGGAATTGTGGATTAGACTAAAATTATTGTCGCCTCATATAAACACCGATAACCAAATCTACATTTCCACCGAACCGCAAGAACTGCTTCTAGCTAGAAATAGGTCTAGTGATGGTACCTTCCTTTTTGAACTACACTGGTTCTACCAGCTGGCAACTACAAAAAATATACTAAAACTGTACCAACGTCATAAACTAATAAACAAAAATTATTACTGTAAGTCAAACAATTTAGTGACTACATTTATTGTAACCCTATTTGTAAGAAGTGAAATTAATAATCCGTTGAAAAGCCAAGTTTAGCCCAAGTGATAATAAATGAACTAGCTCAAAGTGCTGTGAGCTAGTGAGCTATCTCTACAGAGAGCTTCCCACGCTACCTCAATATGAGGTCCCGTGGAGGCCAAGACTGTAGTCTCGCTCAATTACCGTTTGTTATATTGCTTCATTTTAGGTACTTTATTATTGTAAACTTATTTAATTATAGTACGATTAATCCTCATCCTCATCAACCCATTATTGCCCCACTGCTAGGCACGGGTCTTCTCTTAGAATGAGAGAGTTTAGACCATAATCCACCGCGCTGGCCAAGTACGAATTGGTGGATTTCACACACCTCCGAGAACTGTTTTTTTTAAGAAATCTCGGGTGTGTAGGTTTCCTCACGATGTTTTCCTTCACAGAACAACAGTGACAATTACTTTTTAAAACGCACATAAATAAGTGGTGTGTGCCTGGGTTTGAACCTCGGACCTCCCGATCGAGAAGGCTCGTTTCGACCATTAGGCTATCACTGCTCACGATTAATAAACGGTTGAAAAGCCAAGTTTAATATAAGTGATAATAAATGAACTAGCTCAAAGTGCTGTGAGCTAGTGAGCTATCCCTATAGATGCTGCCTCGATACGAGGTCCCGTGGGAAGCCAGGACTGCAGGCTCGCTCAATTACCTTTTGTTATATTGCTTCATTCTAGGTTCACTGAAATAATCAAGCGTTTGAATTTAAATGAACGAAGATGAATCAATTTAATTTTTAATGAAGTTTTCCTGGGGTTTGAACTCCGAATCGTGTGTTAGACTAAGATGGTCGCATCATATAAATGACCACCTCCTCCTACCGAAAGGCAAAAAATTTTTCTAGGCAGAAATAGGTGTAGCGGTAATCATTCCCCATTGAAACAACACTACTTCTACCAACTGGCAACTACTAAAATGTGTACTAAAATCTTACTAAAGTACGAGTAAGTAACTAAAAAACCAAAATTTCTAACCTAAAATTATTACAAAAAGTCAAACAATAGTTGTTTGATCTATTTAGTGTAATAAATTATTATTTTTATAATTAATTATTAATATTATTATTATTATTAAGAATTATTATTTTTATAACCTTATTTGATAATAGTAAGATTGATAACCGGTTCAAAAGCCAAGTTTAATATATGTGATAATAAATAAACTACATAGCTTAAAGTGCTGTTGAGCTAGTGAGCTATTCCTATAGAGACCTTGCCTCGATACGAGGTCCCGTGGGAAGCCAAGACTGCAGCCTCGCTCAATTACCTTTTGTTATATTGCTTCATTTTAGGTTCACTGAAATAATTTTCTAGTGCATAAATTTAAATGAACCAAGATAAATCAATTTAATTTTTAATGAGGTTTTATGGACATATGACCAGGGGTGGAATCCGGAATCGTGTGCCAAACTAGGGTGATCATTACATCGACCGGATGTAATTTGTTGACTATTGGAACGAAGTTCCTTATCGCGCGTTGTGAAAGGGGGCTAGACGGAAAAAAATCTTACGAAAAGTTGTCACGACACTTTTTGGTATAGTAAGCTACTGTAAGCTGTGCGGCCTGCGCATGTTTCTCTGTCTGTCTCTTTCTCTCTCTCTTATAGAAAGCAAGCCAGATATTTTCATTTCTATTTCGCATTGAACAGTGTGGTGTCGCGACGATTATTTTTGTTGAGTGTATACAGGTTTTTTTGTAAATAATAAATAATAAAAAATAATAGTAATAATGAATCCTGACAGTGTTTTTGGACAAGTTCCGGATAACTTCGTTCCATCCGGGTGTCCCTTGACACCTCTCAAGTTTTTTTTATGCCCGTTGGTCACTTACTTGCTCGATCTTAGACATTTCTATCCTTTGATAGTTTAAAAAATATTGTAAGTAACAATTTGTTAGTGCCCCCATAAGTCTATTCTTATTTTATTTCACTTCATTAAAAAGTAAAATAAAATAAATGCTTATAGGTTTAAAGAAATTTATTTCTCATAAAAAACATACAGTTTCACTTAAAATGAGATACAAGATTTATAATTAAGTACTTACTAAACTATTGCCTCTGGGCTGCTTTAATTAACAATATATATATAAATATGTTATCTAAATTACATTAGTGTTTAAGTATTTTTTAAGTTCCCTTTTATACACACTTAGAGTTTCACTTTCCTTTATGTAATTTGGTAACTTGTTAAACAATTGTACTCCTTCAAACAAAACAGACTTCCTTCCATATGACGTTCTCACTTTAGGTAGTTGTAATTTATATCTATTTCTTAATTTGTGACTTGTGACTTTTCTATGTAATTGTATATTTGATTTTATTGAGCTAGTGGTTAAATTCCTAATAAGTATGCAAGTGAAGTATATGTAAAGATTTCGGATATTTAATAAATTTGTTTTTTTATATAATTGCAATGTTGGAGTACGATACGGATAATGAAATAATACTTTAATGATTTTGTTTTGAGTTCGTTGTAATTGATTCAAGTTAGTTTTCGCGGCCGAGCCCCATAGTTCTATTAAATATTCCAGATGCGATTTTACTAAGGAGTTGTATATGATGATGCCTACTTTCTTCGGAATACAATTTGCTATTTTACGTAATAGGCCTAGTAGTGATATTAGTTTTGTTTTGATATGCTCAATGTGAGATTTCCATGTTAACGTATCATCTATCCATAAACCAAGATATTTTTCTCGATGTGAGCGTGTAATATGTTCATTATTTAAAGAGAGCGGTCTAAAATCTGGTAAGTATTTATTTTTAGCCTTAAAAATCATATATGTCGTTTTTGATGTATTCGTTGTTAATAAATTATATTTAAACCATTCATTGAGTTTGTCGAGATCTCTTTGCGCGTTCGTTACCATATTTTGGATTGATTTATCGAAATAGAATAGACATGTATCATCTGCGTATAGTGTCAAGTGTCCATTTAACCCTATTTTGTTAATATTATTGATGTAAATTAAAAATAGCAATGGGCTAATTATTGAACCTTGGGGACAGCCATATGTTACTTTTTGCCTAGAACTAGTATAGTTACCTATCTTTACGACTTGGCTTCGATTATGTAAATATTGTGTAAACATATTAAGGGCTGTGCCTGTAATTCCTATATTGCTTAATTTCTGTAAAAGCTTAACGTGGCTTACAGTGTCGAAAGCCTTTTTCAAATCAATAAATATGCCTAGAGCAATATTTTTTTTATCAATATTCGTTTTAATCTTAGTTATTAAATCTATTGCGGCGGCGAGAGTTCTTGATTTGGGCTGAAAACCATATTGTTCCGCTATAATGAAGTTTTTTTTAGTTAGATATAAGTTTAATCGATCATATAAGATACGCTCAAATATTTTAGATATAATAGGCAAAACTGATACTGGTCTGTAGTTATTTGGGTCAGATTTGCTGCCAGATTTGTAAATGGGACTCACTTTGGCTATTTTGAGTGTATCAGGAAAAATACCGGCTTTTAAACATTTATTAATACAGTTTGTTAACTTGTCAATAATTACATTTTTGAGACATTTAATTGCTTTAGTGCTTATTCCGTCTAACCCGGTACTAGTGTTGCTATCTAAATTATTAATTATTTGAGCTATTTCATTTGAGTCACACGGTGAGAATTCGTTTAAAGTAACATCATGTTTCGCGTTATTCTCATGTTTACATGGTATTTATTGGGTATTTTCTTTGCTAACTCTGAGCCGATTGATGAGAAAAATAGATTAAATAAATTACAGATTTCCGTACCTTCAGTAATCAGTCCCGAACTCGATGTTAAATTTGGAGGAGCACTGCTGTTTTTAATTTTATTTAGCGCTAAGTTGTTGATAGTTTCCCACATTTTTCTAGGTTGACTATAATTTTTATTAAACAAATTGATGTAATAATTTTTTTTATGTGTTTTGATCAGCATATTCACTCGGTATTGTTCTTGACGGAAGTTCTTTTGTATACTTTTATCTTGAGGTTTAAGTTTACTTTGTTGAAATAAACTGTTTCTTAAATTTATTGAATCAATTATGTTTTTGTTAATCCATTCATCTTGAAAATTATTTAAAAATTTTATTTTTTTTATTCTATTCTTGTCTATCATTTCCGTTATGTACTTTTCTAGGTAATAATAATCGTGCTCTTCGTTAATGTAATCTGTTGTTAAGGCGTCGTTGTACAGTTTATCATAATCTAGTGCTTGGTAATGTATTCTTTTGTTTTCTTTTGGAGCCACCTTGCCAATTTCCAAATATATCTGCTTGTGGTCGGATAGAGAGGATTCTATTATCGACAGATGGAATGAGTGATTTATTACATTTGTACATGCATGGTCCAAGATGGTGTTTGTTGTGTTTGTTTCCCGTGTGCTGTATTTTTCATTGATTTTATTGAGTATTTCGTATCCTGTTTCCTTCAGTTCGTTCAAATACTTTGTTGTGTGGTTGTTTTTACTAAGTAAATCGATATTGAAATCGCCAAAAACCAAAGTTCTTTTTCGCTGTTCTAACTGGGATGAGTATATCTGTAGAAAATTATTTACATTCGTTTCCCCAGGTTTATACACCACTCCTATATGTAGTGACAGTTTTTGGATATATATCCATAGGTAGTGATTTCCGTTTTCAAATAGTTCTTCCGTTATTTCATATTTTATACTGTTGTGCACATAGATAGAAACACCACCGCCTTTGCTATTTTTTCTGTAATTGTAAATATGTGTGTAGTTTTTTAATTGGTATATATTGGCATCTTCCTCCGAAATTATCCAAGTTTCCGTAAAAATGAGTAGATGTGTGGTTTTCGGTATTGCTTCTAATATACATTTTATCTCATCAAATTTGCCAGCCCTACGAATGCTACGCAGATTTGCATACAGAAATCGTAGTGATGAGGGATGTAAAGGTATATCTTCATATTTTGCTACTATATGGTGATTTATTCTACTAGAAGTCCCTGTGCAAGTTGACTGATGTAATGGTGCTGCTACTGGTTTTTTTGGTTATTTAGGTTACTATTATTTTTTGTTATTGTGGGTACTCCTTTGATATATTTAATGATTAGGTTTTTTTCGCCGTCTGCTGTGCGTTTTTTCAAATCTTCTTTTAAGTTTATGAGATACTGTTTCTGAGTCGGGGTTTGGTCAGCATAGATTTGGAATTCATTAGGAAGTTTTGTTCTGTTCCGAAATATGTATTTTGGTGTATTTGTATTGTTGAAATATGCTTTAATTGGCCGATTTTTGTTAGGTATATATTTTCCTAGCCTTATACACTTTATTGGTGTCTGACAATCTTCACTTAGTGATTTGATAAGTTTTAAGACTTGCTCGTTATCATATGTTTGCCTAGCGTATGAATTTCTTTCATTTTTTTCCGCAATACCCACAATAATAATATTTTTCTCCCGATCGCTTCGGTCCTTTAGCTCTAGGAAGAGGTTTTCGTGAGTAAGAGCGAGCGACTTTGGTAATGGATTCTTATCGCTGTATTGTTTCTTTATATATTTCAATTCGCTTTCTATATGTTCAATTTTGTCTTGCTGTGCCGTATTATTTAATTTAATAGTTTGGATTTCGTTGTTTATTTTTTCGAATTGCTGGGTAAAATTTTCTGTAACTAATTTTATTGTTTTAATTTCACTTTTTATTTCGGATATTTCTTCTCGTATTTGCGTTAAATTTTCATTCTGGGCTTTTCCGAATTCTTCCAAAAACTTCATTATATCTGTCCGGAAGTTCGTAAAATCTTTTTTATATTCTTGTACTTCAGTTCGTTCTTTACGTTTTCTTGAGTGTGTGTTGATGTATGAGTCCGTATCTCCATAGGTGGATAGGTTTGGTACAGACCCGCTTGCGCTTTCGCTTCCGCTTATTAGTGAAGCATTAGGCGGTGTTCTCTGCAGACTCATTGTGTCTCGTTGTGCAGCGATGTCGTACGGGTGTGAGCGGTGCGAAAAATAGCCGCTCCTCTCTTTACTCGCGGGTGTGAGGAGAGCTGCGTATGCGATCGCCGTGCAGCGTTGCGTCTTGAGTCACTATTTTTTGATAAATTAAACTGAACTTAACGACTTCTCGTTTAAGTAACACTTCAGATCGTCGGAATTTTATTGTGATTGCAAACTTTATGATTCAGTTCGATACACGTCTGCTTCCAGCGAGCGCCAGAGGCGTAATGATTTATGATTTTGATGACCCGCGTGGCGAGGCGGTTACCATACCGGACTGACCCGCAATGGTTCCCGGGTTTGACTCCCGGCCAGAAAGGTATCTGAATGATGAGTTTAGATTCATGTTCTGGGTCTAGGTGTTTGTGTTTTCGTCTTGTGTGTCCATGGTATCCACGACACAGGAGAAAATCCTAGTGTAGGGCTATGAGTGAAGAAAGCGTGTATGAGTGTAGAACGCTTACAATCGTTCTAATATTACTCTTTTGTAAATAAAGAAATTATATTATTTTTTCTTTATAAATATATTAATCATTAGAACTTGGAGGTCCGACAGTTTTATGATGACTATGTTTCTTTGATTTTCCAGTTGCTGTCTTCTTTTTCCGTTCTGAAAACAAAATATTTAATAAGTTATCGTCTTCGCATATCTACGTAAACTTAGTAATATACCTAGTAAAACGGACTTCCCTCTTTGGAATAAGCAAGAAAAAAATATTTTTCAAAGAAGGCCATTTTAGTTTTTGACAATAATTTAGACTCTATGTACACCGATCTTCCCCTTAACAT
This sequence comes from Spicauda simplicius, assembly GCA_949699795.1. Classification (NCBI taxonomy): domain Eukaryota; kingdom Metazoa; phylum Arthropoda; class Insecta; order Lepidoptera; family Hesperiidae; genus Spicauda; species Spicauda simplicius. Next base: position 14,464,483 of record OX453079.1, read on the forward strand.
AGGTCGAGAATTAAACCAAACCAAAAATCCTGTTATTTTTGTTGGCTAGGACTCCTGTTACAACGTCCCTGTAGTTCCGGGATTAGAATACGGTATCCCCTGCCTGTCGTAAGAGACGACTAAAAGGGGCTTCCGGGGTTACGAGCGGCTAGAGTGGGAGCTCGAACCGTTTGGTCAGGCGACCCCGCGAAGGACGGCGGTATGTGTGGTCGCATGCCGTCGTAAAGACCAGACGAAGCGGTGAGCCCAGCCGCCCATGTGAAGAGCCCGATGGAGCAACGCGCTCAGAGGACTCCGGTTGCGTTCCTTTGGAAATCCCGGAGTCCTCTTCGTAGCGCTGAGGCCGGTCACTGGAGGGGGGGTTTTAGTGCAGTAAAAATCCCACATAACCCTGCGTCGCTCGTCGAGAAAAAAAGGACTCCTGTTACAGAGTTATGACTGTCACTGATGAATATCTACAATTTTACAGATTTACTACATATAAGGGATGTTATGAATCTCCATAACTGAAACTTTCCCCAAGTTTCAGTATTTGGAGTAAAAATCTATCAAAAACCATAACTGAATCCATACTAAAATTTAAAAAAGATTATAGTATTGGAATCCAAATATGTCACCTCATGAATTATTTTCGCCCGGACTGCGATTCGATATTTCAGTCCGGATTGCGATTTTAACTATGTAGTATCAAATGATAAACTCCAAGATATCCCAAGCATTACCTGTATGATTTTTCTTTACTTTACAATTCTTTAAATGTAATAACCGTAACTGAAACTATATTTGCAAGGTGGCAGAACCTACATGATATAGGTAGGTTCTACTGCATATAATTCTACATTGAAGCTTTTTTTTGCGTTTTAGTTCAAGGGTCTCACTTTTATAAGAGGACACCATGTTAGATCTCGAGAGTAACAACGCACCTGTGCTTAATTTGAGATAGAATCCTCGTTTTGTATGAAGTTGCTTAGCCATCTTACGCACTGATGTCAATCGCATTTGGGCGCGCGAGGGCTTATAGTTGTTTATGGGCAACAATGACTACTTACCTTCTGGTGGACTGCATGCTAGTTTGCTACCTCCATCAGTTAAACAAATATCTCCAATTTCGGGAACTGTCACATAATTCGATATCCGTAACCGTATCTAAAGTCGGTATAATATATATACTTTTTAATTAGTTTCAATGTCTAGATCCAAATGATGCGTTACTACTTCTGATAACAGAGATGTTTTAAGCTATTGTATAGCTCTTATCGCGGGCTTTGAGCGCGGCGACCGAATCGAGAAATTCCGTAACGAAAAAGGACCTAACACTCCCTACCATGTAGCACAGCCCAGCGTTCGCTTAACGTGTTTGTGAGAAAGTATATAGTATCGAAGAAAAATAAACTTGATTTAATATCAAAGAAAAAAATGCTGCATAAATAAATAAATAATTATAATTGCATAAGTTGATAAAAAGTGTTACACAATAACTTTACCGTGGCAGTCCCCGAGTGCCCCACTTTTTTTTTTAATAATATCGTTCCTTCGGGAAATCCGTTAAAATTTCATCTGCCTATCTCACTTCAATATACCGCTGCACTGTTACTTTACTATTGAAATAAATAGATGATATAATATAAATGAGACTATAAATGATATTAGGTATTTACCTTTATTTTTATTTTTTCTTAAAGTATAATCGACGAACACATCCCCTGTTCAAATAGTAAAAAAATGTATTATTATAACTAAAGAAACGAAAAAAAGTGAATAAGAAAATTGCTCGATAGTTATTGTCCTGGTATTCTAACTGACATGTACTAGTTTACGTACATACAGACACAATAACGTCCCCGTGATTATATTTAAGTAAAAAATGCCTACCTTTTCGGTTTACTGAAAATAATATAATTATTAATTATTATTAAAATAAACTAAACGATAGGTACACGAGGCATTTTGGTCCTTCCGGCCGGATTTCAATACGTGTTGTTACACATCTACAAGAAATAATGAGTAAGTATATTATGTAAATTTTATATCTTAATCTTAAACACATAGCACAAATACATTCACACAAATGCATAGGTGGACGTAAACAGTAGCGACACAATTCAACACTATTGCTGCTGTTTCTATTGTTAAATAAATCTTTAAATTCTTAAATAAGCATTATATACGTACACGCAAGCACATGTTAACATATGGTTATGTGTACAGGGTTGCTAGACGTCCCGATTTTGGAGGGACGTACCGTTTTTTTATCAAAATTAAATGTCCCGCGCGGGACAGACTCAGTCCTGCTTTTCGGGAAGGACCGGAATTCTACAAAAGGTCGCCTATTGCAAATATAAGTGGAACTTAAGGTCGCCAAATTTAAGTCGATCTGCAGTTTATCGACAAAAAAAAAGGTCGCCAAATCCTCCGGCCCTCCTACACCAAGGAGGCGCAGGGCCCTTTTGTACCGCGAGGACTGCTGTCCCGCTTTTGACTATGATGTCCCGTTTTTTTTATCCGAAAAGTTCCCAAATCCCGACTTAGTAAAAAAAAAACTGGCAACGCTGTATATTTGTGTGTCTGTGTGTGTGCATGCTTAGGTTCCGATTCTATAGAACATCTACGCTGTAGATTTATTTATTATTATTATTTTCTTTTCGTTTTAGGCTATACAGAATAAGCATTTTTATTTATTTGTTTATGATACCATACTGCTGATAATAAAATATTTAAAACAATTACCATCGACATCTTTAATAATAACTTCATTATTTCTCTCTATAGCTGCAAAATAAAAAAATATATATTAACACAAATAAAATGCAAAGATTAATATTTGACGACCTTTATGTCGTCGTCAATGCAACTCAATATTAGTAAAACATATGCATATTTCTTGCGGATGCTAAAAACATTTAAATATTCTCATAGTATATTCGTTAAATCTTTGGTCCATAGATCCATCAGCCTTCGTCCCTGTAGCCTCGGGGTCAGAATAGGGCTACGGTATCCCCTGCCTGTCGTAAGAGGCGACTAAAAGGGGCTTCCGGGGTTGCAGACGGCTAGAGTGGGAGCTCGAACCGTTCGGTCAGGCAATCCCGAGAAGGACGGCGGTATGTGTGGTCGCATACCGTTGTAAAGATTAGACGGAGCGGTGGGCCCAGCCGCCCATCTGGGAGGAGCCCGATGGGGCAGCGCACTCGAGGATTCCGGTTGAAGTCGTTTCGAGATCCCGGAGTCCTCCTTTTCAGCGCCGAGGACGGCCACCGGGGGGGTTTTAGTGCGTTAAAGATCCCACATAACCCTGCGTCGCTCCCACGGCGTCGGGTACCTTTGGAAGGTTTCCCCCTCGAAAACGAAAAAAAAAAAGATCCATCAGCCTTATGAGGTCCACTACTGGACTTAGGTCTCCCCTTAATGGTGCCACTGAAACCAGACCTGTGCGCTCTGAATCCAACGGTTTCCCACTGTCTTCTTCCGGTCATCGGTCAACCTGGTGGAAGGGCGACCTGTGCTCCTTTTGCCTAAACGCCATTATAGTGCCATATGGAATGTTTCTTTCTTTTCTAAACGTGGTCGCCACTTGACTACTTTAATTCCCCATAGGTTTTCGGTACTAGGAGCGATATGGGCAGCCCATTTCCACTTCAGCTTGTTAATAATGAGAGCTATGTACATACCATCCATCCATCCATCAGCCTTTGAAAGTCCACGGCTGGACATAGGCCTCCCCTAATCTGCGCCACTTCGACTTGTCCTGAGCCATCTGAATCCAGCGGTTACCCGCCGTCTTCTTCAGGTCATCAGTCCACTGAGTCGGGGGGCGGCCTGCACTCCTTTTGCCGAGGCGTGGTCTCCATTCGAGGACTCTTCTACCCCATCGGTTATCTGTCCTACGAACGATGTGGCCTGCCCATTGCCACGTACATGCATCTGTACCTAATAGTTACCTATATACTTACATTTAACAACAGAACGCACTCGTGCATCAATATCGTTCATTCCTTGCGTTGATGTCAGTTGCCGAATGTAGGTTTTGAAGTCTGTAAGCCAGTCGGGCTCTGTTGGGCCTGTGATAAAATTTAATTTAATAATTTTTGCAACGACATCTTTCCTCCGAAAAGCAACAACTGGTTTACGTTAGAAATAGGTGTGTCGATGGTAAACCCTCAGTCGAACTTATCACCTGAAAAAAGTTTGGTACTTCAAAACAAAAGAACATGCTTTCTACACTCATAGCCCCACGAGGATTTTCTCCTGTGTCGTGGGTACTATAGATACATAAGACGAATACATACCTAGACCCTGAACATAAATCTAAACTCATCATTTAGATACTTGTCTGGCTGGGAATCGAACCCGGGACCCATTGCGTGTCAGACCAAAGGAACATCTATCTATCCATCCATTTGTTAGCCTTTGAAACTCCACTGCAGGATATAGACCTCCCCTGATTTGCGCCACTTCGACCGGTCCTAAGCTATCTGAATCCAGTGGTTACTCGCCGTCTTCTTCGGGTTATCAGTCTACCTGGCCCGACCAGGTAGACTGATAACCCGAAGAAGACTGGGTCGGGGGGGCGGCCTACAGCCTTTTTCCCAGACGTGGTCTCCATTCGAGGGCTCTTCTACCCCATGTGGTATGATGTGGCCTGCCCATTGCCACTTCACTTTTGCTTGGTATTTTCCTGCACGACAGAATTCGTAACGATGAAATCCGTAAGAGAACTTAAGTTACCGCCATAGCTCTCAGAATTAGTAAAATACCATACCTTTCCGCAACGCTGGCTTGGACTGTATATTCTTAATGCCTGAAATAAGATGTACGGAAATCAATAGGACAGGTACGATAACAACAAAGCGAGTATTAGATTAAGCTAGAGGCACTGTAGCTTAATCTTAATTAACCTGGCTTAAAAGATTTATATAAGATATTTTTTTTACATTTATAAGATTGAAGTTACAAATGATGCAGCTCACCAGATGGTAAGTGTACTCTTCGGGGCATAGACATCTTTTTTTTTTGTTACGGGGAGGAAACCTTCAAAAAGTACACCGAAGCCTTGGGAGAAACTCCGGGTTATGTGGGATTTTTACCCACTAAAACCTCCTCGGTGGCCTTACACAGCGCTTGTAGTAGGGGACTCGGAAACTCCAATGGAACGAACCGGTGGCCCCTAGCGCAGCGCCCCTCACGGGCTCATCTCTTGGGGGACGTGTACCATTCCCCTTCATCATCCGGTGCTTACGGCGAGATGCAGCCACACATCCCGCCGTCCTTCTCGGGGTTGCTTGTTGGACGGTTCGAGCTTCCTCTCGCCGTCCGCAACCCCAAAAGCCACGTTAGTCGCCTCTTACAACAGGCAGGGGATACCGTAGCCGTATTCTACTCCCCGACTACAGGGTGAGGCCATAGACATCTGTAAGCAAATTTATATATAACAAGCACTTAGTTAAAGTCGATCACAGATGCGTTGCTACTATCTTAATAAAACATACCTTTCCGCAACGCTGGTTTGTATTGTATATTCTTGATGCCTGAAACAAGATATACGGAATCAACAGGACAGGTGCGATGACGAAGGGTGTTTAAGATTAAACGGACGGATTCCGTAGCAATTATGTGATTTTGGTTTTTAAATTGAAATGTTCTTAAATAATAATATCGATACTGTATATGGTAAAAACATTTAAGTACATATTAATAGGTTATCGAAGTGACTTCGCTCCATTCGGTCACGTCCACCATAGTAATGAATATCCTATGTACTCGTATTAATCTAGGTCATAAACTCTGTGCAATATTTCAGCAAAATCCCACAGGTAGTTTTCGCGAGAAAGTGTATCCTACATAAATCTCTCCATCCTGACAATCTTCACATTTATAACATTAATAAATTTGAGATTATTTCCATAACTATGTTACATATGCACGAATGTAACAGAGTCCACGGTTGACTAGAGAGCTGGCACATAACTCTGCCAGCGAATTAGTCTACTCAACGAGATAATATTGCCAGCATTCTGGGAACTCATCCTAGGCACAGCAATTTCGATGCAGATATGTATATTCAATTTGACGTATTGTTTTTAACTTATCTACGTACGTACGTAACGTATATTCAATTTGAGGTATTGTTTTTAACTTATCTACATATTAATACGTGAAGCAAAAACTTGTGATTCGTTTTGAAAGATAGTTGCCGCAGGCGAGGAGTACGATATTACGCACGGTTATAGTCCATGTATAGAAGGATTGCGCAATGCTAATTTGTTTTTTAAATAATGCATAAAACATACATAAAATCAACTAAAAACACATTACATTCACTACCTTGCATTTGGCACAAACACATACATGATACCCGAAATAGAACATTATAATAATGTCCTCTTATGAAAACATAACGTCAAAAATGTCAGATGTCAAAATACCCGCTATTGCTTTTAAATGCAGCTTAGTTAATAAACCTGTTCTTACCTTTAACGGGTGCGTTAAAAATAACTTACAAATTATTACAATTTATTTGAATTTGAGTAATATTCGTGCTACTTTGGACAATATGAAGGGTTTTAATTTAAATTTCGTTTGAATTTCGACCGTTGCGACGGGTGACTAGTACTACCAAATAAAAACGTTTTGTACATATGTATGTGTCTCCTGTGTGTCTATCTCCCCGTTCGCTCTGTTTATATGTCGAGTCCTATTACAGATCTCTAACTTCACTACAATACCCACTCAACAACCTCCACAAGTCGAACAAAGCCTGGTCGGGTGTATGCAACATATCAAAGGATTTGACTAGAGATAGGTAGAGCATACTTTGTCTCTCCCGTACGTAGCTCGTTAGGTTCGCTTATCATAAAAACGACACAGTAAATGGCCTTTGACTGATACTCGCTAAAATATATAAATAAAAAATACAATATTTTTGAGGTAAACCTTTAAAATACATATAAAAATACATAAACAGTAGCTAGTAAAAGCGTTTTTCCCAGGCACCACTGATTTTTCTAAGATTATGTGCGTATTAGAAATTAATTATCACTGCTTTTAGGTGAAGGAAAACATCGTGAGGAAACCTACACACCAGAAAGTTCTTTAAAAAAAATAAGTTCTCGGAGGTATGTGAAGTCGCACTAGGGCAGCGCGGTGGACTATGGCTTAAACTCTCTCATTCTGAGACTGAGAGAAGACCCGTGCCCAGCAGAGGGCCAATAATGTGTTGAGGAGAGAGTAAACCCGTTTTATTTTCAACGTTTTTTATGCTAGTGAAGGTACGTGTGTCTATCTGTCTGTATTTCCGGGTCGCTGTATTTTTATACGTCAGTATTTTTTATTCCTCCCAGATCTTTAACATCACGACAATACCCACTCAACAATCTCCACACCTCGAACAAAGCCTGGTCGATTTTATGCATCATTTCAAAGGCGGGCTTTGACTTGTAAATTGGTAGAGCATACTTTTCTTCTCCACGTGCGTAGCTCGTTAACTTATTATTACTTTTGCTTTTAAAATACATATAAATAAACAGTAGCTAGTAAAACCGTTTTTCCCAGGCACGATCATAGATTTTTTCAAGATTATGTACGTATTAGAAATTAATTATCACTGCTTTTCGGTGAAGGAAAACATCGTGAGGAAACCTACACACCCGAGAGTTCTTAAAAAAAAATAAGTTCTCGGAGGTGTGAGAAGTCGCACTAGGGCAGCGCGGTGGACTATGGCTTAAACTCTCTCATTCTGAGAGAAGATCTGTGTCCAGCAGTGCGCCAATAATGGTTTGACGAGAGAGTAAAATCCTTTTATTTTCAATGTTTTTGTATGCTAGTGAAGGTACGTCTCTTTGTCTGTCTGTATTTCCCGGTCGCTGTGTTTTTATACGTCAGTATTTTTTATTCCTTCCAGATCTTTAACATCACGACAATACCCACTCAAAAATCTCCACACGTCAAACAAAGCCTGGTCGGGTTTATGCATCATCTCAAAGGCAGGCTTTGACTTGTAAATTGGTAGAGCATACTTTTTTTCTTCACGTGCGTAGCTCGTTAACTTATTTATTAATTAAAGAATGGCTCACTGGTGCATAATGCTTTTTGGTATAATTAAGCCATTACTCTAGTGAGTTAATTAGTATATAAATAATGCGCTTCTTTCACTATTATGAGCATTTATTTCAAAGGTTTTTTTCGTTTTTAAGAGTTGTAAAATTAAATATTTAAAAATCGCGTGGATTATAGCAATAAATGGTAGAGCAGTTCATGAATAGACGCGGGAGAAACCCTTTACTCATTCTACATTTTATATATGATTAAAGTAGCAAACGAGTGGACTGCATGCCACCTGATGGATGGTGGATGGTACTGCCGCTCATGGACATCTGTAATCAACTTCATACAGAACATGGGTTCTATCTGAAGTCAATAACAGATGCGTTGCTACTCCGCTAGAATTAGGTGTGGGGGTGGTACTTTCCCGGTCGAAATACACTGGTTCTACCACCTTCAAAACGTATTAACTTCAGATAGGACCCTTGTTTTGTATCTAGTTGCTTACAGATAGATGCCCATGGGCAGCAGTTACCACTTACGTCAGATGAACTGCATGCTCATTTGCTAAAAAAAAAAACATGCGTGCGTACAAAGTACACATGTCAGAAGTGAAACTTCTTTGGCGAACTAATTTATAAATCTTGTTTATATTTATACAAATCTAAAACTTTAAATTTCCAAGATTAAGAGGAAGGGAAAAAGGCGTGATACGACGTTCGCTCTGTCTCACTTTTTCTCTCAATCTTTCTCACTCGCTTGCTCCCTACTCTCACTCCACGGCTAGTTGCTCATGCTACGTTCGCCCTGTCTTACTCTCTCTCAATCGGTCTCGATCTCTCTCTCTCTCTTTTGCGACACTTCCGTTGCATACCGGCGTGACGTTTCATCTGTAAAAAATTTACCCTCATGCGCCTAAAGAAGTTTCATTTCAAAAATTAATGACTTTCAAAATAGTAAATAACCAACTTACCATCAGCAGAAACTGAAATATGTTAAATAAATTTATTAACTTTATAACGGGGTAAAATGTAAAGTCTGCACCCAAAGTCAAAAGTTTTGCAAAGTTTTGATAAATTGGTTCAGGTATAGGCGACCTAATTAAATCTAGGTTTATTTGCGTCGGGTCAATCTGAGTTTTATTTAAATTTCTACGTTAATATCTGAACGTGAGCGGATTTAGAAACTAGATTTAGGTTATGTAATCACTAACAATGAAAAGTTTCGGATTGTAGACTAATATGATCGCGGAATTGATACATATTCATTAGAGATGCGCCGAATAGTTTGACGACCCGCGTGGCGGAGCGACTACCATACCGGTTTGACGCGCAATGGGTTCCGGTTTCGATTCCCGATCAGACAGGTATTTGAATGATGAGTTTAAATTCATGTTCTGAGTCTGGGTGTTCGTGTATTCGTCTTGTGTGTGTCCATGGTACCCACGACACAGGAAAAAATCCTACTGTGGGGCTATGAGTGTAGAAAGCGGTAGTGGTTTCACCGGATAACCTAATACCGAATATTTAAAAACGCTTTCTACACTCATAGCCCCCCGTAGAATTTTCTCCTGAGTCGTGGGTGACATGGATATACACAAAGACGAATACACAAACACCCAGACCCAAAACAAGAATCTAAACTCATGATTCAGATACCTGTATGGCCGGGAATCGAACCCGGGACCCACTGCGTGTCAGACCGGTATGGTAACCGGTGCGCCACGCGGGTCGTCGAATACTATTCGGTTTAACTTTTACCGAACCCGATATTCGCCGAATTATACGGTTTAGAATTTCCTATTAAGAAACAACTTTGAAAGTGTTTTCATAAAAAAAGTAAAATGTTTTTTGAGGTTTAAAAATTATTGTAAAGAAAAATGCCCACGGATGGTATCGCAAAATCTAAGTTGTGTCACAACTTCATGAAATCAGTAATTCCTATTATTAATTAAAACAATGTTTGCAAATATTAAGAAGTAACGAATTCTCTGCATAAAATGTGACCAAAATAATAGTCGTTGTCCTAACCATTTATTTTGTCGCCATCTTTGCCAATTGCCTTTACTAAAATACGTTTAAAAGAATCGAGAATCTACCCGCGTGACAAAAAATAATTATTGTGTGAAGTTTCTGTTTATTTTGAACTTGTGATAATATCCAGTAACTATTAATTCGTGTTTGATTCGTTTTGGTTTTCTATTTCCATTAAATAAAAGCCAAAATGATAGGGAGGCAGGGACTCCATTTAAGTTATCGTGTTATTCCCTATTTATCCAGTAAGACGAGATCGTGAGTCAAAAGACTCCATTTTATGCTGTAGTGTTCATTTCAAATAAAAACGAATTAGTGATAGCGAGTAATTATGGGAAATCTATCTCGAATTAATGCACCTATTAATTCCAACTGCGATATTTGTTCTAGCAGTCGTTGAGAAAACTTAATGATGAAACCTACAATACACTAGCTTCTTGGATTTTAAGTACACTGGTAAGTACGAATGATGCATTTTGTTTTTATACAATATAAAAAATACTATTTATTGAACACTTATGATTTTAGAGTAAAAACGTAAATTAGCACATAACTAACTCGTTAACAAGTTCGACAATTCGAACTTTTGTGGTCCTTCATTACCATATTGCTGCTGAATACCGAGAATTATAAATATTCTTATATGCTATTGAAAATACTCAACTTAACCTTATAATTAAGCCCAAATACATTACGGCACGATAGATTTTATAGCGATACTGAGTTCCATAGGCACCTGGGTATTCTTTCATTGAAGTTCCAAAAATGTTGATTTGAAGTTTAATTGCTTTATATTATCAGCTTTATTTTACACACTCTTCATATAATGTTTTTGACTTTTATCATAAATCTTACGTAAAGAGTTTTGTCTTTTTATTCTACTTATACCGTGACGTGTAGCCAAGAAAATAGAAAAAAACTCTAACCGAATATATTCGGCACCAAAACCGAATAATTTGGACGAATACGAATAGTGAATAAGATGTCAAATACGCCGAATACCGAATAACAACATATTCGGTTTATTTCTAATTTTCATATAACGGAACACTAATTTCGAATGATAAATTTAGAATTGTGCGGTTATTTATGATAAGCAGCGATATATTATTTAATTACTAGCTTATACCGCGGTTTTACCCGCTATATTCATGTTTACTAAGCTAAAGAGCATCCTACGTTCTAAACTAGGTCATAAAAATCTGTGTGCCTAATCCATACTTTTTGTGATCAAATAACAAACATACAATCTCACATTATTTTATGTTTATAATATTAATAAGGTCGTATTTGAGGCTTATCCTATTTCGCGACATGACACGTTACAGGAAAATTTGAATATACCTTTCACATGTAGTAGCATGTTGCTTGTCTTTTCTGCCTCTGAAATAAGATGAACATTTCATATAATATTGTATTTCATCGTGAATTATCTTTATTTTGTATAGGCCTACTTAAAAAAAAAAGATGGCGTGTAACAGAAAAAGATGGCGCGTAACGAAAAAATGTTACACTAAATTTTTTTCCAACCCCGATAAAGAAGTTTCACTTCAAAAACTTAAAACGCTTGCTACGGTCATAGCCCCACAGTAGGAATTTCTTCCGTGTCGTGGGTGCCATGGACACACACAACGACGAATACACAAACACCCAGAACAGAACAGAATCTAAACTCATCATTCAGATACCTGTCTGGCCGGGAATCTAACCCGGGACCCACTGCGTGTAAGACCGGTATGGTAACCGCTGCGCCACGCGGGTCGTCAAGTCGTCTATGGGGGAACTTACGAAGAAAGATGTCCAATTTTCACCTGTTCATGTATAGAAATGAAAATCTTAAAATTCAGCTAACTTATTTGCATATTAAACACGCCTATAGCTAAATTAACCCTATAAATCAGTCTCTCCGGTCGTATTTAACGCCATTTCAAATTTACCGTTTAAATAAATCGCAAATATGTTAGACAAAATTCTAAAAGCGTTTTAAGTTTTTTTTTTAAATATAATCAAAAACTATATGTTTAGGTATATAATACAAAAATATATAACAATAAAAAAAACGTTAAAAATTGATTCCAGTTGGATGTATGCAAAAGAAGTAGAAAGATTGTTGCTTGTTTCCGCCCGGGATCGAACCGGGGACCTTGTGCGTGTGAAGCACACGTGATAACCACTACACTACGGAAACTTGATCAAGTAGTTCAAATTACGTATGACACGCTTTCTGTATAATGTTGTAATTTATTTATCAACATTACTACTACGTTATGCCCGCGGCTTCGCCTGCTTCGGTCTCGTCTACCACGGTAATGAGTAGACATCGGATTATAGATTATATGCACTATCAAAATGCCAAAATATACATGCAAATATGCGGGGTAAATATGCACCCAAATAGTGAAATATACACAAAATATACACTATGAAAGACACGTTTTTTTAATTTTTGGTCGGAACACTGAAGGCAGTCTAGATTTGACGACCATTTTTTCCTTTTACAAAATTCATGAATTTTACGTTAAAGATCACTTTTATCCAAAAAATGACCGTAATTGGAAACTTGGTTCTCTAACTCCACTGTAGTTAAGTGCTTTTTATTATATGTATTATTATTTTAACTTTCACTATTTCTGGGCGGCATTTGGGTGGCATGTAAGTCAAAAAATAAGGCTTTGACTGTATTTACAAACCCTGTGAATTGACCCTTAACCCCCCAAGGCTTTCACCGTACTCTGCCACTGGACAGGTATCCTGCTATGGTTTAGGATGACTTTAGTTTATTTACTACTTTATTAACATAACTGTCCCACTGCCAGGCACGCGGGGTCTTCTCTCAGAATGAGAGAGTTTTAGGCCATAGTCCACCGCGCTGTCCAAGAATTGACTTCACGTACCTCTGAGGACTTTTTTTTAATATCTCGGTTGTGTAGGTTTCCTCACGATGTTTTCCTTCACCGAAAAGCAGTCAATTAATTTTCTAAAATGCACATAATTAGAAAAATCTGTGGTGCATACCTCTGACCTGCCGATTGAAAGGGCAAGTTTCATTAGGCTATAATGTTCTGTATATAGCCATACTCAACTAAAATACGTATCGTTTTGATCACAATCGGATTCAGAAATCGCTCGGCGCTCGCTCGCATCAATGACGGCAGTTAACGACTCAATGAGTTGGAACTTTTAGCTCGATGCACACATTTTAACATGTTTCTTCATAAACATAATATATTAAAGCGAAATTATAGACATTTCTGGATTAGCTTGAAGTGGAAAACGACCGTGCAGTTCATCTGATCATCACAGTGAAATAGGCCTTTTTGGTTGAGTGATCCTTAACTTAAAATTGATAAATTCTGAATTGCTCGGTTATTCATGCTAAGCATATTTATAATGTTATTTGTGATGAAAAGAAATGTCTTTATTTTGTATTGGCCTACGGGGGCACTTACAATAATTGTCAGTTACATTTTTTTTCTTACACTACCACCGGATCGGAACACGACCGCAACTGAGAAGATCCGGCAAGAAACTCAGCGGGTTTGTCTTTTTTCGTATATAAATCCATTTTTTTAAATATAATTACTATCATGTTTTTTTTACATGGTAATGAAAGTTAGCTCCAGTTTTTTAACCGACTTCCCAAAGGATAGACGTTATCTATTCGTCACGTTTTTTTTTTAGATATTCGCATTCGCAAGAATTGATGCGAATGTTTTGCATAGGTATATTGATTTGCACTGCGCCGCAAAAAAGCCGAAATCGCCAAATGTATCCAAATTGAAGTCGAATTGCAGTGTGACTACCAAAAAAAAGGTCGCCAAATCTAGATCCTCCGGCCCTCTACACCGAAAGCCGGAAAAAACACATTCGCATTCGTGAATGTAGTATAACGTCAGTACTATAATAGTAATAATAATGATACCGATTTATTTCAGAAAATATGTCCCATAAATATCACGTTATTCATTAAAAGTACGATACAAATCATTTTTTAATACAAAAGAACCTTAGAATTTAAATTAACAAACCTATAAAAATTAAAAATACACTTCAATTAAATTTCAAATCCAATTAAATTAAACGCAAATTTAAAATAAGTCCATTTTTAAACAATTACATTAATAAAAATAAAAAGCGTTATATTAATTAATCCGCAATTTGAATTATAATAAATCTAATCCGTTAAGATGAAATCAAAATTAAAATTAAAATCATAATTAAAATCAAAATCACAATCAAAAGTCAAAATCAATATTAAAATTAAAATTACTATATATACTATGTATGTAGAGTACTTTCGTGTATTTATTATAGCACTACATACTCTCGGTAATCGGTAATAGAATATACTACGTATCGGGATGGGAAATCCCTAGTTCTAATGACGTTTCAACTGTCATGCGCCTAATTGTTTTGATCGAGTAGTAAATTAAAATCGTTAAAAAAATCGAGTAGTAAATTAAAATATTAAAAATAACTAAATCAAAACATTTAAAAAGAAGCATTTGATACGTAATTTGAACACTGTTTATTAAGTTTCCGTAGTGTAGTGGTTATCACGTGTGCTTCACACGCACAAGGTCCCCGGTTCGATCCCGGGCGGAAACATCATCAAAAATTTCTTTACACCTTTTGCTTACATCTAAACCGGAAACAAATTTCATTTTTTTATTGTTATATATGTTTTTACATATGTATGTAGTTTTTGTTTACATTTCTGCATTTTATACATTACATTTGTAATTTATTTGGTGGTTCGCAAATTTAAAATGGCGTTAAATGCAACACGGGTAACGGTTCTCGTGTTGCATTTAACGCCATTTTCGATTCCGGAAACACCACCGCCACGCCCATCTCTGCCTAATACTTACTGGAGGCGTTCCAACTCAGTCCCGAGAGTGAGCAACGCATCTGTGGCAATTTCAGGTAAGGTTGTTCTTCCATCCACCCATCAACCCTTTGAGGTCCTCTGCTGAACACAGGCCTCTCCTAAATGACGCCACTCTAACCGGTCCTGTGCCTTCTGAATACAACCGTTTCCCGCTGTCTTCTTCGGGTCAACAATCCACCTGGTTGGGGCGACCTGCGCTACTTTTGCCTAAACATGTACGCTATTGGAGGACCTAAAATTAGTAAAAATATTTAAATGATAGTATACTAACCTTCAACTAATTGTTTTATGTAGGTTTTAGCGTCTCTCAGTCCGTAGCCGTTTAAAGCGTATATAATATTTTTTCGTAATTTTTCCAACCAACCCGGTTCCTTCGTAGACTCCTTTGCATCTTCTGAAATAAAATAATATTTCAAAACTCATAAAATAATAGTGCAGTCGTCTATCGTGTAAATATAGGTTAAAATATTCAACATAAATGTACATTTTTTTTTACCTACAAGGGTACCAAGTAACTAATTTTTTGATGTCATTTTGACAAAAAGATTGTTATGTTGTTCTTAAATTCTTTTTGTCAAAATGTCGGCAATAGATAATAATTTGAAAGCAGCATATCGCGATTACCCATTACATTTTAAAATGTACATATTCCCTGATAAAATTAGCCAAAAATCAACGTAAAGTTAATTGCACAATAAATAATCCAAATTGCTTTGTTTCTTATTAAAAAACATACGTGACGAATACTTAGATAACCCATTTTCTTTGGGAATACGGTTAAAAATACAGTTATATATACCTACTAGATACACAGGTATATTTTTCTTGCATAATTCACACACAGCCACATCGACGGACTTCAATAAAATCAACATAATATTAGTCTTTCGTGTGGGTGGCCACCAATACGTTGCTACCTTTGAGGGCTCAGTTGAAACGCCTTGGATAAGGTATGTCCCCTACCAAACCTTTAAAATCAAAACAGAAAATACTGCTGATTGCCGACAGAGATAGGCGTGACGGCGGTAGATGCTTCTAGAGTTGATTTCTACTGTCGTAATGAAGTATTTGCTTGATTTTTGATATGTAATTTATTACCCATTAAAAATAAAAAATATTATAAAAAATGCATACAAAGAAAACAGACAAACCAACTGAGTTTCTTGCCAGATATTCTTAGCTCAGGTCGTGTTCCGATCCGGTGGTAGTGTAAGAAAAATAAATGTGACTGACAATTTGTAAGTGCCCAGGCTTATACAAAATGAAGACATTTCATTTCATTTCAATTAAAAATATTTATTCTTCTACGGCGTAGAAACATTCCTCTGTCGCATTACCGCGCTTTTTTATCACGAGGATAGCTTCTTTTTACCTAACTGAAGTAGCAAACGAGCACGCAGTCCACCTGATGGTAAGTGCTCACTGCCGCCCATGGACATTTGTAATCAAGTTCATACAGGAGATGGGTTCCATCTGAAGTCAATCACAGATGCGTTGCTACTTCCGAGGACTATGATGGTCGCCTCATGTAAAAGTGTGCCAGCAACCACACCCTTCTATCGAAAGGCAAGAAATGCTTCACGCTAGAAATAGGTGTGGCGGTGGTACTTCCCCGATCGAACTACACTTCTACCACCTTGTATAGCTCTACAAAGGTTAATTTTGCAATAGGTAAACTTAAATAAACAGGTACCTTGACGTCTAATACAGTTAAATACTTGAGGGCATAGCAATCAGACAGATTGGGAACTAATCTAATAGTCGCTATAATTAGATCTAGACGTTTAGTGGGACCAAGTTCCTGCGATCTCGCAGAACATTTCAGATATAATGAGTTCCTAATGGAAATATTGGAATTAGTTTCACGTGGCAGTTTGTAGCTTGATTTCAAGCAAAGATTTGCAAATTAATGCGCCAAGTTCTTCTTTTAGACCTTATAACAATAAACCCCTAAAATCTTGATTCATTTATAGGTCATTGATCTTTTTATAGGTGGTAGAACCAGTGTAGGTCGCCCGGGGAAGTACTCTGCCACACCTATTTCTAGCGTGAAGCAGTTCTTACGTTTCGATGGAAGGGTGTGGTTGCCGGCACACTTTTATATCAGGCGACCATCTTAGTCCTCGGGAGTAGCAACGCATCTGTAATTAAAGTCAAGTCAGTCTGTCTATCTAAAGTCAGTTCTATGAAGTTGCTTACAGATGTCCATGGGCGGCAGTGACCACTTACCATCAGGTGGACTGCAAGCTCGTTTGCTACTTCAATCTTATAAAAATCAAAAACAGGTTTTAATACGATATAAAAATATTGTGTTTAATAATTATTGTGATAGGTGAACTTGTTTCGTGGCAAATTAGTCTATTTAAGATTAAAAAAGCAATTTTGCTTTAATTTGGTCATGTCTATGGGTAGTAGTCCACAGTGTAGATATTATTTTGTAGGACCTACACAAACGGGTACGAATGCGCCACTTTGAGAGATTCCGCTTAAAACGCGTTAGGAAAAAACAACGTTTCAGTGTCAATCCACCTTAACTCAAATTAAAATTTGAAATAATGTTCAATACCTATCATATCATACCTACTCAGATTAAATTTAGATAGAACAAATTAATTTGCAATTACATAAACCGTACTAGGTCATACATACCTAATGCGCGAAGCCACTCAATTCTTCTTACGTAGTATCAAAAGTAACGAGTGTCGATTACAACGAGTACCAATTATTAGAGTAACTAATACTGGCACATATTCTGTCGTTACTTTTAATAAAACTTATTCCGGTTGCGGTCGTTTCGAGGTCCCGGAGTCCTCTTTATAGCGCCGAGGACGGCCACCGGGGGAGTTTTAGTGCGGTAAAAATCCCACATAACTCTGCGTCGCTCCCACGGCGTCGGGTACTTTTTGAAGGTTCCCCCTCGAGAACAAAAAAAACTTACCATTCTCTCCATTGATAGATTCTCCAGTCCTTAATATTGGTTTTCCATTTTCGACTATCGCTAAAATCGATAAATCATAAGTACATTTTAGTAGTATTTTATAATGTCTACCTATACGCTTTCTAAACACGCTTCCTACTCTCATAGTCCTACACTAGGATTTTCTCCTCCTGTATCGTGGATACCATGGACACGCAAGACGAATACACAAACACCCAGACACAGAACATAAATCGAAACTCATCATTCAGATACCTGACTGCCCGGGAAACGAACCTAGAACACATTGAAATGAAATGAAATGAAATGTCTTTATTTTGTGTAGGCCTGCGGGGGCACTTACAAATTGTCAGTTACATTTTTTTTCTTACACTACCACCGGATCGGAATACGACCTCAACTGAGAAGGTCCGGCAAGAAACTCAGCGGGTTTGTCTTTTCTTCTTATTTATATTAATTTTTTTTAATATTACTACAATCATGTTTTATTTTTTACATGGTAATGAAAGTTAGCTCCAGTATCTTGCCTATCATTGCGCGTCATACCGGTATGATAACCGCTTCGCCACGCGGATCGTCAAATTCTCGTACAATTCAGACGATTTGATTTAGTCCTCAACTACAGCCCTCCTTACTGCAAGGAGAAAACTAAACTTTTTGTCCGTGTCTGTGAGGCGTCACACCCTTTGCATCGCGGACTGCTGTCTTTTGACTACGAAATCCCGCCTTTTATATTAAAAAGTTTCTAAATCCCGATTTACTAAAAAAAATCTGGCAACGCTGCCCCCTACCCAGGAGAAAAACCTAGTGTATGCTATAAGTGTGGAAAGCCTTTATGCTGCTGTGTTGTGGTCAGAAAGGTGTAGAAAGTTGTCACTTTGAAGTAGGTATACCTACACTTAGCTGAGGCGTTTCAGCTAAGTCCTCAGGGGTAGCGACGTATCTTCTTTTTTATGCTTTATTATAAGATTGAAGTAGCAAACGAACATGTAGTCCACCTGATGGTAAGTGGTCACTGCCACCCATGGACATCTGTAAGCAACTTCATACAGAACACAGGGTTCTATCAGAAGTCAATCATAGATGCCTTGCCACTCCCGAGGACTATGATGGTCGCCTCATGTGAAAGTGTGCCGGCAACCACACCCTTCCACAAACACAAGACATGCTTCACGCTGGAAATAGGTGTGACGGTGTTACTTCCCCGGTCGAACTACACTGGTTCTACCGCCTATAAAATCTGTGGTTAACCTCATAACTGTGATCTTAATTGCGGCTGATTCCTGATATGCATGGGAGGCAGTGCCCACTTACCATTAGGTTGAAAGCATACTTATTTAAATACCATTTCAATCTTATAAAATAATACAAGATGACTTGGTGAAGGGAAGAGCGAAAACCCCTTTGCTCTCCTTGGATCCGCTAGTGTAATCTACCTTCTAACAATTTCAGCTCTCTCGTCAACCCATTATTGTCCCACTGCTGGGCACGGGTCTTCTCTCAGTATGAGAGAGTTTAGGCCATAGTCCACCGCGCTGGCCAAGTGCGAATTGGTGGACTTCACACACCTCCGAGAACTTTTTTTTTTAAGAACTCTCGCGTGTGTAGGTTTCCTCACGATTTTTTCCTTCACCGAAAAGCAGTGATAATTAATTTCTAATACGCACATGAATCAGTGGTGCGTGCCTGGGTTTGAACCTCGGACCTCCCGATCGAGAGGGCAAGTTTCAACCATTAGGCTATCACTGCTCAATGTGCAATCTACCTTCTAACAATTTCAGCTAAATATATTTATAAGACTGACTAGAATATTTTACCTGAAGAGTGACTCAAGGCTCCTGACTCGCATCCATACTGCAAAAATATAATAATAAAAAAATAATACCTTTTGTTTTCGAGGGGGAAACCTTCAAAAGGTACCCGACGCCGTGGGAGCGACGCAGGGTTATGTGGGATTTTTATCGCACTAAAGCGAGGTGGCCGTCCTCGGGGCTACAATGAGTACTCTGGGATCTCCAAAGGAACAACCGGAATACTCTGAGCGCGTTGCTCCATCGAGCTCTCACCGGGGAGGAAATCGAAAGGGTAACGCGCTCAGAGGACTTCGGCCGCGTTCCTTTGGATATAACGGAGTCCTCTTCATAGCGCCGAATAAGAATCCCACATAACCCTACGTCGCTCCCATGGCGTAAGGTATTTTTATTTATTTATTTATTTTTGATCACCTACATAGTTTACACCAATTATAATATAAAAAAAAACACGATTATACAATACGGAAAAGCTAAGTGCAACTACATTTATAGGCGAAGACTGCTTGCAAAAAGGAGCGAGTAACAAGTCAAATGATAATAACAATAGTAATAAAGAAAAGAAAAGAAACATTTTTTCTGGAATAAAATTAAAATTAAATTAAAATCAAACAGATTTTATATGTCAATATATTTTATGATATATGAATTTATTAATAATATATTTAGACTTGTAAATACTATCATTAAAAATGACAATATTTACTTGTTTTGAGACTACCCGGAATTCGTGAATAATTCAGTTGAGAGGAGCATTAAAGTTTTTGAAAGTTTCTCCTTCGAAAATAAAAAACAAGGTCTGCGAATGGTTAGACCGATGTTAAAAAATCTATTATTTCCTTACCAATATAAGAATGAATAATGCAAGTTCTTGTAACATTGTTCAATTCATTTCGCTAGCTTGAGGCTTATCTCAATATACGCAATAAAACAAGATTTTAACTATCCCTTACCTTATGAAAATAATTAAAAAGTAAATTAAAACGCCTGCATAGTATTATTTTCCATATGATGGAGGTACTAAGTGTTGATGTACACTGAAAGTCTGAAACTAATCTAAATAAAACCTATACTTAAATATTTTCTCAAAATTAAACCCGTAATTGGGACACACTGAAAATCAGTGGCCGTGGTTCGCCGCGGTGAGGCTGAGTGTGGACCCTTTTGTAAAATTTTACTGCAGTAATGGTCAAATTTAAAATTAATGTATACTGTTAAGTATGTCTTATTATGTTGTAGTATTTTTTTACAAATAAATATTTCTTTCTTTCTAATTACCTGTAAATTTAAAAATCCTGTTTTCAATTATTCAGGTATCTATATATTAATACGCGATGCACAAACTTGGGATCCGTTTTTAAGATACTTGCCGCAGACGGAGGAGTATGAAATAACGCACAGTTATAGTTAGAGCAGGATTACGGAATGCTATTTATTTTCAAATTATGCATAAGATGGATGGATTGATGGATGAAATGAAATGTATTAGTATATTATTTAATTTATTTGTGTTTTAACATACAAAACAATCTAATTTTTTCCTTTTTTGAAACGCGGGAAAAACCGTGATCCCAGGTATATACTTAAAAATAAACACGAAGTTTTATTAAAATTTTATTGCAGTCAACAATATCTTAACACTAAGTTATAAAAACTAAATATCTACACTCCTAAATATTATACATGTAATACAACATAATACAAAACAAAAGCGACCGCTATATATTTGTATAAATCTTTGTCCTGTAATACATATACATTAAAACAAAAATATATTATTTACTGTGAAGGAAAATTTAAAATAATATTATATATTTTGAATTTTTATTGAATGAAAATTCAAAATAATATCATATATATTGAATTTTCCTATATCATTATTGGAAATATATCAAACGTTGATTACAGAAATTTCATTAAGAATTAAATTTTAATATTTGGATACAGTTTTGAGGAAAAATTATAAATTATTTCAGTTATGTTTCAACTAATAAAAAACCTATATATAAGTACTACCTTATATAAATTGCATTTTTTCAAAACTATATAGATTTATCTAAATAAGTAATAATCATGGGGTCGTTTTACGTAACTAAATGAACAAGATATTTTAGTTCGCGTTATGATTATATATTCTTTAATTTTCTTCACAATCAATTGAAACCCATTGTAAAATCGCTCGCTCATTTTAAAATTGATCGCGTAACTCATCGACTCATTTCTTGGACGGTAAATTTTTTGTATAACCTTTTTCTTCGACCGTACAGCGGTTTTGTTGTCATGCAAAAATTGTATTAGCATAAAAATTGTAAGTTTTAATTTTATAAGTTCAGTGTAAATTTGTGACATCACACTACAGAAGGGAGGGAGAGCTCGGAAGTGTGACTAAATCCAGGAGAGTGTCATAAATCTTAAAAACTGTATTGTGACGTAATTTATAGATGGCCTCTAGACAAAACGGTAGAAAATCTTAACACACATGAGGTAAGTTCCGTCATACCATTTTATTTACTTTTGCCTTAAGCCCTTTGCTCAACATAAGATTGAGTAGCATCATTAATGTTCCAGCATAATGAGTTTGATTACCTACTTTTTATTTATATTCTGGGCACATATATGTATGTGAGGCAATGAAATCCACAAAATCAAATACTAATAATGTTTTATGTTACATTTTCTATTATTGTAGAACAATATACAGATGTATTGTGTTAAATGATTAATATAAGAGCTCTCTGTACACTCAATAAGGCACAAGACTTGATATTGTTTCATGTCACTTGAGTGAATTTTATATATATGTCGCAAAGGTGGTTTTTATATATATGTCGGCGGGACACCGCGTAATTACGAAAAACACGTAGACGAAAATAATTATTTTAGTTAGTTTCAAGATCGAAAATTAGCAATATTTAGTGATTTCTAAAAATGTTAATTTAGTTTACCCTCCATAAATTTGTTATTGTCACCTCACCTAACTTTATTATAAAAAGGCGAGCGCATGCCGGTAGAAGAAGATTCTTGTTTAACCGTCGAAGCGATCGGACCTCCTCAAGTGTGAATAAATCGAAGAAGTTTACTCCTGTGTTTTACTTGAAATCTTCAAGATTGTACTACTGTACATTCTTACTATGAAGACTCCTGACCTTCCTGACGTCACGCGCTCTCTTCGTTATATATAATATGTGATTGTGTACTAGTAGAAAACTCTCATTCTGAGAGAAGACCTGTGCCCAGCAGTGGGACAATAATGGGTTGTACCCAATAGAATATAATGTTTAAATTTTTAAAAATGTAATATTGCCTGCAACATCGTATTGGGTGTTCAGAATGTAAGGATATACGTTTGTATAAATAATTGAAAAACAATCTATATATTTGTTCAGTGCATTTCAGGTATGATTTTCAGTTTGAGTTTCGTGCGCCCTCTAACGACTTCCAACTGCAACGCTCCCGTAGTATTTTCTAACGCACTGTAGATATCCGCCGCGCTGTGGACTGGCTTGTCGTTGATAGATGTCACTATATCGCCTGGCTGGAGGCCTCCACTGAAAACAGAAAGGTATGACTAGAAATAGTTTTGACGATATGTGTTTACATAGTATTTTTTGAAGTGAAACTTTTTTATCGGGCTTGGAAAAAAATTTAGTGTAACTTTTTTTCGTTACGCGCCATCTTTTTCCGTTACGCGCCATCTTTTTCTTATCCCTACCACGCGTGATATTAGATAGATTATTATAGATTAGATTATTAGATAAAGTTTAATAAAAGCCTTTTATTAAACTTTATTTAACCAATATCTGTAAAGTAGCAATATAGTAAATTATTTTTTGAAAAATAACGTCATAAAGAAGTTTCACTTCTTACGAGTGTACGCTAGTACACGCTCACGTTTTTATTTGTTATAAGATTGAAGTAGCAAACGAGCATGCAGTCAGACGAGATGGTAAGTGGTCACTGCCGCCCATGGGCACATGTAAGCAACTTCATACAGAACATGGGCTCTATCTAAAGTTAAGTAAACTAAGATGGTCGCCTCATATAAAAGTGTGCCGGCAGCCACACCCTTCTATCGAAACGCAAAAACTGCTTCACGCTAGAAATAGGTGTGGCGGTGGTACTTCCCCGGTCGAGCTACACTGGTTCTACCACCTATAAAAGACATTGAATGTTTTTTTCTTTTATTATATATGCGTTTGTGTCAAATGTAAGGTAGTGTGTGGAACGTGTTTTTATTTTATGTATGTTTTATGCATTTGAAAAAAATATTAGCATTGCGCAATCCTTCTCTACATCAACTATAACCGTGCGTAATTTCATACTCCTCCGCCTGTGGCAAGTATCTTAAGAACGAATCACAAATTTTCTATAGAAACAGGGCTATTATAGTATATTTTATGTATATTTATATGGTACTTTTGCAAAAAAATCTAAATCTAGAATTATACTCACTTATACGCCGGAGATCCTATTATAACTTTGAATACCAGAATTCCGTGGTCTATATCTGACGGCATCTGAAAATATTAATATAGATAGTTATTGACAACATTTTAAAGTCCCACAGCAGAACAAGGATATTTAAAATGAGTTTTGACCATAGATCATCGCACTGCATCGCATCGCTTTCTTTCTACACTCATAGCCCCACACTAGGATTTTCTCCTGTGTCGTGGGTACCATGTACACACAAGACGAGTACACAAACACCTAGACCCAGAACATGAATCTAAACTCAGCATTCAGATACCTGTCTGGCCGGGAATCGAAACCGGGACCCATTGCGCGTCAGACCGGTATGGTAACCGCTCCGCCACGCGGGTCGTCAACGGGTATTATGTTCTTAATTTTTTTTCATCAGAACAATGACAAGAGATTCAAAAAATTATGAATTTACAACTTTCGAAAATTAGCGTGTCCCCAAAGAGGAGTGACCAAAAAGCCCTGATTGATTCAAACTAATTACACATAGTTCAGTAAAATTTCATGCAAAACGAATACCAACCTCTGGATTTCTCATTTTTAATTCTTGCAGGATATTCTGGGATAAGGACAACATCGTTATACCGAGATACCGTCGCGACACGAGGGGTGGTTTTGCATTTTCTGAAAAAAAAAATGAAAAAATTGTCAATAAAAATATACCTTTAAAACATTTTCTATAATTTTGTATCACAATAAATTATTCATAGTAATACTCTTTTAAATAAATCTTTATGTGACATTTTTTGGAAAAACAAATTGCAAAAGTGTTTTTATTCGAAAAATAATCTACAAAACAATAAATAAAAATAACATTCCATACATCAATACTATTTAAAAAAAACCTTAATAACTTTTATCTGTCATTTAGCACGGACTAATCTTAAGAGCTTATTCAAGTTTTGATTCGCAAGGTTTTGTTTATCTGATTGAAGTAGCAAACAAGCATGAAGTTCGCCTGATGGTCAGTAGCCACTGCCGCCCATAGAAATCTGTAAGAAACTTCGCACAGAACACAGATTCTATCTTAAATCAATGACAGATGCGTTGCTCCTCCCGTGGACTGAGATGGTCGCCTCATATAGAAGTGTGCCGGCAAACACATCCTTCGAACTCGCGCAAGAACTGCTTCACGCTAGAAGTAGGTGTGGCGGTGGTACTTCCCCGGTCGAACTACAGGTTCTACCACTTAGACTTTCATGTAAGGATATACATGTGTTAGAAATTTCAATGAATATAAATTAAGTGTAAATAAAAAAAATATATTTTATTTTAAAAAAGCGTGGGATGCATGGTGTCAATGGTTATAGATATTTTATTGACAGATATGAGTAGAGTGATTATCATTTCGATAATATCATAAAAAGCACCCCACGCTTTTTTTTATTTTATTATTAATTTATATTCATTGAAATTTTTAACACTATTTTCTTAATTTAAATTCATTTAAATTTATTTTCTATTTTTTAGTTCGGTTTTCTATAAAAAGCGTGTTTTTTTTAACTATTATATATTTTCTACTTTTTAGTCAAATTAAAAAATGGAATTTTATCAAATTAGTGTATTGTCATCGGTCCTCAATAAATCTACAAAGTTTGAACGAAATCTGGCCGTTTAAAGTGGGTCAAAATCGCGCCCAAAGAAGTCGGTTACAAACAAACATACAGGTGAAGCTAATAAAAACGCAACCTCTTTTAGAAATAATTGTTTTCATGTAAATATAGTCCTTATGACACACTAAACATTTCCAAAAAAAAACACAATAATTATAAAATTAGTTAGTAGCCGCCTTACGTTTAAATCAGGCAACTATTTTAGTCCTCAGATATAAAACTAAGTCAAGTGATCTAATCAAGAGGACTGCATGCATATCTTAATTTTAATAAGAAAAATATTAAGTTTGTGGAAAATATGACTACTTTGCTTTTTTACATTATGGAAGTACAAACGAACATGCAGTCCACCTGATGGTAAGGGGCCATTGCCGCCCATGACATCTGCAAGCAACTTCAGTCGGAACCGAGGTCCTAAAGTGAGTCGCAGACGACTCCCGGGGACAGATATAATCGCCTCATATAAAAGTGAACCGATAAAATCACTACATCGTCGTCAACCTATTATTGTCCCACTGCTGGGCACGGGTCTTCCCTCGGAATGAGAGTTTTAAACCATAGTCCGCGCTGGCCGAGTGCGAATTGGTGGACTAAAAGTGCAAAATCACTACATAATATAAAACAAAGTCGCTTCCCGCTGTCTGTCCCTATTGTATGCTTAGATCTTTGAAACTGCGCTACGGATTTTAATGTAGTTTTCTTTTAATAGATAAGAGTGATTCAAAAGGAAGATTTTTATATATCTATAATATAGTAGAGCAACACTAATAATTTTGATTTTTGACTTTTAGGCAGAACGAAGTTTGCCGGATCAACAAGTTAGTCATAAAACCAAATAAAAACCATATACTTACTCCTAGCCAAAAACTCCTTCACGTAGTCTATGGGTATCGCGAAAGATATCCCCGAAGTGACTTTCATAGCATTGATGCCTATTGCCTCTCCGTCCAAGTTGACGAGCGGCCCGCCACTATTGCCGAAGGTTATCGGTGCGTCCGTTTGTATGTAGTTCATGTCTCTACCTGGAGGATGAAAAAAACTTCAATAATTTCTTAAATAATTGCCTTGATTCGTGTAATAAATTGCACAATTATTTAAAAATCTTACCCTTCTTTTCTCTAATCGCATTTAAAAATTATATAGCTAAAGGTGGGCATTCACGTTACGACGGTCGCACGGACTGTCGCACGAACTACGGTCGTATGCGACAAGTTCGATCGTGACTGCCTTGGTACTAAGGCGGACTGTACGACCAAGGTCATGTCGCAGGTCCGTTGAAGTATTCAACTTGAACTGTCGTTGCGATAGTCCGTCATTCCGTGCGACCGTTGTAACGTGAATGCCCACCTTTATGTGCAAGTCAGTTTGGGTTGTAGAGCGAGCTAAAACAATTGATATATATTTCCCCTGACTACGTTAACTGTAACTAAAATTTTGTCTCATAAATCACTACATAGTATAAAACAAAGTCGCTTTACGCTGTCTGTCCCTATGCTTGTTTAGACCTTTAAAACTACGCTACGGATTTTAATGCGGTTTTTTAATAGATAGTGATTCAAGAGGATGGCTTTTATGTATAATAAATGCATAATATATTGGAAGAACACTAATAATTTTCGATTTTTGACTTTCAGGCGGAACGAAGGTCGCCGGGTCAGCTAGTTGCTATTATAACAAAAGAATAAAAAGGAAATTTAAGTGTGGCTTCATGTGTGTAGGTTTATAGTTTCATTTTATAGCCGCATGGGGGCCATTTTTGTATGTTAGTAACTGTAACTTAGTAATCTTGTCATGTGTGTCCTCTTATAATTATAAATATATTTCGTATTATTATATTTTTTATATTTATTATTTATTTCCTCGTTGCCGGATTACCGCGTTGCCGGCTTGCTAGGTTGCAAGGGGTTGCAAGATTTCCGGGGTGCATGGTATACGGGTTGCAGGGATGGTTGGTCGGTTGATTGGTTGGTTGGGTGGTTACAAAAATACTAGAATACAAGAGTACTTGCTAAAAATTTTGTCACTTTGTCTGCGCGAAGTCGCGTGGATTCTGCTAGTATAATCATAGATTGCTGACTCCATGTGAATTGTCCACAATAAACAAAATGAAAGTTAAGGTCATTGTCTTATTTCAATGAATCCAATAACATACCTCTCAAGCCCAGCTCTTCACTGTTCCTCTGAGTAGAACTGACCACGCCGGCTGTTACCGTGTTGCTTAATGCTAGTGGACTTCCCATTGCGACTACCTGAAAGATTACATTTATATTGGACTACTATTCAAAAGGCGTCGCCCGCTTCAGTCATGTCATGAATAACATGTGTATATATATACACACTCTCTCTCTCACACACACACACACATGCCCACACACTCGAGTTACGGTAGGTGCTAAAATTATATGCCATTTACATTGTTTAATATCAGTTATAGGTGTTTAAGTAATGAGTATAATGTATAGATTGTATAAGCGGTAAACCGGGGAGCACAAATCACTCCCGCCCCACAACACAGGGAGGAGGTGGCTGAAAAACAGCGCTTCATGGGACCTGGTCCTGTGGCAAGTGAAGCTGAGCCACAACCTTTTGCCCGTAATCTTTTATAATAAGAAGTTTCTTTTTATGTGGCAATAAATACTTTATTATTATTTGTATGTAAATCTCCCTCGTTTGGAGGGGTGAAGTACGTGCCATGCGGACCTAAGTCAAGCGTGACATGTTAAATAGAATAAGTTGATGATACCGATGAGGATGTGAGAAATTTGCGTGTTATGCGGCAGGTATTCAAGATGGTAGCTTTTTGTAACAAATAATATGAGTGTGCTGGCATGCGTAAGATATCGAGACTTTGAGTAAGACTTTTGGGTACTATACCAGTGGATGATAAAACTATGGGGACAATATGAGCTATATGCGCCTTCCATTGAGTTTTCAGCTCAATGGCTAGGTCTTGATATTTTGAAAGTTTTTCAGATATTGTTGATTGTATATTATGGCTGTTGGGGATGGCAATGTCAATGATATAAACAGTGTTGTTTGTTTTATCGTGCAAAGTTATGTCCGGCCTATTATAATGTATGGTTTTATCCGTTATTATGGTCCTGTCCCAGTAAATTTTGGCGGTTTGGTTATCTAATATTGTGGCTGGTTTATATTTGTAATATGGATCCTTTTTAAGAATAAATTTATATATATGTGCTAAATGTTGATGAACTATTGAAGCTACTTGGTCATGGCGGTGTTTATAGTCGGACTGTACAAGATTTTTACATGCACCAGTAATATGCTGTATCGTTTCTGGTGCTGAATTGCAATGTCTACATAGATCTGAGATTTGATTAGTATCTTTTATAATGTATTTTCTGTAATTTTTAGTGGCTATTATCTGGTCCTGTATAGCGAGCATGAAGCCTTCTGTTTCCGGAAACAGTTCCCCTTTCTTGAGCCATTCGTTCGACTTGTCTTTATCGACGTAGGTTTGACTCAGATCGGTTCGGTGTCTACCGTGCAGAGACTTACCAGCCCATTTCGCTAATTTCTGTTCTACAGTAATTAAGGTTTCGTTAGGTTGGGCATTTCTGATTTTTAAGTTAAGAGGTGTGAGATTTTTATCCATTTCTGTTACTTGCTTATGGAGAATTGAATCAAGGGTTTTAGTATGAAAATATTGTCTAAGTGTACAAATTAGTTTATTATGTAGGTTTTGTATATCTATTATGCCCCTTCCGCCTTCTCTACGTGGTACTGTAAGTCTTTCTATTGATGAGTTGGGATGGTGTTTTCTGTATTTTGTTAAGTGTGTATTTATTATTCTTTGTAAATTTTTAAGATCCGTTTGTGACCACTTGATTATCCCAAACGAATACGTAAGTATAGGGATACAGAAAGTATTAATAGCTTTGATTATGTTTCGTGAATTTAGATGGGTTTTTAGAACTAGGTTAAGACGGTTTTTAAATTTGTATTTAATTTCTTCTTTAGTTTCTTTTTGATGAATTTTTCTCGACTGCTTAAATCCTAAATACCTGTAGCTACTTTTTTCATCTAATGGTTCAATATCATCACCGGCCTCTAAAGCGTATCTATTATTTTCTATTTGTCCTTTATGTACTGATAAAATTTTGCATTTGTCGACTCCAAATTCCATACAAATATCTATGGAAAACTGTTGGGTTATGTCTGCTAATTGAAAAAGGTCATCTATATTGCTCGCATACAATTTAATATCATCCATATATAATAAGTGTGTAAGTGAGAAACGGACGTTAGTAGTTTTTAAGTTATATCCGGCATTATTGTGATTAAGAAGTGTGGAAAGGGGATTTAAAGATAAACAAAACCACAAAGGACTAAGCGCATCTCCTTGGAAAATGCCGCGTAGAATACGAATCGGTTCAGTGGTGATTGTGGAAGAGCGTTGCCTGATTTTTAAGACGGTTTTCCAGTTTTGCATACAAGATTCTATAAAATTTACTATTCTTGGATTCATTTTGTAAAGTCTCAGAATTTGCAATAACCAACTATGCGGCACAGAATCGAAGGCTTTACGATAGTCAATGAACATTGTGTGGATATCTTGTCTTGTAGTGAAGGCTTCATTGATCACTATTGCATCTATAGTAAGTTGCTCCTTACATCCTTGACTGTGTTTCCTACATCCTTTTTGCTGTTCGGCAAGAATATTATGTTGTAATAAATGAGTATAAATTGAATTACTGATAGAAGCAGTTAAAATTTTATAAATAGTTTGTAGGCAGGTTATAGGTCTATATTTTGAAGGATCTTCCGTATTAGTTTCTTTGGGGATCATGTAAGTGACTCCGTGTGTAATATAGTGAGGCATTAAATGTGGTGATTGAATGAATGTATTAAGATGATTATATAAATATGGATGAATACTAGTGAATTTTTTTATTATTACTATTATTATTATTAACAAGTGCGAAACCCGACCGATAGCTTTTGCGTGAAAGAGTAACCAACCCACATACGTTGCCACAAACTTAACATCTACAGTTTAAACACTTTTTAAGTGATAACGGTGACCAATCCGGCTTGTGATTCTTTGTGGCATAAATTTAAATATTGTGAAATAATCTGTGGACATAATGTCTAATGACTTTTATCATTATTCTTTATAATCAATTAAAATCAGATATTACATTATCTTACTACATATTTGTAAGCTACTTACAATCAGTGGCAGAATAAACGATTCAACAAAAATGTTTGCTTTTTTACTATTATAATAAAATATGACACTATTTGATTAGCTTTCTACCACTAATACATAAAACTAGCTTCTTCTCGCGTATCCACGAAAATAGTATTCTGTTTACATAAATCTTAAACTAACTACCAGTGAGCCCAATTCAATCCCAATCAAATCAGTAGCTTTTGTGAAAAGAACAACAAATACCTATTGACTCATCCGCAATCGCAATCCGCATCGCAAATTTTCGCCTTTAAAATGTTAGTATGATGACATTCCTGTCTGCAGATGAAAATAGTTTTATGACGACGCAAAATAGCGTGCCAAATGCTGACTGACTCTTGGGTGAAACTCAATTTGTTTATGTTTTGATGGTGATCACTGATAGTAAATTCCCATCGCCCCACTATCCCATGCAGGATTTGAGTACTACCAGAGTTCAGCTACAAATGTGTGGAGAGTAAGGTAGCAACCACTCAAAAGGGATGGTGGCAGTACCTCCACAGCAGACTATTCTTGTCCTACCTTGCAAAAGTCACCACTATTTTTATCTGATTGAAATAGCAAACGAGCATGCAGTCCACCTAATGGTAAGTGATCACTGCCGCCAAAATTAAACTTAAACGCTTTCTACACTCATAGCTCCACAGTAGGATTTTCTCCTGTGTCGTGGGTGCTATGGACACACACAAAGACGAATACATAATCACCCAAACCCAGAACAAGAATCTAAACTCATCATTCAGATACCTGACTGGCCGGGAATCAAACCCGGAACCCACGTCAGACCGGTATGGTAACCGCTGCGCCACGCGGGTCGTCAACCTTGACTTGTTCTTGCAAAAACCTGCGTAACTTCAGTACAAATACAGTACAAACCCACTCGCCGGGCCGAATGTCAGCTGACGTGCCAAGTTTCATCGTTGGTAGGTTGTCTACAGGAATCCTGAGCGTCGCCAGATCTGACCTCATGTCTACGTCTTCTATCGTGCCTATGTAGGATTCGCCATTCTGAAAGGTATGAAAAACCGGCTAAGTGGGAGTCGAACTCGCGCACGAAGGGTTCCGTATGATAATACGACAAAAAGTCATGTTTGTATATAGGAGCCTCCTCAAAAATTTACATTATTCTGTTTTAATACTCATTGTTTTAACTGTCTAGTTTTTTTTTTATCTGACTAAAGTAGCGAACCTGCAGTCCACCTGATAATAAGTGCTACCCATGGACATCTGTGAGCATCTTCATTTAGAACAAGGGTTCTATCTAAAGTCAGTCTCTGTGACTGACTTCAGGTAGAATCCCTGGTTTACTACTTCTGAGGAATAAGATGATGACAACTTTTCATTGAAATGCAAAATTGCTTCTCGGTAGAAATAGGTGACACCGTGGTACCTCCCTGATCAAACTACACTAGGTCTACCACCTGAAAAAATTGTTGTATTATTATTAAATCTAAGGAGAGTTATGTTTCAGTGTATTACTCTGATGGAGAACGCTTGAAGTTTAGTGCTGTTAACTGACCCATACATGACTAATAGGTAGACATCCATGGAGCACAACCTGCATCCTTTTCAGCCTCAGAAACAAGTTCTGGCATTGGCGTCAACCCATTATTGTCTCACTGCTGGGCACAGGTCTTATCTCGGAATGAGAGTTGTAGGTCATAGTCCAAAACACTGGCCAATTGTGAATTGGTGGACCTGGCCATAATGATTGTTTAACAAGATCTCTTGTTAAACAACAAGAGTTGACTATACTATTGTTTACTACCCATGTCATCCTAGTTATTAGGACAGATTTCTGTTTTTTTTTTTAATTGTACATATTGATATGATAAAATAAAAATTCCACCGTCTAAATGTTTAGGAGCTATGGTTAAAAATTATGTAATCTATATCACTGGCATTAAGACAAATCTGATAAACTTATATGTGAAAATTCATCAAACCATTTGAGCTGCAGTACATGCTAAAAAGTGAACATACAAGTGCTCAAAAAATCACTCACTCAATCACTCTCCTTTTGATGCAGTAAAAATAGATCAATAAAAGCCACTGAAGTTAGTGATCGGATATCAATAATTGCCTAACATTTCGTGTATAAAAAAAAGTTTCAAAAGATTGCATCATATCTGTTCGGCCAGGTTTTACCAAAATCAAGTGAAAATTGAAATATCAATATAGTAATTGAAAATGCATTTCTTCCTAAATATATTTATGGACCACTAAAGTTTATTTTTATTATTTGACTGAAGTAGTAAACAAGCACTGCAGTCCACCTGATGGTAAGTGGTCACTGCCGCCCATGGACATCTGTAATCAACTACATACAGAACATGGGTTCCACCTGAAGTCAACCACATATGCGTTGCTACTCCCGAGGACTATGATGGTTGTCTGGTGTGAAAGGTCTACTGTTTATACTAATTAGATTAAAATACTCAGTACTTACCATAAGTCTTACACGAACTATCGTGTGCGGTTTGTTGACAACGACGTGCGCGTTTGTCAATATCAACCCATTTTCCTTCACAATAAACCCAGATCCATTCGACAAAGTTATATTACCCCCAGTTATAGGGTCGAATCTCCGAGCATCCCTTATCTCGATATAAACCACCGACGGAGCAGATATTGCCACCACGTCAGCGATGAAGTTGTACTTATCTCTCCGTCCCGATAAATGATCTCTCGACACTGTTGCCGCAAACAATTTCTCCTTAAAACCAACATAACCTAACACTCCGGCGGCCACAGCGAAAATACCGCCAAAAACATAACGGCCATTTTGTTTATTTTCACTTTTTTCACTGTCTCTATATGGCACGATAACACGGCAGCAACATCTGTAATTTATGTTTCTTATTGGTTTTGAGGATAAAAACCGTGAAATAGTCCGCACCAATGACA
The DNA here is from genome assembly GCA_949699795.1 of Spicauda simplicius. Classification (NCBI taxonomy): domain Eukaryota; kingdom Metazoa; phylum Arthropoda; class Insecta; order Lepidoptera; family Hesperiidae; genus Spicauda; species Spicauda simplicius. The sequence continues at coordinate 14,498,407 of OX453079.1, forward strand.
TTTTCTACTCGAAATGAGTTTGACAAGTTGACTAGACTTTGTGACATTAAAAATATTAGTGTTGTCGTATTGACAGTAACACTGGTGTTGCACATATAATAGTAACGATCTGAATTGCGAATAACTAACGAAATATATAACCAATAACGGGATTTGTTATACCATTACCTGTCGAAATAACAATGTATGTCTCTCTCAATTAACGTAAATAACGTACCAATGTAAGTTCAATAATAATAAATTATATAATACTTTTACAAGTTCTGATCTTATTGCATGTTTAATTTATACTGCTATAGGACACAGAACGAACTATAATTCCATTAAATAAATTTTAACTGAATCAAGTAGACAAATCAATAGTATGAACTACAAAAAATTTGAAGATTGTTTATTTAATAAAAAAAAATAAAGTAGCAGCTGCAGTCCATCTCATATTCATCTCAGCACTTTGTCGCATACATTGTAAATACACGCTTATTTGTATAAAAAATCAAATATTTTAATTAAAATCGTAATAGTGAGAATGTTATACGACCACTAAAGAAAGGAAGATAACAAAGGTAATTAAAATCGCAAATATGAATATATTTACTATATTTACTATTTAAAAATACAAATTTTATCTTATAAATATAGACTTAGCATTCGATTTAAATATTTTGATACATAATGATATCTGTCTCAATAAGTAATTTTACAATATATTATTAATGTTTGGTATAAAACATTCAGTAGTATATTTAAAAAACAATTAATGTTTAATGAAACTCTTTAGATTTTTTGTTCAACAGTTCCCAAGTTTGTTTTGATAAAACTAGTATATTCATATACTATAGTATAAAAATGTATTTTCTAAACAATACATTAATTAAATTATTGATTAAATTGTATATAATCTTTTCGTTTATATATATTTTATTGTCTAGCCTACACTTATTGCTACATATAATAATAAAGATAACTAATTATTGGTGTTTTTATAAAATAAAAATTAGGAACTATTCTACTCACTAGATTGAATCGTAAATAAAAGAGGTGTTCACAATAAAAAAGCGGTGTTTGTGCAAGTGTCAAAAGTATTTTTAATGGTTAACATATCTGCCATATTATTAATTTAACGAATAGAATAAATTCTTGCTGTGTCAGATTGTGACATCTTTTGTTTTGCTTGTGTAACGATATAAACCAAGAAGTATAATTAAAACATAAATGAATTTAACGAACAAATTTTAATGAACTATCTACAGTTATTACATCACACGTAACAACAATAATCATTCATGTTAAAACCAAAAATTGTGAGCCAAAATAATTTCAATTTTTTTTAAACCAGATCAGATCATTTCATTTACAATTCTATTTTGTAAGACTAGATATTGAATAAATATCGATATTCAGCCAATTAAAAACCAAACAAAAATCTATTTGCTTATAGTTTCAACAAATATTTAATCGATATATAACAATTATAATACACTATCATAGGACTTTACGTCTTATTTGGGATTCATAATAGGTAGCACCTATGGATACAACTAGTAAAAAGTATACTATAACCTTTGCTTTTCTACCTTGAAAAGAAAATAATACGATTCGGCTGTATTATTTACTTTTCAGTAATACAAATATGAAATTGGGACATTTTCATCCTTCGTCTTAATTACATCAATTTAATCTAATATATAAAATTCTCGTGTCAGTTTTTGTTGCCATACTCCTCCGAAACGGCTTGACCTATTTTCACCAAATTTTATATGCTTATTCAGTAGGTCTGAGAATCGGCTAACATTTATTTTTCATACCCCTTATGGGTTGTCCACCCTTAACATTTTTTTTAATTTTTTATATGGCAAAACAACGTTTGTCGGGACAGCTAGTACCTTATATTATTTATATGCAATGCTCAAATAGTTTTAGTTTGAATTTTTGAGATTTTTCCAAAGATGTTCTGGATATATTAGGTTTTTTTTTTTTCAAATTACTAAAACCGTCTGACTATTTCCACAGTTATAACGTGTTTATTTTACTAAGTGTAAAATAAATATGGCGTTTTTAATAGGACAAAAATACAGTAAACTGCCTTTAACAATCCATGGTATATCAATTTTACTGAAAGCCTATAGTGGTGTTTCTTATAAAGTGGGATACTTTAATCCATCTTTGGCAATTTAAGATACTTCTTTATTTATGCAGTAGTTGTGGTTTTGACAGGATATAAAAAACAAGTACCCCGATACTATTTTTTCTAAAAAACCGCGCTGAATGGCCGAGTCAATGAGTAAGGCAAAATATACTTCGTCTGAGAATCGAACTCCGCACCATCTCAGTCAGATCGACATTCATGCCACGCAACACAATATTTCCTGGTAATAACAAGCCTTAGGCTTATAGACTTAGATGTACCGGTTATTTCCAATATCCAGTTACTATAAACAGTTAACGGTTAAGCTAGCTCCAGTTCGACCAATCACTACACCCGCATCCCTGGGAGTCGTTTTTACCGTTCACCATTCCGGTCTCTGGACGGTAGGTGTAGAATACTTCACAGAAGGCAGAGTCGTCACGAGGTAGTTCATAGCCAACGTGCTTCGCTGCGAGCCACGCTGCTCCCATAGCGCTGGAGACTCGGAGGCGAACTAATTCCAGCTCTTGCTTCACCTGGAAGTAATTAGACATATAATTAACTAACGCGTATGTATGTTTGGAAAACAATTGTAATAATGCAGTGATAGCTCGGTTGAAACTAGCACTCTCGATCAGGAGGCATGAGGTTCAAATTCGCAGGCACGCACCACAGAATTCTAAAATTAAGTGCGTATTAAAAATTAGTTATCACTGCATTACGGTGATTGAAAACATCGCGAGGAAACCTACACCTGAGAGTTCAAACCGACGACCCGCGTGACGGCGCGGTTGCCATAGCGGTCTGTTACGCAGTGGGTTCCGGGTTCGATTCTCGGCCAAGTAAGTATCTGAATGATGAGTTTAGATTCTTGTTCTGGGTCTAGGTGTTTGTGTATTCGTCTTTGTATGTGTCCATGGCACCCACAAGAGAAATTCTATGGGGCAATGAGCGTAGAAAGCGTTTTTTTTTTACTTGATCGTCTCAAGTTGCAAACTAAGCAACTGTTTAGTAGTTTAAGCGACAAAATAGTAGTCATAGCAAGTACCGCTCAACATTATAATCCGTATATTTGTACGTAGTAAATAAGTTTCCGTAGTGTAGCGGTTATCACGTGTGCTTCACACGCACAAGGTCCCCGGTTCGATCCCGGGCGGAAACATTAATAGGTTTTGTAATTGGTTTCACATTTTTTTAAACTTAATTTTACAAGTATTTTTTTAAATTTTCAAAACGCTTTGAGTGTTATTTTTTTGTTTTAAACTAATATGCAGATATTATGGAATGTATTTGGAAATTATCTTAATTCTGCCATTCAAACTGTAAGAACCCATTCAATGTGGACTTCAGCATCACCACCAGTATTTCCGACTGCGTCAGAAGCAAGGTGATGGTTTTCGAGTGTGTTTATAGTTTGTATGTATGATAATTATTTAGCAAGCGCTACAGCCCAGCTAGACGGATTTGAATATATGACATATCATATAATTCGACTTAGTTATGAGATTGTTTATATACTTAGACTGGCCATAAATATTGTTATAATTAAAAGTAACAAAATATTACTTTTGAATTTAGAATCTGTCATTTTTATACGATTGCTCATTGTTTTCTTATTTTCGCGTAAAATATTTTGTGATATTAAAATGGAGTGAGGTGATAAAGAGAAACAAATTGCTCCATTATTGCATTACGTACAGTAGGTATGGTGTCAAATGTCGTCAACTCATTATTGTCCCACAGCTAGGCTCTTAGAATGAGAGCTTTTAGGCTATAGTCCACTACCCAGGCCAAGTGCGAATTGGTGGACTTCGCACATTTGAGAACTTGTTTTTCTTTTTTTAAGAACTCTCAGCTGTATACGTTTCATTCACCGTAAAGTACCGTAAAGTAGTGACAGTTAATTTCTAATACGCACATAATTTTACATAAATAAGCCTTTTTTAAGTGGGTAATGCTCATGGATACCCAGCCACCCAGGGTGGCAGCTGGAAAAAAAAAACCCAGACTGATTTTACAAAATTTGATTTGAACCTCGGACCTTCCGATCGAGAGGGCACGTTACAACCATTAGGTTATCACTGTGCACCCAAATACAATTTTATAATTAATGCATCCTACGCTTGGTATTAGTCAAATGTTGGTGTTGGCTATTGATAGGTCTCTGTGACAGAAAAAGATCTTGATTAAGAACGTCGTTATATCAAAGTGTGCCGGCAACAACACCACGCTAGAAATAATTGTGGCGGTGGTACATTCCTAGTTGAACTTTTTTTTCTTATTTGACTGAAGTAGCAAACGAGCATGCAGTTCACCTGATGTTTTTATCTCACTGAAGTAGCAAACGAACATCCAATCCACCTCATGGTGGTCACTGCCGCTCATGGACAACTGTAATCAACTTCATACAGAACATGGGTTCTATCGGAAGTCAATAACAGATGCGTTGCCACTCCCGAGGACTATGATGGTCGCTTCATATAATAGTGTGCCGGCAACCACACCCTTCCATCGAAACGCAAGAAATGCTTCACGCTAGAAATAATTGTACGCTACACTGGGTTTACTACCTGGTTTTTTAAAACGCACGACTGTTACTTACCCTTCTATCTGCCAATTGTTTAAGAGCGCCGGGCTTGAGCGCATCCCAACTGTTCCAAACAGAGCCAACGCAGACCACGCGTAGCGCTTTCTCGAAGCGACTCGCGTGTCCATTTTCCCCATTCTGTCCATTAGCACTCCCATTCTGTCCTTTAACTTCCACACTATCTCCATTCTGTCCAATAATATTAGACGCTGCTCCATTAGCACTTCCGTTCTGTCCTTTAACGTCAACATTTGCTCCGTTCTGTCCATTAATATCAGAAGTTGCTCCGTTCTGACCATTAATATCAGAAGCTGTCTGTCCATTTGTCTCGCTATTAGCTCCATTCTTTCTAGTGTTGACTGCAGCTCTTTCAGCTAATGCAGCCACGTGAGCTGCGAGCGCTGCGCCGGCGTCTGCGAAGAGGTGCTGTGAGAGCTGGTCTCCGTTCTCAGCTAGGGATGAGAGCTTTGCTGTTAGACCTGGAAACAGACATTTTTAAGTTAGACAACTTTTGTAACACGTTCTCAAGCCAATGATTTTTTTTTCTCTTTAATAAGTGATTACTGTACATTAGCAAAATCGGAATTTAGTCCAGCGGAGATTTGATGTTTAAGCAACGTTGGACGTTATTAGCAGCTTAATGAACAACCGTTAGAAGTAAAATTCCATACGCGTGACGGTCGATCACAGATATTATACTTAAATACACCCACCATCAACTTTTTAGGTTCAAAACTGGATATAAGAATGCCTTAATGGGGATTCTAGCCAATAGCCATCGAGCCTGACATGCGTATTGGTGACCGCAATGAGTTTTGTTACACAAGAAGACGCTACTGCCTATCTTCTAGTTTTTGTCCTTTATGCATTTAACAAAATATCTACGGAAAGAAAGGAAGCAGTGCTATTTCAAACTTAGATAGTATTCGTTAAACCTATAGGTTTTATGATCAAGAAACATCTGACCTGGGTTGACTTTTGATAGGTACCTACTTTCATCCAACAATCCACATTTTTGAGACCAGTACTTACAGATTCAATCGTTGGATTCATGAGTTGTTTCACAATTCATAGTATACCATAATAATTCAAAATATTATATATAAGAAAGTTTGTGAGGATGTATGTCTGTTTACTCTTTCACGCTAAAATTACCAGACGCATTTAGCTCCAGGCACAAACATATTTTATGACCTCGATTAACACCTATGCCACTCATGTTGTATTGAATTCTAACCAACTACCAACCACTTACCGGCAAAGTGTGACTTGTCGAAGTGTTTGTACGCGTGTGGCAGGAGATCTGCTCTGTTGTCTGCGGCGAAGTGGTCCTGCACCGCTCGCCATAACCTCTCAGTGCAGTGCGGTGCTGGGCGCAGTCCGTCTGCATGGTCGAAGACCGTCTTCACTGCTCGATGGGCTATCCAGTACGCTAGAAAAGAAGATATCAGGGATAATATTAGATTTAAATTCAATATAGAAGAATTGGAGAACATCAGGAAGGAAGTATCAGAATAACAATGATGCTTTCTATACACATAGATCTACTATAGTACTAGGATTCCCAATGGGTGCTTTTTTATCTGATTGAAATAGCAAACGCGCATTCAGTCCACCTGATGGTAAGTGGCCACTGCCGCCCATGGACATCTGTAAGCAACTTCATACAGAACACAGGGTTCTATCAGAAATCAATCAAAGATGCGTTGCTACTCCCGAGGCTATGATGGTCGCCTCATATAAAAGTGTGCCGGCAACCACATCCTTCCATCTCGCGCAAGAAATGCTTCACGCTAGAAATAGGTGTGGCGGTGGTACTTCCCCGGTCGAACTACACTGGTTCTACCACCTTGAGATATAAATAGCATTAAATTTGCTATCGGTTAAGTCTGACTGGCTACAGACCAAACCCAGTAACATCTGCGTTGCAGACTATTTGATAACGAAACAGTCAAAATCTATTTATGTTTCGGATATGCCCCCAATTAACGTTGACATAAACATAATAATAGGACTAAAGAAAAAATATTTAAATACGTATTATAAATTCATTTTAATTTAGCTTGAACCCTAATTGAAGTTTGAGATATCTTTATTCTCATAAGAATATACAATATTCACTTACACGAGAATTTTCTCGAATAACATAAATTAATACAATATTGGTTAGTTACACTACACAAGTAAAAAAGTGCAGAAACATTTCTATTCTATAAGTTGAGGATAGGATTTAAAAATTATTGACTCGATACTCGGACATATAATATACGTTATGCGTTTATGTGGATTAAAAGTGTCTAGAAGTGTCTCTAATAAACTTTGAGCGTACTGAGGCCTATTTATGATGAATGATTTATTTAAATTCACTCTAATTACTTTATTCTTCAATCTGTAATGTCCCGATATATATATCGTATTTAGAAGTATCAAACACGTACTTACCACCTCCTTCATCCCCTAAAAGGTACCCCCATCCACCACAGCCGTATTGTTGACCATCTGGTGTGCGCAGAAGGGCGTTGGATCCTGTGCCTGGAAATCATAAAATAAGACAATTATAATAACATATAATAAAGAAAAATATTATTATAAAACAAGCCAACAGTCTACCTATATTAGGGAAATTAATTTCCAGAATATAGGTACACTCGACCAAAATAATTAGGCGCATGACAGTTGAAACGTCGTTAGAACTAGGGATTTCCCATCCCGATACGAAGTATATTCTATTACCAAATGCCAAGAGTATGTAGGTATACCCTTATTAAAATAAAACATACGCTATAGTGGTGTATGATCAATAGTCGTGTATTTATTAAAGCACTTTAATGTGTTTAATATTTTCGCAGACAGGGAATATTTTCTTTCTTTTTTTATTTGTGTAAGAGACTGATGCCTGTTGCAGCACATACTCGATTTTCGACTCGAGAGACAGAAATACCGAGCCCATGCATCTTCTCTTGTTAAAAAAAAATGAATTTTGAATGTAAGAGTCCTTACTCCTCCACGAATAGACTTTTTCCTATCCATTTTGAGGTTTATTGACGAATAATCAACTAATTTAATAATAACTTTAAAAATTCAACAATCACTCATTAAACTAACATTATAACGAAATAAAATTAAACACGTGCTGGCTAACGTAAACACCTAGACGATACATGACTGAACGTCACTAGGGGATGCGCGGGGACAGAAGCGAGGTGCGGGGTATTGAACCACGATTGTTTTATGCGCCTAATTATTGTGGTCAAGTAATACACAGAATATAGGACAACTTTCTTGTCACGCTAAAATTTCCTGTGTGGTTCTGGTGCGTGTGCATCTACACACGTCCTATTGTTTCACAAATACATTTCCTTTCATATATTCCACAAACATACGCCTAGGAATGTAGTGAGAGATAGTAGTGAAGTATATCACGCAGGCACGTGAAATATTCCCGGATATAAACCTGCATGACAAGAAAAAAACAAAAAAGAATTCTTGCGAAAATGTCATAGTTTGCGATCCAACAGATTTTAGCTATGCGTTGTGTGGCAGTAAGTTTTAGTTTTATTAAGTAGAATGATTTTATAATAACTAGTTGCCCGACGCAGAGGTCAGAATTCGACCGTAATAAAATCCAAATAAAAACAAAACTAATGTCCACGAAGTAATATGAATAGTTTTCCATTATATATTATTTTTGATATGTATATTTCAAACAAAAGCATCTATTATGAAGCTTTTATATATATTTTTCGCATGTGCCCAAAGTCTTGACTTATTTGAAAAGTAATTATTAAGAGAAACAGGTTTAATTGACTAGTTATAAGCAGCATTTTTAACAAAAACGCTATTTTGATATATACACATAATTATAATGTTTTTTTTTGTATAATTTAATTCATATTATATTTCAGCACTCCTTCTTCACGTGAACTTTAACCAGAATAAATCTTACACTTCTTGCGCGCAATATAGGTAAGTTGACACTAAAAAAACAGATAAGCGGGAGTCGGACTCGACCATGAAGGGTTCCGTACCAGTATCTAAAAAAATATTCTGTTTTTACAGCTTGTTATTACAGTGGCAACTAAATTACATTTTAACTGTACAGCATTCAAGGTTCATGAGACACAGCCTGGTGACAGACAGATGGACAGACGGACAGTAGTCTTAGCAATAGGGTTCCGTTTTTGCCTCTTGAGTACGGAACCCTAAAAAGTAGAATCACTTCAAGAATCTTTATGTGTATTAACATATAGATGAGAATGGTTTTAGGCTAGTGGATTGAACTTTAGCCTCGTACGTTCCTAGATTCAAATCCATGCTTCGATATGATAAAACTCAACCTAGATTTTGGAAATCAGGTAGTAAAAAAATGTTTCAAAGCCGGCAAAGGGAAAAATACTAATACTAACTAGTCACCCGTCGCAACGGTCGAAATTCGACCGTAATTTACTTTAACTAAACTTCATATTGTCCAAAGTAGCACCAATATTTCTCAAATTCAAATAAATTGTAAAAATTTTCAAGTCATTTTGAACGCACCCGTTAAAGGTAAAAAGAGCTTTATTATTTATGCTGCATTTAAAAGTAATAGACCCGCTATTGCTATTGACAAAGACATCTGACATTTTTGACTTTGTGTTTTCATAGTAGGACATGGAATGTTCTATTTCGTTTATTATGTATGTGTTTGTGTCAAATGCAAGGTAGTGTGAGTAATGCGATTTTAGTTAATTTTATGTATGTTTTATGCATTATTTGAAAAGAATATTAGCATTACGTAATCCTTCTCTATACCAACTATAACCGTGCGTAATTTCATACTCCTCCGTCTGCGGCAAGTATCTTAAAAACGAATCACAAATCTTTGCTTCACTTATTAATATATAGATAATAAAATATATATTAAGAATCTGAACCCGGTGAGATATTTCATTTAGAGAAAAACTATCATCATACTGGTATCAAAAGTATTTTCCAAAATTATGTCTGTCATCGTGAACACATCACATTACGATATATAATATTTATTTCAAAATATTTATTGTAAAAAAAATCCCTAATATTATTATAACTTACTTAATTATTTTGTAATACTAAATTTTTGCGCATGTACACTCAAAAATTGCAGTCAAAAATTCCGCGCCACACACCGTAAAATATAAACAAATTAATAAATACGGTCAAGGTTTCATTTTATTATGTCGTAATTGTATAATTACGCAACTCAAGCTGTATTTTATTTCTCTTTCCTATTTGAAGGTGGTAGGTCCGCATGCCTCCTTTCCGGAAACACCACCGCCACTCTATTTATTACCTCTATTATTTTAAGGTAGAACCAGTGTAGTTTGACTGGAAAAGTACCACCGGCACACCTATTTCTAGCGTGAAGAATTTCCTGCGCTTCGATGGAAGGGAGTGGTTGCGGACACACTTTTATATGAGGCGAGCATCATAGTCCTCGGGGGTAGCAACGCATCTGTGTTTGACGTCAGATAGAACCCAGATTGAAGTTTCTTACAGATGTCCATTTGCGGCAGTGACCACTAACCATCAGGTGGACTGCATGCTCGGTTGCTACTTTAATCAGATAAAGAAAAGAAAAAAAAAACCGGTCGTACTACACTAACTCTGCCACCTGGCGACTGATCCTTTGCTACCATAAACAAACAAGTATACACAATTGAAAACCGTAAACAAACGGACGTCGGCAGTTAAGCACTTGTGCCGTTTATCCAAGACCCCTAATAGCCGACCCCAGGGTCACGGCGAGGGGTTATCACGTAACCCAGTATTGTGGCCTCATTTCACAAACTACTTACATCCTCTGCTATAGGTATAGGCTTCCTCTGTTTTGTCGCGAACTTCTTTTATCAGTGGTTTCTAACCTTTTAAATATGTACCCCTGTGACCAGACAGAGAAACTAATTTTACTTCGACTTAATAATACCCACTGGTTAGAAATTGGATTAAATTGAGAAATATTTCTTATTAATATATTCAAATTTTGAGTAATCACAGGTTAGATTAGTGGGTGGCAAGGTTAAGGGTCGAGACAAATCTCACTACGTCTTAACAAGATTTTCCTATGGGTGTTGAATCGCCAAAACCACAAGTATTTAATGGACGCCCTTACAGTAATAAATGATACTTTAAGAACCACTTGCTCCTTAGAATGCTTTCCTTATATCTTTCGTACAGCTTCATTTAAATCTCGAAGATCAGAACTCAAAAGCATTGCGCTATAGAAGTCGGACCTCTGGAGTAGAAAGCCCTCATAATAAAACAAAGTCGCTTCCCGCTGTCTGTCCCTATGTATGCTTAGATCTTTTAAACTACGCTACGGATTTTAATGCAATTTTGTTTAATAGATAGAGTGATTTTAGAGGAAGGTTTTTAAGTATAATACATGAATAATATAGTGCCTACGCCTAAAAGTCAAAAATCTAAAATTATCAATGTTCCTCATTGATAATTTTTAACCGACTTCCCAAAGGAAAGAGGTTATCTATTCGTCACGTATTTTTTTTTTTTTTTTTTTTTTTTTTTTTTTTTTTTTTTATGTATGTTCGGGCGAAATGGCTAGAAATCGTCGACCTACCGACACGATTCATACGACATTGTATGCGACTAGTTTCACAGGCAGTCCCATATTGAGGAAAATGAAAACCTTCCGGCGGTTTTCCCGGAAAATTGGAAAATGTCGGTTTCTTAAAATCTTGAATAACTTGGGTGTTTATAAACCGATTTCCATTTTCTTTCTTTCATTTGATAGGAAATTTCGTCACGCAACTTTTTCTCTTGGACATGGGTATGCTGTGATGCTTAACTCTTTGAGTTATGGGGTGGAAACCACCACCACTCCTCAAGTTTTTTAGATAATTTGAGATAACTCGGCTTCTGCCGAATCGATTCTTATGAAACTTGGAATATGTATTATATATCTATGCTTATATAGGTTGACGAAAAATTTGACCTTCAACTCTTCGATCCTGATGATGCAGGGTTATAGCTATCCTAAACTATAACATTAGCTATTTGGTGCTTACATATATGTAACAAGACTACTAAGCAGAGACATGTGATGAAAATTTGACCTTCAACTCCTCAATCCTGATGATGCAGGGGTGCCTCAAGCCTAAACCATTGGGGTTGACCATTTGGTGCTTTTGGGTATGTTATAACAATACTAAGCAAAGACATATTATAAAAAAAATGACCTTCAACTCCTCAACCCTGATGATGCAGGGTGCTGTAAGCCCAAGCCGTAGGTGATGGCCATTTAGTGCTTACGGATATATAATAAGATAGCAAGGCAAAGATGTACGATGATAAATTTGACCTTCAACTCCTCAACCCTGATGATGCAGGGGTACTGCAGGCTTAAACCATAAACGTTAGACATTTGTTGCTCACGGATTTGTAATAACATTGCTAAGCAAAGGTATACGACGAAAAATTGGACCTTCAACTCCTCAATCCTGATGATGCAGGGGTATTGAATGCCTAAGCCATAAAACTTAGCTATTTCAATCTTACGCATTCAAAATGATATTTAAAAAAATGTAAGGTAAAACATTAGAAAAATGGTTGTATACGGTGGAAAATTGGACCTTCAACTCCTCAATCCTGATGATGCTGGGGTGCTTCAAGCTTAAACTATAGGCGTTAGCTACATGATCGCTACGTATATCTGATAAGATTACTAAGCAAAGATATAAGATGAAAAATTTGACCTTCAACTCCTCAACTCTGATGATGCAGGGGTACTTCAGGCTTAAACTATAGGCGTTGGCCATTTGATGCTTATGGGTATGTAATATATTTACAAAGCGAAGACGTATGATAAAAAAGTTGACCTTCAACTCCTCAACCTTGATGATGCAGGGTACTGTAAGCCCAAGCCATAGAAGTTGGGGATCTGTTGCTTACGTGCATGCGATGAGATTACATAGAAAAGATATGACATGATAATTTTGACCTTCAACTCTTCGGCACTGATGATGCAGGGGTACTTCAGGCTTAAACCATAGGCGTTGGCCATTTGATACTTATGGATATGTAATATATTTACAAAGCAAAGACGTATGATAAGAAAATTGACCTTCAACTCCTCAACCCTGATGATGCAGGGTACTGCAAGTTTAAACCATAAGCATCGGCCATATGGTGCTTACGTATATGTAATGAGATTACTAAGCAAAGATATGACATGATAATTTTGACCTTCAACTCATCAACCCTGATAATGCTGGGGTCCTTCAAGTTTAAACCGTAGGCATCGGCCATATTGTGCTTACGTATACATAATGTTGTTGTTCACAATACCAACAATGAGTTTCGGAGAGGATATAATTATGATCAAAAATTCCACTTTGAATACAATTACCTGAAAGATGCAAGAGTACTACCAACCTTTTTAAATTGGATGGGTTATTTTTATCAGTATCAGTTGAATTACACTCTTAGTTATAAGGTTTATATTACTTTTTCTACTTTAAATATTGATAATTATAGGTCTATTCTTTAAATAAATGTTTACTCAGAAAAAGTTGTTTTATTCGGTTAGGTTAGGTTCGAACAGATTTTTCTAATTCAGAATCTAAGGGAGGGGGCGCGGTAGCGCCCCCGACCGGTTGTGTCAAAGAAGTCTATTTTTAGATGATGACGTCAGCACATAATTTTATTCATCCGAAAATCGGACGAATAATTAATTTTATTCATCCGGTTAGCGGACGACTAGCAACAGCCATAACTGATTTTATCGTGACTGAAAAGCGTGAAAAAAAAATTTTTAAACAAAAAATACAACCGACTTCCATGCCACATAAAAGTAAAAAATAATTTAAATACATGTTGGTTTAGAGCAAACACAGTTCTTAGTACATAGTCCCGAAGTCGGCGCTCATATAAGATACATGTAGTTTCGTCATGATCCAGCAAAATATGGTAAGCGCCGACTTCGGGACTATGTACTAAGAACTGTGTTTGCTCTAAACCAACATGTATTTAAATTATTTTTTACTTTTATGTGGCATGGAAGTCGGTTGTATTTTTTGTTTAAAAATTTTTTAGATTTTTAACTTTTAGGCGTAGCGAATTCCGTCAGGTCAGCTAGTACATCATAATCGTAATAAATTATACACACTATCATATGCATTACATGTTAGAAATTATCTCACATATTGTACCATAAGATTAATATAGATAAAACTTCATTGTATCAACAATACTACCTATATAATAATTTATTGTAACTTTTATAATTATAAATTCGTTAAAGTTCCATTGTTGTTTTCGAAATGGCATACATTTTTTATTGCCAAGTAGATACCGGTTCACAGATAAAATAATAATGTCATTGCTTGCTTCTATTATCGCTGAAAGTGGGCCAGTTAATTTAAATTTATGCAGAAATATCTTTAAAACTTGTATTGACAAGCAAGATTAGTGACATTATTTATAAGACTAGGTTTATTATCGCGGTGTTGCCTGCCTCGGTCACTTCTACCAATATCCTAGGCGTTAATTAAGTCATAAACTGTGTGTGTGCATCAGCGAAATTCCGGTAGTAGTTTTGCGTGAAAGAATAATAAACAAAGATATATCCTAACAAACTTTCGCATTCATAATATAATTAAGATTGAAGTAGTCAACGAGCATGCAGACCACCTGATGGTAAGCTACTGCCGCTTGTGGACAGCTGCAAACAACTTCATTCGGAACAACAGTTTATCAAAATTCAATAAGATTCTCGGGAGATACCTGGCTGCTCCCGAGGACTAAGATGATCGCCTCGTACCGCCTAGAACCGTCAACCACACCTTTCTACCAAAACGCAAGAACTACACACTACAAATATGTGTGGTGCTACCAACCCCGTCGAACTACGCTGGTTCTACCACCTAAACTAATAAATACCCAACTACGTATGGCTAAGTCATTGAACCATGAAGCATACAACCTAGTCAAATAAATGTATGACTAACATTAGTCAAGATCCCCTTGTACCAAATGTCACACAGGAAATTGATAAAAAGTTGAATTACACTCAATTCATTGGCATTGAATATTAATGGGTGTCGGATGGAACCCGCATTCAAATACACCTCGTTGACCTTAAAAACTTGTACCTAAGTCTATACAAAAAATGTCTAAGTTCGCGTGCCACTTATACTATTTTATCAAGAAAACATTTTCTAACATCTGAAGTAAACGAGCATACAATTCTTGTGATGGTAAGTGGCCACTGCTGCCCACGGACATCTGTAAGCAACATCATAGATTTTTATTATGTAACGAGGACTCACGATATGCAATTTTTGAATTTCTTTCTTAGGCAGAAAGAATTTCAAAAATAGCTTATCTTGAGTACCCCTTACATAATAAAATGTATAAATTCCGCGATAATATTAGTTTAAAACTTCATAGATTGTTCTATGAAGTATTAACCTTAGGTACTCCGTCGACTATAAACTTTCTATTTGACAAACGCCTATCGGCTTCCGTATTTGTCTGCGGAAGAGAAAATTGTCTAATGTACTTAATGCCTCAAGGTAATGTACAACCTTGATAAGGTTGTAGACCTATGTGCATTGACAGCAGTGACAGCCTAATGGTTGAAACTTGTCCTCTCGATCGGGAGGTCCGTAGTTCAAACCCAGGCACGCATTACTGATTTATGTGCGTATTAGAAATTGTTATCACTGCTTTTCGGTGAAGGAAAACATCGTGAGGAAACCTACACACCCGAGAGTTCTTAAAAAAAGTTCTCGGAGGTGTGTGAAGTCCACCAATTCGCACTTGGCCAGCGCGGTGGACTATGGCCTCTCTTATTCTGAGAGAAGACCCGAGCCCAGCAGTGAGCCAATAATGGGTTGATGAGAGAGACCTATGTAGTATGGTTCGAGCGGGGTACCACCGCCACACCTATTTCTAGCGTGACGTTCTTGTGTTTCGGTGGAAGTTTGTTTACCGGCTAACTAGTCCTCAAAAGATGCAATGCATGTGTGACTTTAGATAGAACCCCTTTTCTAGTTACATACGGCCACGGGCAACAATGACCACTTACCATCAGGTAGACTGGCTGCTCGTTTGCTACTTTAATATTACAAAAATACAATTAAGTAGGTAGGTATAAAGTCGACATTGTCCCAGTAGTTCCGGGACCAGAATAGGGCTACGGTATCCTCTGAATGTCGTAAGAGGCGACTAAAGGGCTTCTGGGGTTGCGGGCGGTAAGAGTGAGAGCTCGGATAGTCCAGCCAAGTGACCCCGGGAAGGACGATGGCATGTGTGGCCGCATGCCGTCGTAAACACCGAGAGGCACGGTGAGCATCAATCGATCACCGGGGATCCGGATCCCGGAGTCCTCCACGCAGCGCTGATGACGGCTACCGGGAGGGTTTTGTTGAGGTAAAAAACTTTAATGGAATCAAAAAGAAAGGTCTATGTCCAAAAAATGAAATTAAACATATATGTGCCTATTATCTACTATTGTTTATACGTGTTTACAAAGTTAAGCATATCAACTCAACTGCATATACATTAACAAATCAGCAATCACGCAATCATTCTATTTTAATAGTAAACATGACCCCACGTGGTTCGGCGCACGGCATAGAATTTGACGTCACGTAAGCCAATGGAGCTGCGTCGTAAATCAAGAGGCAAACAGTTTGAACTGTTTCCATTGTTGATACGAGATCTTACTGGTGTTGTGGAAAATTCAATACCAGAAATGAAGGCGTAATTTTACTTGAGTAAATATGTCTTACTTATTATTTATACCTCAGTAAACATTGCACTTAATAGCTCCATATATGAGTACCTTCTACAGTGAATAATAAATTTCCTTTTATTCAAAGATACTCTTAAATTTAACCTAATCGCGGTCTAGGGATAAAATTTTGCACCATAAATAGCAAACAGTAATAGAGTAGTGGTTGAAATTAGGACTCTCAAGCAAGGGTCCGAGGTTCAAATGCCAGGCTTTCATCACTGATTTTCCTAAGTGTGTGTATACGTGTTCCTAAGAAAATTAACTATCACTATTCTAGAGCAACGAAAAAATTTTTGAGGAAATCTACGTACCCGATTCTCCGTTTCTCTCGTTCTCTTAAAAAATCTCAAAATTGTGAGAAGTCTACCAATGTAGACTAAGCCAGCGCGAAGACTATGGCTTAAAACCTCTCATTCTGAGAGAAAACGCGTGTCCAACAGAGGGATAATAATGTCACCAAACGAACAAAACTTTTAAAAGAAATTGCAATATATATCTGCTAAATCCAAAATCGCTGCAATTTTATCCAGACCTTCACTATCGACAAAAAAATCCTTAGTATTTTGATTATTTACATCAATTTGTGAGGTACCATCCTATTAATTCAGACAATTATATTTACATTGCCCCGCGGCTTTACTTGCTTCAATCAAGTCTACAACGTTAATGAGGATCATAATGTGTTTATCTACGTCATAAACTATGTGTTCCAAATTTCAGCGAAATTCGACCAATTTTTTGCGTGAAAGAATAACAACCACACATACAACCTCACAAACTTTCGCGATTATAATATTAATAAGATAATGAAACACTTCACCTGAATATACTACTACCTACTTCCGAAGCTTATCTTCAATTTTAGTCACAATAGACAACTCAGTACTTCACAGTTTATTGAACTGAAGTTGAAACTGATTGCCATTCGAATTCCTTGAATCAATGAACTCTTGATCTATCCTGTCAATTACTTCATCATTATTGACTTAAAAATGGGAGATAGAAGCTTATATCAAGCTATCATCATCAACCAATATTTGTGCCTGGTTGACAACGGTGTTTTCGGAGATGAGTACATCGAATAGTTCACTAGCTATTAGAATTGATTGTCATCCAAATTCCTTGAATCATTGGACGCTTGACAATTATCCCGTCAATTGTTTTGTCAATATTCACTTAAAAATGTGTGAGGGAACCTATACAAATAACCAATGTTTGATTCGTGTGGACGAGACAGTAGTGTTGGACAAGTCTTCTTTCACAAACAGATGAGTTCAGGTCATAGTTCACTAACCAGGCTACGTATGGATTTGTGCACTTTTTTATTTTTATAATATGGAAGTAGCAAATGAGCGTGCGGTCCATCTGATGGTAAGTGGCCACTGCCGTGGACATCTGTATTTAACTTCAGTCAGTCTTACCTGAGCTTGGCTACAAATGCATTGCTGCCTCTGATGACTAAGTCAGACCGTCTGGGAAAAGTATTACCTTACAATCCTTAAAATAATAGGTGTAAGGGTAAAGGTGTAACGGTGGTACCGAATTACAAAAGGTTAGTTCAAGCGACTTGACAAATCTTTGAGAACATCATAGTGTAAAACAAAGTCGTTTCCCGCTGTCTGTCTCTAATAGAGACTGTCTATGTATGCTTACATCTTTAAAACTACGCTACGGATTTTAATGCAGTTTTTTTAATAGATAGAGTGATTCAAGAGGAAGGTTTTTATGTATAATACATGCATAATATAGTAGAGGAACACTGATAATTTTAGATTTTCGACTTTTAGGCGGAACGAAGTTCGCCGGGTCAAAGAATTTCTTAATAAAACTCCGTTGCGTGGTTCAAGACGACATTTTCCATCGACGTTAGAAGTCATAGCTTCTAACATAAATTTACCGTCGGAAAGTCTGGAATTCGAATCTAGAACCTCAAGACTAAAGATATACATAACTCACCAGCAATCAAAACCATCCCACCATTCGTCGCTCCAGTAAACAAGGACCCAGCCGTGTCTGATGCAACATAGATCGCTTTTGCACAAGCAGGATCTTTCTGTCTCACTCCCGCTGCCAAGTCTGCGTTGCTGCTGTCCTGCTCGCACCCAGACAGCGTCAGACCCTGGACAATTGGTGAGGCAAAGGTTAACCGATTTTATTGGAGGATGCTGTCTAAATTGATCGTGATTGATTACTGAGTAATTAGGTATGGAACGTTACATCAGCCTGTAAGTGTAGAACTGTGAGGTTTTAATTTTGAACCACTTTTACTAGTTAGAACGAAAATGGTTCATCACACGCATTCTACACTCATAGCCCACACTAGGATTTTCTCCTGTGTCACGGGTGCAATGGACATACACAAGACGAATACACAAACACCCAGACCAAGAACATGAAACTAAACTCATCATTCAGATGCCTGTCTAGCCAAAAATCGAACCCGGGACCCATTGCACGTCAGAACGGTATGGTAACCACTCCGCCACGCGGGTCGTCAAACGTCCGTATTAGTGATTTAATTAAAGTTATTATTTGACACTCACTAATGCGAATATTTATTCGCATTTGTGACTGGCAGAGAATACCATTAGGCATTAAGTTCACCCTTGTAACCCTTAGTATAAGGTGTTTCAAAAGTTTAAATAAATAAATCTTTTAAAAGTGGGTATCATTCTATCAATGATCCCTGGCTTGTAACAAGTATTAAGCGCTGTCGTATTTTGGCTTGAAGTGTATGGTAATGAATTTGGGGTTGATAACAGATACCAAAGATACCATTGAGTGGTTGATTACTGAAATGAGCAGTGATAGCTTAATATGAGCAGTGATAGCCTAATACCATACTTAGATAGCCAACTTGCCCTCTACATCAAGGGTCCGAGGTTCAATTCCCAGGCACCTCTGACTTTTTTTAAATGATTTGCGCAGTAATTGACGACCCGCGTGGCGCAGCGGTTACCGTACCGGTCTGACACGCAGTAGGTCCCAGGTTCGATTCCCGGCTAAACAGGTATCTGAATGATGAGTTTAGATTCTGGTTCTGGGTCTGGGTGTTTGGTATTCGTCTTTGTGTGTGTCCATGGCACCCACGACCCAGGAGAAATCCTACTGTGGGGCTATGAGCGTAGAAAGCGTTAAAAAAAACAATTAGATAATATTAATTCGCACTTGGCCAGCGCGGTGGACTATGGCCCAAACTCTCATTCTGAGAGAAGACCCGTGCCCAGTGGGCCAATAAGGGGTTGATGGAAAAAAAATTATCACTGCTTTACGGTGAAGGTGGTCTTTAAGAAAACTACAAACCTGAGAGTTTAAAACAAAAGTGCTCAAAAACGTGTGTAATCCACCAATTCGCATTTGATCTGCACAGTGGATTATGGCAAGTAAGCTTTTCACTTAAAGAGGAGACTCTTGCTCAGCAGTGGGATTGTCCCATTGTCAGCAAAGGGTTGATGATGGTGAATTTTAAACACTATTTGGTTATAAATTAGTATTTTAAGTGACCCCATTAGTTCAAAAATGTGCCTGTGTTACGTCGATATAAAAATACACTAGATACACAGTCTCGAACAAAAATGACAACTAAAACTGTCGTCAAATTTACGTAATTATTTAAAGATGGTCATAACGACCATATATTTTAGCAATACAACCTTACGTCCATGATTTAAAGTTGTATTTACGATTTAAGCAAAAAGCAATAAAATTTGATCTTGAAATGAGCGCTCAATTTTGACATTGAGCGCTCTTTTTCACCGGACAGTTTTGAGATGCTGAATGTGTATATCGATGCTGTGCTACAAGGAAATATTTAACATTGATAATGAAAGGCGCTTGAGGAAAAGCGTTCTGTTTTATGGTAGATACTCATCATTGAATTATTGCGCCTAATGTATATCAATTGATTTGATTCCAATCGACGAGACTTGAATAGTAATGAGAAAACGTTTAACACGATATTATTGATACTCTGATTCTAAAGAGACTAGGATTTAAGCCACGTATTCATGGTGAACATTTGTTTAGCAACGTTGCATTAACATTGGCGAGTTGCTGTCAGCATATTGCGGGCAACACTTGTGTTGCGGAGTTGATCACGCCATGTTGCAGAGTTGACGCCCGTCGAGCAAGAGCCGTTTAGCAACAAATGTTGTTGTGCGTGGACGTGTTTGCAACTGTTTATAAACATGGCGGTAGTGTAGAGCTGTGGATTATGGTATCACTTTTTGTCATTTTCCCCAAGCAAAATTTTAACGCAGACTGCCGGGTGGATAATCTATATTGATTTAAACAAAGTTTCCAGCAACATTCTCGTCGTTCATCAAGAACGTTAATCAACTGTTGCTAAACAAATGTTTACCATGCATACGAGGCTTAAGATAATATTGAATTAGTCATTGAGCACACAGTCTACCTGATGGTAAGGGGTCATTGCTGCCCATGGATATCTGTAAGAAACTTCGTATAAAACAATGGTTCTGTCTGAAGTCAATCACATGCGTTGCCACTTGCGATCGCTGGAATGATTCTCTCAAATCCAATAGGCTAAGATAAAAGTTACCATAATCCTATTGTTCCACCGAAGCGCAAGAACTGCTTAACACTCGCAATAGGTGTGTCAGTGCTACTGCCCGGTCGAACCATACTGGTTGTACCACCTCGCAATGCCCATGATCCATATTACTATGATACACGTAACTGGGTAGAAATGTCGGCAACACAAATGAAAACCGCTTATCATGAGTACCCATATTACATATTACAAGTTACATATTAAAATGGATTTCGCGATAGTATTAGCCTAAAATCATAAACAGTCTTATCTATCAGTACATTATTAAACCTGAGTTGTTATTCCCACCGCTTTATTTGATAGTAGACTAGCAGACCCGTCCACGCGTTGCTGTGGTTAAAGAAAAGTTACATAAACAAATTTTAAATTGTATTATTTCGTATTTGTAAAAAGTTAATTATATAAAGCTAACAGCTGAAGCTAAAAAAAATATTTGCAATTAAACCTATAAATTAAGATATAAACTATCCTATCTTTCAAGTTGGATCAAAATGCACACGTTGTGTAAATTTGATTATAATCGGTTCAGAGGTTTAAGAGTCCATTGCGGACAAATAAAGTGACACGTAATTTATATATATTAAGATTATGCTCTTATCGGTCTTTTCACCGTACTGGTCTGATATGTGAAGCATTCCGGGTTTGAATCTCGGTCATACACATGTAAACAATAAATTTAGACGTACCGTAGACCGTTACGGGTCTGTGTATCTGTATTTTCACTGTGTGTCAATTACACTCACAAGAGATATAATGTATATTAGTAGCAATTTATGTTACTTTAACATGCCTAAAACAAGATTTGGACAAGGAAACTTATATTCATATATAAGGAAGCAAGCTAACATTATTAATAACTCGCATGTCAGACTTATAGCCAAAAGTCTCTACTTATACTTATTTATTTCAAGGTGGTAAATCCAGTGTAGTTCGACCGAAGGTACCACCGCCACACCCGCTAGAAATCTAGCGTGAAGCATTTCTTGCGTTTCGATAGAAGGGTGTGGTTGCCGGCACGCTTTCACATTAGGCGATCATCATAGTCCTCGGGAGTAGCAACGCATCTGTGACTAACTTCAGATGGAACCCATGTTCTGTATGTAGTTGATTACAGATGAACATGGGAGGCAGTGACCACTTACCATCAGGTGGACTGCATGCTCGTATGCTACTTCAGTCAGATAAAAAAAAACTCATTCCAGTAATCGAACTCAAACTGCTGCGAGATGGTATAAGTCAAGAGTTTCCAAGGGTCGCCTCTAGCACCACTATTCTTACCAAAGAGTCCAAAGGCTTCATCAGAGGTATTCCAGCGTCTATCTTCGCGGCGCGGAGCATTGCTATCACTCTGTTGGCGCATTCGTCGATGCCGATAGTCCAGTGGTTCGTGCCAGGACCTTTGGCTCTCCCCCGGACCATACCAGTCTGATCACATATCACCAGGTTTGAGTGTGTCGCGCCCCTGGAATAAGTTGTAATTATTAATTCTTGTATATTTGTAATAATGGATTTAAAGAGCTTTGTAAGTCACATTAAAATCAATACGTTATAGTAGATGTCGGCAACCAGCAGCCTGTTGCAATTCTCCTTGGGGTCCGCGGATCTTCTTAGGGGTTGGTTATGTTTTTATAAACTAAAGATTATTAAGCAACTAAATATAATCATACATAATTTCCTGAGCCCGTTCTTCGAAATACGTAATTAAAGTTCTTTGTATTTAAATTTTTCGCTAACTAATATCAAATTTTATTTTTAGTTTTTCGCAGATTAATTCTACTAATATTTATTCTAGACGATGTTTCCTTATCGAAAATGCCCCACCATTACCTCGTGTAGCTACTGTGTATTTCCCAAAGGTTACCGACCTCTGTTCTACAGTAAAAACATATGGAAATTACAACGAAATAAGCAATTGGAAGTATTTATTACATTTTGATGGAATAAATACATTTTAAATAAAAAATCATATTTATTGACATATTTTTACATTTAAATTATATGAAGCCTCTGATCCCCGAATTGGTTCGAAACTTTGTATCGGGTATCAGCGTCTTCTCCCAGTTTTTCGTCGCTATTTAACAATATGTTCAATACAATGTAGTGTGCGCAGACGTCTTGAATTTTGTGGTAATACCTAGACTAAATTGAATTGAGTGAGTGCGTGTGTGTGTGTATATGTGTGTATGAGTGTGGGTATGTATGTGTGCTAGTATTTGCTGCGTATGCAATACGTACGGCTTACTTATTATCTGCAATAAAATAACATTCACATACAGAACTTTCATTTTTATTATGCACCGATAAGCAATAAGATTCAATAAAATACTTAACTATCATATTGTTTATTTATTTATAACGTATAATCTAATCGTCCAGTAAAAGTACATCTTTTATCAAAGATTAGGTATTTCTGCATACCTTATCGTTATATCATGAACTTGACCCACGAATAAGGATATTATTGATTACAGTACGTTGCCTTACCGAAAATTCAATATCAAATTCGATAAGTAATATAATATATATAGTATAGTAATACAATGTAATAAGATTCGATTTCTGTGTCAAATTGTATTTGGTACATATAATACAGAGAAAATAAAAGTTTTATGTTTGTTTTATAAGATTGAAGTAGCAAACGAGCATGCAATTATATGAGGCGACCATCTTAGTCCTCGGGAGTGCCGGGCAACCACACCCTTCCAACAAAACGCAAGAAATGCTTCACGCTAGAAATAGGCGTGGCGGTGGTACTTCCCTGGTCGAACTACACTGGTTCTACCACCTTATGAAATATCTACGTGTGGCGTTTGTGCCTCCCCAGTCGAACCATATAATGTTCTTACAACTTGTAAATCACCTATTGTTTCCTTTTAATTTGAATCATAAAACTCGAAATATTAAACTGTGCTGAGTTAAAATTGAATTTTGATTGACTGATCAATATTCAAGTTAAAGATAAAATTTTGCGTAATCCGATAAGATAGCTTTTAAAAGTAATTCTAACATTTTTAATAATCATTATATTACCTAACATAAAAAATATGCTCGTGAACACGTGAACGTGAACACGGCAAAGAAGTATAACTTCAAAATAAAAACATGCGGCACTCTGGTAATGCCGCGGTAAAGCTATTGTATAGCATTTTCATTTTTATTCTCGTTCTCATTTCAACTTCATACTGTGATTTTTGTGTGACGAATCTTAAAATGTCACTCTCATATTTTTTTCATAATGCGCCAAGAAGTATATCTTCAAATATTAAACGAACATTTGAAATTGCATTCGCGAATCTCCGTTAATATTCGAATTCGCATTCGCGAATGTTCAAGTAATGGCATTCGTTACATCACTAAAATACACCTATTGATAGTTTTTATTTATATTTATTATATAATATAAATGGCCGAACGATATCTACGAAAGTAGTGACATCACTACATGGTATAAAACAAAATCTCTACAAAAAAAACCTTCCTTTTGAATCACTCTATCTATTAACAAAAACTGCATTAAAATCCGTAGCGTAGTTTTAGAGATCTAACCATACATAGGACAGACAGCAGGAAGCGACTTTGTTTTATACTACGCTTGTGTAAATTGAATGTAAAAACTAAAAATCGAATAACTAATAACTGTTAATGAAATTTGAACCACGAACATCAGAATCAAAAACCTTTCGTTTGCATCGATCGCTCTAAATGCGGGTTACCGGGAAATAACCTCAGGTTAATCATTGAGGCAAGGCATTTATCGGCCTAGGGTATCAGTAGCAACTGATAGCTTATCATTTTGATTGTTTGAAGTTTGTCTGAAGGAAATCCGTCTTTGACTTAGATCCAACCAAGTGGTAGCACTTCTCTTTGTTTGATTTTGGTGCTAACACTCCCACGTCTTTCGCTTAATACAGGGTTTCGCAAAGTGGGGTACGTGAACCCCTAGGGGTTCGCCATTCGATGGCAGGGGGTCCGCGACAAGATTTACGTAAAAAATACAAAATTATTCCAAGAACTAGCATGTTCTCGCGGCTTCGCTCGTTTTGATCATGTATACCATGGTACTAAGTATCCTATGTTTTATTAATCTATGTCATAAACTATGTGTGTGGCAAATTTCAGCGAAATCCAACCGGTAGTTTTTGGTTTTGAAAGCGTAACAAACACATTCACATTTATAATATTAGTAGTGATAGTAGTGATTGACTCCATTTGTGACAACAAACAAGCGCACTTATCACAATAATAGTAGTAAAAATTATTTCTTTAGGCACTTTACGTTACCTTTTATTGAAATAAAAACATTATTGTCTAAAACAGTCAATTTAATTGTTTTCTTTATTTAATTAGTTAAGGGCGTTCGCTGTCACTTAGACACTTTAACAGGGACACTAACAACTTTAACAGGAGTACGTAGAGCTGAAAGTTTGAGAAACCCTGGCCTAATAAATGCAGTGTAGAGTTGTATTTCAGTATGAATGGTGTGTAAATGGAGACTTATTGTTACAGTTGTTCAGATTTAGTCCTTAAGGGTACCATACCGTGTTACTAATAGTACAATCTACTGCGGTCACCGACCCACAAGCCAAGCGCGGTGACTATTCGCACCACTACCATACTCATTCGCTTAAAGCTTGAGCAGTGTTAGCCTCATGAGCAGTAATAAAGATAGATAGTAAATATTTGGAATGGGAAGGGACGCTATCTACACCCACAGCCCCACGGTAGGATTTTCTCCTGTGTCGAGGGTACCATGGACGCCCACAAGACGAATACATAAACACCCATACCCAGAACAGGAATCTAAACTCATCATTATGTCTGGCCGGGAATCGAACCCAGAACCCATTGCGCGTCAGACCGGTATGGTAACCGCTCCGCCACGCGATTCATCAAAAACAGAGATAGCCTTATGGTTGAAAATTGATCAGGATCAAACCAACTTACAATACATCTATAATATTAGTAGGGATACTTCTCGTCTCGTCAACCCATTATTGTCCCACTGCTGGGCACGGGTCTTCTCTCAAAATGAGAGAGTTTAGGCCAGAGTCTACCGCGCTGGCCAAGTGCGAATTGGTGGACTTCACACACCTCCGAGAACTTTTTTTAAAGAACTCTCGGGTGTGTAAGTTTCTTCACGTTGTTTTCCTTCATCGAAAAGCAGTGATAATTACTTTCTAATACGCACATAAATCAGTGGTGCGTGCCTGGGTTTGATCCTCGGACCTCCCAATCGAGTTCCCGATTGAGTATCGAGCTCCCGATCGATCCCAATTGAGTACAGGGATACAGATGGCGCTAATGATCTAGCGCCACGGCGTACGTGTTTCATCTTAACGCGATAATTATCTATTATATTAAATTACATGTTTGTAAACCAATAATTCTATGAATGCCAGCTGATAATAACATTTGCATAATGAGTTCAAGTTTAGGTGTATGCATGAAGATTACATATCAGTTCAAGATTGTTTTCTATTTACTTAATTAAATCAATAATGTAATGAGATGTACTAAAATATGTATGAGCAGTGATAGCCAATTGGTTAACTCAGCTACTCAATCGAAGGTCTAGGGTTCAAATCCCAGAACGCTACTGATTTTTCTAAAATTATGTGTATTAGAAGTTAATTAACACTGATTTACGGTGAAGGAAAACATCTTACGGAAACTTCACACCTGACACTTTAAAAGAAAATCTCTAAGGTTTGTGAAGTCTACCAATTCGCACCTGGTTAACGAGGTGGTTTAGTTTAGAGCAGTGATAGCCTTATAGTTGAAATTGGTCAATCGGGAGGTCCGGGGTTTAAACCCAGCCACGCACCACTGATTTATGTGTGTATTAGAAATTAATGATCACTGCTTTTCGTTGAAGGAAAACATCGCCAGGAAACCTACACACCCGATAGTTCTTTAAAAAAAAAGTTCTCGGAGGTGTGTGAAGTCCGTCAATTCGCACTTGGCCAGCGCGGTGGACTATGGCCTAAAACTCTCATTCTAAGATAAGACCCGTGCCCAGGGTTTCGTGCCCAAACAACGAACGTTTAGAATAAAAAAAGAAAAATCGTTTATCCTATTATTTACTGCATAAATAACAGGAAAATGCTTATAAAGTAATATTTTAATAAAACGCTTTGAAGTTATCACACGACATTATTCATAGCCTCCATTATTAAAATATAAATATATTTACAATCTTGTAAAATTAATAACTCGTTTCGTGCTTTTCATTGCTGTAGTTTATCTGCCCCTAAACATTGACCTACCAAGTAACGATTTCTGATTTGGCCTCAAAGCGGCACAAAACATATTTTTAGATTTTCTGTGAAACAAAATCACTACAGTATTAAAATATAGTCACCCCACGCAACGGTCGAAATTCAACCGTAATTTAACTCAAAAACTAAACTTGATACCGTATACATGTATTATACATAAAAACCTTCCTGTTGAATCACTATCCATACTAGGTATAATAAATCTGTAAGAGGTCGCTGTCTGTACATAGAATAAATTTAGGTGAGGTCTTTATTACGATATAGAACCCAAAATAATGGTTTTTAGAAATCTTTTCTGTTTGTCTGTTTATCTGTTTGTGTGTTTGAAAACGCTAATCTCAGAAACGGCTTGTCTATTAATAAAAATGCATTAAAATCCGTAGCGTAGTTTAAAAATCTAAGTATACATAGGGACAGATAGCGAGAAGCGACTTAGTTTTGTGCTATGTGGTTATAATACATTTATATTACTAATTCGATAGATAAATCATTATTAAAAATAAATCCCGAGCGCTTATAACAATCAACTGAAACTGAAAGCAACATTTTTTAAGCTGTCGTTTTTTGTTTTTATTATTTAACATTTTCATTCGTCTATAAATATTTACTACGCGATTGCGTTTTTTCACAAATAAAACAATTTACCTTATCGAGAAGTAAATTATTTTAATTTGCTTTTAATAAAACTTACTACACATCTAATATATAAAATTCTCGTGTCACAGTTTTTGTTGCCATACTCCTCCGAAACGGCTTGGTCGATTTTTACCCAATTTTATATGCTTAGGTATTCAGTAGGTGTGAGAATCGGCCAACATCTATTTTTCATACCCCTTAAGGGTTATCCACCCTTAACATTTATTTTTATTTTTTATATGGCAAAACAACGTTTGTCGGGACAGCTAGTAAACACATAAACGTAGCTTTGTAGGCACATAACACATAGCTGTATCACAGTAGAAATATTGGGAACAGTATGGAAACTGTCTACCAAGCGTTCAGTAGCGTGTGTCGTGTCAAGATTTAGTGATCACGTTGCTATTTGTTTCCGCGATCTTTTTAAAAGTGCCACTAGTGTATTGGCGGTATAAGCCAATTTGTTTTTTTTTTACGCTATAATAATAAAGATCCGGACGTTTCGTTGCAAAATAATGTATTTTTCAGTGAATAATTTGTAATTTATGAAGGATAAAGCATTTTTTATGTACTTAATGGTTTTTTAATTACTAGATATCACACGCATTTCCAAACATCTATAAGTATCAATATTAAACTGTTTCCGTATTTCAAACTAAGTATCATAATAACTATCGTCATGCTGGAAATAAAATGCGAAGATGTGAGATTACCTACTTATATTATTCCTAAACTGCAGAGATATTAAAATTCGATTGATAGATGACTACATGACAATAATGCTGAAATAAGTACCTATTAATAACACTATTACGAAAAAAATATATAGAGACAACCCTATTGCTTCAATAGAGTGTATGTAATTATTTCATAAACGAGGCTTAGTTTCCATACTGTTCCATAATTGTACTGTGGCTGTATGTAGCGCAAAGTACAATTTAATACAGTGAAAGTAGAATTCTGTAGGCGGTAGAGAATGGTTAAACATTCATTGATACGCTATCGGTCAATATCGGTTACAACATATGATATACTACATTTTCTGTATGTTATATTGGCCTAAATATAGGTTGTCATACAAATCTGCGAATAATAAAATAATAAAATGTTATGCCAATCTGACTTCTCCTGTCTACAAGATCTATTGATAGACTTCATTTTAGAAAAATGTTTAGAAAACAGAGATTTTTCGATAGATCTTTTTTTACAAAAAAAAAAAAAACGATTTTGAGACTAAAATGTAGAAAAAAAACGATTTTCTTAATCGTAGATTTGTTTGAGTTACATTTTTTTCTACATTTCAGTCTCAAAATCGTATTCTTTTGTTTTGTAAAAAATGATTATACTGCAAATAAGCGTGGGATGCTCTTTGAAATCACTACATAGTATAAAACAAGGTCGCTTCCCGCTGTCTGTCCCTATGTATGCTTAGATCTTTAAAACTACGCTTAGGATTATAATGCAGTTTTTTTAATACATAAGAGTGATTCAAGAGGCAGTTTTTATGAATAATACATGCACAATATAGTGGAGGAACATTGTTAATTTTATATTTTTGACATTTAGGCGAAATGAAGTTCGTCGGGTCAACTAGAGTATCATAAAGTTTTTACTTTTGCCGATAAAACATTAAAACATTAAATTGGCTTCTACCATCCCACGCTCCTTGTGATAAAAATATTTTTTTCTTGATCACAAATTTTTGATCTAAATAATGTTATTTTCTACTTTTCAGTTGTATTTCTTACAACTTGTTTTTGTAGTTTTTTAAAGTGTTAAAGTTAACGCAGCAAGAAACTCATACAAATATTTATTAAAATTCTAAGACTAAGGTATTTCTTATTGTTAAGTACTAAGGTACTAAACAATAAGAAATATAACCATTTGATACATGCACCTTTATATCATTAACACACCTCGATGGAATCGGTTACCTCAACGCAATATGACCTTTATAAAGGATTACATAATACTTACATATTTGTTATTATGAAATAGGTTGACATGCCAGCCTGATCGCTAGGTTTGGAAGATAAGAAAGGACATGGAAACATAGTTTACCAGGTGGCATAACCAGTGTAGTTCGACCGGGGAGGTACCTCGAATCGTTCGATCAGACGACCCCGGGAAGGACGGCGGTATGCGTGGCTGCATACCGTTGTAAAGACCAGACGAAGCGGTAGGCCCAGCTACTCACCTGGGAGGAGCCCGATGGGGCAACGAGCTTAGAGGACTCCTTTTGCGTTCCCTTGGAGATGCCGGAATCCTCTTTGTAGCGCTGAGAAAAAATACCACTGCCAAAGTGGCAGAATGGACGCCGAAGTTACCACGCCACCCCTATTTCCGGGAAGCAGTATTTACGTTTCAATAAAAAAAGTAAAGATATGGTTGCCACTTTCATATAAATCAATCTCAATCACATTGACGCGCAGTTAAACTTATAATACGTCTCAAAATAGATCTCCAGTCCTTGTATGGAATAGAAGCCATGACTTATAATTGCACTCAATTACCTTATAAGTCACATATCTTATAAGGCATCTAAGTTTATCATACACCAATGCCACGGACGTAAGTCAGGATGCTTGTAGGTGCATTCACACGCCACACCCCCAGGCAAGCCTCTAGCCTCCGCTTGCCTTTCACTTCGCTTATAAATAACTTTGCTTGCGTATGATGTTAGTAGTAGACGTATTGCTTGCCTATTGCATTTCAATTCATAAATGTTTAAATGGTTTTGTTTTTATGGGCAATAATAAAGTACTAGTCACCCGTCGCACCGGTCGAAATTCGACCGTAATTTAAATTAAAAACTAAACTACATATTGTCCAAAGTAGTACGAATATTTCTCAAATTCAAATAAAATGTAATAGGTTACAAGTAATTTTGAACGTACCCATTAAATATAAAAAGAGATTTAATTAGTAAAGCCACATTTAAAAGCAATAGTGGGTATTTTGATAAAAACTCTGACATTTGACGTTATGTGTTTTCATTGTTAGACAGTGGATGTTCTATTTCGTTTATTATTTGTGTTTGTGACAAATGCACGGTGGTGTGTGTAATGTGTTTTAGTTGATTTTATGTATGCTATCTGCATTATTTGAAAAAAATATCAACATTCTGCACACCTTCTCTACGTCCACTATAACCCTACAAAATTTCATACTAATCCGTCCGCGGCATATTACTTAAAAATGCACCACAAGTTTTTGCTTCGCGTATTAATATATAGATATTAATATATAGATTTTTTAAGGAGGTACATAGTAGTGTCCGACCGGAGCTTTGGTTTCGAAATGGGCCAAAATTTTGACCTTATTCGAAGGCTTCTAGCAACCCTCAAAATTGAACAAACTGGATCAAATTCACGATACCGCGCTGAAAATGATGCGCTGAGGCAAGCACACACTCGGGTTAAGGACTTCGCAAGTTGTATGTGAAATTCACATTAGATTCAAATATTGTCATTTTTAAGAAGTGTAATGTAATTATAATCAACTCTAGGACTTGTTTATTTTGTAATTAAGATCTTCGGCTTTCGCTTCGGCCCAATAATCAGCTCCGACTTCTGTCAATAGACATCCTTAGGTCGGACCCTATACCTATGTGATATTAGTTATATATCCGATTTCACTAGGCAGTTATAAGCCACATATGGCATCTATGTTTATCATATACCAATGCCACGGACGTAAATCAGGATGGTGGCAGGTGCATTCACACGCCACACCCCCAGGCAAGCCTCTAGCCTCCGCTTGCCTTTCACTTCGCTTATAAATAAATTAGTTACTCGCTTATAAATATAGTTAGTTGCGTACTGCATTTCAAAACAAATATACCATGGATGTTTACATGTATGTACTTAAACGGTTAGTTTTCGTGAGCATTAATTAAAAAGTAAAAGTAAATAAGTGCTTTTCTTTTAAAAAGGAGTCATTTTAATTCGAAATCTAAAATGTGCCAAAGCTATTGTTTCGCGTTTTAATTTTGGTAGGTTATTATTTACAAGACTTAATCAAAAAATCTTTTTTGTCATAAGGAGGCATTGTATTGAATTGTTTTTTTTCTATAATTATCGATTTAAATGGCGTATAAATTATGCTTTTTAATTCATTTCATTTGTTTTTGTTTGTTTGTAATTACTTATGATTTTAATGTTAATTATATAATCAAGTACCTACCTACTTAGTACATGAGCTAAATCTTTCAATACAATTAAATTTTATAGTGAGAATGTTTATCGAATAAACAATAACTTGTTAGGTGTCAAAACACAAAAAATAACCTTATTATTACTTCATTAATTCAAAAATATACATTGAAATGATATGAGACAGGCTAAATTAATTGGAATACAAATTTTACGAGGTCAGCTGTTAATTTATAGATATTTACGATGCACGCACGCGTTTTTCAATAATTACTGATAGATTATTTTTTTACGTATAAGCAACTTATTTATGTTTTGAAATCGATAGATTTAATAAGCATCAATTATCTCACTCTCATATTCATTTATTACGCATGATTTCAAATTTTTCATTTAGGTATGTCTTCGAAAATTAGAAAATCTATATTTTAGATGTTCGAAATTATAAAATTTCTAAGATATGGATTCATTTTAAGACGTGTTATATAAAAAACAAAAAAGGTAAATCCGCTAGTGTTTTAGGAACCATTCCTCACACGGCAATTTTAGATGGCTTGTTTTATTTATAATAATAAGTTCCTTGCTGTTATTTATTATTATTTACTTTCTCTGTTGTACCTATATAAATACATTATATGTTTTATATAAGTTGAGGTCGTGTTCCGATCCGATAGTAATGTACGAAATAATGCAACTGGCAATTTGTAAGATATTTCATTTCATAATTAAAACTGTATTGCAAGATGAATATATAAAAGGAGAGTACAAGTCTCACAAACAGACAGACAAGCTGCATAACTTTGATACAGAAAAGTAAACGTAAAAAGAATCAAGGTTGACGACCAATGTAAATGCCTGGCATTCCACAAAGTAAGTGGCATTTAAAATAGATCCTTAAGTTGACAATATAAAGTCTAACTTATACACCTGATACACCGGTCAACACGCCTGTAGAGAAATAAACAATATAAACCATGTGTTAGCGTAAATCTGCATACGACTGTGCGATTTATTGCAAATGGCAAGTTATTTTGATCCTATTAGAGTCGTAAACAACGCGCGATGCACTTTCATTACCGGACAATAAAAATAAGCGTTTATTTGTGCGTTATCAACAAATTTCGCACGTTTTGACATCAATCTATGAATGCTCAAGGCAAACCTTTCTACTTTCAACAATATTAGTGCATGTTACTGCATTTAACGTTAAAAAAACGTATTATGAAGCATTTCTTACCCTTCCACGCCCCCAAAGTACATCGTTGTTGCCATATTTCGTCTTGTTTACTATTACAAAGCGTAGGCGGTCTGCACTTTGATAAAAACACGAGTTGGCGCTCTCTGATAAGGACACACGGAACACACGTCAGCAAGCCACGACAGCGGCCGCGCGACTAAATGGCCTTGGTATTTGACAATGTTGACTTGACATTACGCGGCTGGAGTAGTGTTGCTGTTTGAATAACGGTATATCGTTATTTAATTGTAACGTTATAACGTTACTAATGTAACTGAATAACTGTTGGTGTTTGTTATAACGTTTAAATTAAACACTTCGCTTATACTTATACAAAACCCATTGAAATGCTTCAATGAGCTTTAGTACAACTTTATAAGTACGATATAAGCGCAGGCGACAACATATATCGAAAAATAGTTTGGAAGAGTTGAATTGAGTAATTATTGGATCTTTATCGTGATAATAGAATGAATAGAGATTGTTTGTTCTTTTTGCTTAAAATTTCTTTAAACCAAAATTAGTGAATTTAAAGCCTAATATACCTAAATGTTTAAGGTATTTATTACATTAACTTTTGATGTAGGTAATACATGGCTTTTGTTATAATGATAAGTCATTCTACATGTTTCTTAATACAGGAAGAATGACGGGCATACCTAGCAAGTAACAAGTTTACAAATCTATTTCTTTTTGTTTTATTTAAATATTAACATTCTTCAAGGGTAATGTATTTGTTCTATCGTGGAACGCAACATCTCGCTAAAATCACTTTTATGTCAATTTAAAAAAAGAAGTGTGTTATGTTTATTTAAAATAGTAATTTTAGAGTTATTTATAATTTTAGTTACCTATACTACTTATTGCTTCGTCGTCATCCAATTACTGTCCCACTGCTGGGCACGGGTCTTCTCTCGGAATGAGAGAGTTTAGGCCATAGTCCACCGCGCTGGCCAAGTGCGAATTGGTGGACTTCACACACCTCCGAGAACTGTTTTTTTTTTTAAAGAACTCTCGGGTGTGTAGGTTTCCTCACGATGTTTTCCTTCACCGAAAAGCAGTGATAATTAATTTCTAATACGCACATGAATCAGTGGTGCGTGCCTGGGTTTGAACCTCGGACCTCCCGATCGAGAGGGCAAGTTTCAACCATTAGGCTATCACTGCTTATATTTATAATTATTACTTATTGCATTGAAGTTCTTATTATTTTGTTTATTCAAATTTTATGTGCATAAGCTGATTCAAGACCTTCATTATAAGTTTGTGTATAAATAGGAAATAATTTTGTCCTCGTCTCAATGTTTTATTCAATAAATGAAGAACTATTTTACGTAGTAAGGAATAATAGAAAGGCATCTTTGATAACATCTCATATATTTGTACATAATGTTTGTATTGATACATAAACTTACATTTAAACGAACAGCAATGGAAATCATACAATACTCTTACAATGAAAAGAAGATATGAGACACAATGTGTTAAAGAATGTATTACAAAAAACATTGAAGATCATACTGAAGTGTGCAAAAAATTAACTGTGAAGGTTAAAAGCACAGAAAAACGAGTATGTAGTCTATCTAATGCGGTATTATTGCAGCTATGGCCAATTATAAGTTGTCCAAAAACCAAATGCTTTGACTTAACACGGTGTTATAATATAAGTTACGGTATAATTATACTTATCTCGTACATTGTATACTGTATTTTACGCAACGTTAGAAAAATTGGTAGAAAGTAGACACCACCATGTCCATGAGATGGAAAGGTACAAGAGAAAGAAACGTTTGTTGAAACATCTGTTCTGTATAATAATAATGTTTTATTGAAATTCAGTTGCCAGTGACTTACACTTTTTAATGCATTTTAATGGTAGAATTAGTCTTGCTATAAAAATCAATTACGGGTCTTACATAATAATAATGAGGAAATAAATTAATTTATGAAGTCACATTACTTAGCGTGTGATATTGAGTTTATTTGTTTTGTAATAAAACCAATAAGATTTTGGTAGCTGAATTATCAACTATTAAGCCACCTTTGTTACAAAATCTATAGATTATTAAAAAATTGATATACGTAATATATATCTGCAAAATGTTGTTTGAAAAATGTTACAAGAATATCTAATTATCGGCTAGCGGTTACACTGCATATGCCTCTGATGAAAAAGAGACATAAATCTAATTGTTCCCAAATTGACTTCTTTAACAAAAATGTTCCAAATTTCGGTAGATATCCGTTTTTATAACACGGATACCGATATTTAGTTTTATAAATACGTTCAGGAAATCGGAAATTTAGCGATAGGTCTGTTTTTTGGGAAATTTGTTACAAGAGGTCAATTTGTTAAAAATCAACTTTCTGTACTCGTTTTCATCGCAGATACAGATTTTG
This sequence comes from Spicauda simplicius, assembly GCA_949699795.1. Taxonomy (NCBI): domain Eukaryota; kingdom Metazoa; phylum Arthropoda; class Insecta; order Lepidoptera; family Hesperiidae; genus Spicauda; species Spicauda simplicius. The sequence continues at coordinate 14,534,173 of OX453079.1, forward strand.
CAATGGTATTATGTTCTAATGTATGTTTAGACTAAGTTCAGTGCTGGTTTGAAGGAAGTATGTACTATACCTAATAAAATTATTTATAAGCCCTGTTTTATATTAACAAAAATTGTAATAATTACTTTTTACACAATAATGAAGCGTAATTTGCTTATTATTTACATAAATAAATTTACTGTAAAATAATCATTTGAATAATCATATTTGTTTTAGCATTAAAAAATCTTATTAAAAAAATCTATCTACTATTGTATACACGCCACTAATTATGGAAATTTGAAAAGGAAAAAAAACATAAATAAAAAATAAACGATTCTCTCACTGAATGAGGTAGCTTAGATTTTTTTTCATGTGATAGAAAGATAAAAATAAAAAAATGTTCGTAAAAATGATAATTATTATAAGTATTTTAAGCAGATAATTTTCATAACAAATAATTATACACATAGGTAATTAAATTACTTACCCCACATCTTATAGGTACTAACAACAATAATATATTTTACATTTTACATAATTTATAATACATAATTTTGACAGTCTTTTCAATAAATTATGATTGAAAATTCTATACATTCAGTAAATATAGGAACAGATTTACGATAAAAGCGTGGATCCTGTAACATCTTATTCTTACTTCTTAAATTTCTGGATGAAGATTTTTTGTATTAAATATATAAAATCCACTCGATAATCTGTTCCCTGAATATTTTTACGATATATTTACATGTACAAATGTAAGTAATACAATATTTTAAATGATTTTTTGGGACATTTAATAATTGTTAAAAGTATAATTATACTTTTATTATAATTAAATACATAATGATAACCGTTACAATCAATATACCAGTGATAATTCGGTAGTCTATTCATAAATATAATATATTAATTTCGTTAATTAAATTAGTTGAATAGTAAATTTCTAGATTAGGTAGGTACCATTTATTGTTTATACGTATATATTTAAAAACTGGCCTTACTATTGTATTTTGAATAGCTGCAATAACTCATTGTTTTCGCAAAAAGCGTGCCTGTTATTAGGCTACTATTTTTTAAATTCATAAATAACGATATATTTGTCACTATAACGTTAAATAACCTGAAAATATTAGGGCAGGCTGATATAATGTCCGAACGACAAGTTAGCTATTATAAGATTGTTCAAATATAAGTAGGTACATCGATTACAAATGCTTTATATACATTATGTGCAAAAGTCGACAGCGTATTTACATTTTCATTGAATATTTTATTTTATAAATAACAAATCGTTATTTCATATAATTGTCCTTTCGAACGTTGTAACCGTTTCTGCTACTTATTACAAGGCACATGCGACGGGCGGCGAGATTTGAGCGTTTTGCCGTCGCATGTTTTGTCGTCACCTGCCAAACATTAGAAATTATATTAGAAAAACAATAAAATGTTATTAAAAATCGTTATATTTTTATCTAAATTTCTGTAACGTTATTTTTTCACTCCTGTTCCGTTGGTGTGCCCAATAGAACTAGGTACTAAAGTCATTATTTTACGTAAATACTTTTGTCTTACCTATCCGCACTAGGAGTATGCATAGACGAATCGTGGTCGTCAAGTGAGTGAGAATGCGAGTGGGAATGAGCTGGGCGGGGACACCTTCGGGGAATGGAGTCCTGGGCGCCATCAGAGTCCCGCCGAGTGCTGCCACCTCCGCAGAAACACTTGCAGATGATGCGTTTGAACGCGAATCTGTAATAACATTTATTTTTCATGAATGACACACGCGTTATCTAAAAGACTCCCATGGCGGAGTGGTCACTATACCGATCTGAATTTAGAGTCTGTTCTGGGTCTGGGTGTTTGACTAGACATCTGTGTGTGTCCATTCCAACCAATTCCCACTTAAATTTTGTGGAACAGTGAGTTTAGAGAGAGTTATTAGTGACCATTGTCCATCTGATGGTGGGTGAAAAGTGAAATGATATGTCTTTATTTTGTACGGGCTTACGGGGACACTTACAAATTGTTAGTTGCAACATATTTTTGTTAAAAGCTTTTATTTCACTTCCAATGTTTGTGGGTAAATATGTAATACCGTCGGGTGACAAGAAAAACTCACTAACTACAAAATTGTATGATCCCGATTTCTTCACTTAACACACTATTCTTTAACAATACATTATTATAACGTAAATAATATATGGATACAATAACCTGTACGGTATTTTATTTAATGATATACCTTCAGGACATTTCTTATAAATGAAATTTTGGGATCAAAATATTATTATATGCTGATAACTTCATGTTGCATATTCTGTAGTTAGTGATTTCTTCCTGTCACCCGACATTACATTAGATTTACATAGACCTAGATGTGAGTAAATCTAATGTGGACAATCTCGCGATAAGTTTTTATATGATAGGAAATTGTACGATGAAACAAAATATTATTTGGTTATACAAATAAAATTTACATTTTTTTCAGTGCATTAAAATAAAAGCTTGGTTTATAAAATATTTTTTTAATATTTTTTTTTTTTTTTACTTTTAAAAAACACACGCTTTCTACGCTCATAGCCCCACACTAGGATTTTCTCCTGTGTCGTGGGTACTATGGACACACACAAGACGAATACACAAACACCCAGACCCAGAACATGAATCTAAACTCATCATTCAGATACCTGTCTGGCCGGGAATCGAACCCGGGACCCATTGCGCGTCAAACCGGTATGGTAACCGCTCCGCCACGCGGGTCGTCAAATTATTTTTCTTACACTACCACGGGATCGGAAGACGATCGCAGTTGAGAAGATCCGGCAACAAACTTAACGGCTTCCTACATCGATCTTATAAACAATTTTTTAATTTACGTATGGGTTAGGTTTGTTGAGGTGAGGTTATTTTCTTCTTTATTAGTATATTTTCAAAACGTCGATGAGTAATATTATCAATCAAATAAATAAATGATTTATTCGCTTAAACCCTCAAAATAAATAAGAGAAATAAATAGTTTTTGTCACGGGTTATAGTCATCAGACAAAATCAAACAATTAGGTGATAAAATTTGATGATAATGCTAATTACATTATTTAAATAGGGTCATATCTTTTCTTTGAAATATAGTAATTAATAAAATTGAAATGTGTAATTTCCATTTCATTTCGATTTACTATAGCAACCTTTTTACAAAAGATTTACTTCGACCAAATGATAAAGATTTAGATATAGCTTCTGTTTTATAGATCAATTAATTATGAGCAGAAAATACTATATTTTGTTTGTTCAAGATTCTTAGTAAATCTTACCTAAAGTCTTTGGAGAAGAGCGCATAGATGAGAGGGTTGATAGCAGAGTTGCAGTATCCGAGCCAGAAGAGGATGGAGAAGACGATAGGCGTCACACAATCCCCACAGAAGGCCCGCACCACGTACACGCTGAAGAACGGCAGCCAGCAGAACACGAAGCCGCCGACTATGATGCCCAGGGTCTTTGCTGCTTTTGTCTCCATCCTGAAGCGCTTTACCTGGTTATATAAAACGTTGGAGTTCTAAAGCAACTAGAAACGTAACTTGCCATAGCTCGTCTGTTTTTTTTTTTTTATTTGACTGAAGTAGCAAACGAGCATGCATTCCACCTGATGATAAGTGATCACTGCTGCTCATGGACATCTGTAATCAACTTTACACAGAACATGGGTTCTATGTGAAGTTAATTACAGATGCGTTGCTACTCCCGAGGACTATAATGGTCGCCTCATTTAAAAGTGTGCCGGCAACCACACTCTTCCATCGAAACGCAAAAAATGCTTCACGTTAGAAATAGGTGTGGCGGTGGTACTTCCCTGGTCGAACAACACTGGTTCTACCACCATCATCGTCTGTTTTGATTGCATAGTTGCGGTTTGGTTAGTATTATAATACGTCTGATGTCATTGTCTGTAAAGTCGTAACATCATGTGGTTTTCGAGTTCGGTTGCTACTAATATGACTTAAAAAGGAATATGCTACATATAGTTTTATTTGACATAAAATGAATGGATATGTAGGTAGATAAGGTTAATTACGTGGGATTATTTTGGGATTTTTTTAGACTTCCTCTAAATACTAAATATAAGACCTTACCTGAGCTTTAATATTCCTTTTCCCCATCCTTCTGGTAGTTCGAGGCTTATCATCATATTCATCGAACAAGGGTCCCGGAGCCAAGTGCTGGGGAGGTCGAACCCTCAGTCTGCTCTCAGTCAACTCTCTCCCATCTCTCTCGTAATGGACAGCGTAAAGAGACGGACTCGGTGATCTGCTAGGAGACCTGGAGTTCTCATGAGCTGGACAGATTTGCTCAGAAGATGGGTAGGAGACCGATATCTTTACTTTCTCGTGCGCTCTTCTTGCGCTTGAATGCCTGTAATTTGAGTGAAAATAAGTTACATTAATGGAAATACGTTAGAAAGAATTAATCTTAAGTGATCCACACATTTAAAACGTATGAAATGATTGGCATGTCTTGTGTTCTTACATATACATATTTGCAAAAACAAGTAATGGGACCGAAGATAAGTAATATTGTAGATTTTTATGAATTTCGATTTTTTTTTCTTTTTGAAATGAAACTTTTTTATCGGGGTTGGAAAAAAAATTAGTGTAACATTTTTTCGTTACGCGCCATCTTTTTCTGTTACGCGCCATCTTTTTTTTTCCGTTACGCGCCATCTTTTTGTTATCCCTACCACGCGTGATATTAGATAGATTATTATAGATTAGATTATTAGATAAAGTTTAATAAAAAGATTTTATTAAACTTTATCTAAATTAACTTTATTTAACCAATTTCTGTAAAGTTGCATATAGTAAATTATTTTTAGTAAATTATTTTTTTAAAAATAACGTCATAAAGAAATTTCACTTCTTACGAGTGTAAGCTAGTACACGCACACATTTTTTTTGCTGTAAATCGCATGAAACCAAAATTATGGAATATGATTTTAACGATTATAACTAAATAAGTGATGGTTTCATGACATGGCATGACAAACGTACATACTACGACCCTTGAATAACCGCTTTAAGATTACAAACAACTTTATCATTTCACAAAATAAAAATATGAAATAGGCCACTCTATTGTCACTGTACGATACGTATATATCCTTTTTTTTAAATTGTAGTAGTAAGAGTATTCAGTTCTCCTGATGATAAAGCGTCAATCTGAATTCAATCACAGAGGCAATGCAACTCCCGGGGTCTAAGATAGTCGTTTCATATAAGTATGCCGGCAACTACACCCTTCCACTGAAACGAAAATCTGCTTCACGCTAGAAATAAGTTGTACCTCTCCGGTCGAACTATAGGTTCTACCAACTGGTACAATTGATTAAAATTAAAGGTGCAAGGCAAAGTGATAGTACCACCGCCACACCTATTTCTAGCGTGAAGCATTTCTTGCGTTTTGATAGAAGGGTATGGTTGTCGCCACACTCTCACATGAGGCGACCATCGTAGTCCTCGGGAGTAACGCATCTGTCATTGACTTCAGATAGAACCCATGTTTTGTATAAAGTTGATTACAGATGTCGCAGGGCGGCAGTGACTACTTACCATCAGGTGGACTGCATGCTCGTTTGCTGCTTCAGTCAGATAAAAAAAAAGTACATTTACCTTCTAAGTCTTTCTGGTGAAGCACTGAGTGAAGTGCTGGTGGAATGGTTAGAGGCAGTGGACAGAGGTGAGCCATGTGGACGGTTGGAACCTCTTCCACGGTGAATTCGCAGCGTCAGGCGATTGTCGTCAAATCGGCTACCTAACCCTTTACCTGGAATTTAGAAAATTTTATTAAATCAACTAACTTTTCCTTAATTTCCATACAATTCAGTATGTTTACCAATTATATTTTATAAGATGAACACGACAATATAGCATGACCAAGCCACAGAGAATTTAGTTACTGGAAAAATTATGCAGTGATTTTTATAGATTTTGAACTGCATGGCCTATGATGACTCTATGATAAATATAACGCAATTAGATTTTTAAAACATACCTTCTATGTATTTCATATTTCATGATCACAAACTGATACGACTAGAAAAAAGTGTGGTATTGTTTTTAAATATATACAACTTTCTGTCATTACACATTTAATTTATGAGTCATAACTTTTCAGAACCTACAATTTCCAGTGTGTATTTTTTATAAAATATTATTAGTTAGGTTTAAAAATTATAACTACTAGTCACCTGTCACATCGGTCGAAATTCGACCGTAATTTAAATTAAAAAAATAAACTTAATATTGTCCAAAGTAGTACGAATATTTCTCAAATTCAAATAAATTATACTAATTTTCAAGTAATTTTGAACGCACCCGATAACTATAAAAGAAGGTTTATTTAGCTAAACCGCATTTAAAAGCAATAGCGGGTATTTTGACAAAGACACTGACATTTCTGACGTTATATGTTTTCATAGTAAGACACTGAACGTTCTATTTCGTTTATTATTTATGTGTTTGTGACAAATGCACGGTAGTGTGTGTTATGTGTTTTAGTTGATTTTATGTTTGTTTTAAGCATTCTTTGAAAAAAATATTAACATTCTGCACTTCTTCTCTACGTCCACTATAACCGCGAAAAATTTCATACTAATCCGTCCGCGGCATATTACTTGAAAATGCTTCACAAGTTTTTGCTTCACGTATTAATATATAGATAATATAGATATACAACAATATAACAGTACAAAAATATAGCTATTTTTGTACAAACCTCCTTTAGTAGTCCGGAAGCCCTGGTTGATAGCCTTCGTAGTCCTCACAGCGGCCTTATAGATCCTCCAGTAGAAGAACAGCATCACGAACATGGGTATGTAGAAGGAACCCAGCGCAGAGTAGACCACGTAGCCAGCTTCGTTGGTGAGCTCACACGTCCAGGGGCAAGGCGGGTCTGGCTCCTGACCTTCTTGGAGATTGGATTCTTCAGACTGGAAAGTAGAATAAGAAATCTTCATTTTCTGATTGATCTGCGTTTACGTGACCTTTATGTTAATTTAGATGTATTTCGGTTTACTTCATATGAGGCAACTTTCAACATCTTAGTTACTTTCCAAAACTTTCAATATCTTAGTCCTCGAGAGAAGCAACGCATCTGTGACAGACTTCAGATAAACCCCTTTTCTATATAAAGTAGCTTATAGGTGTCCGTGGACGGCAGTGGTCACTTTCCACCAGGTTCCATGCTCGTTTGCTACTTCAATGGTGAATTTAAAAGATAGGAAAATTCTATGGAACTTTCGTGAAAGGCTATGAATGTCAAAGCGATAAGGAATTCTTATGTTCTGTTTTTTAGTTTTTTGTTATTCATTTTATGAACATTATCAACTGCACATTCTTTTTACTCTTAGTTGAAGTACCAATATCTCGTAGAAGGTTGGTAAAACGAGTAACATCGCACACACCTATTTCTTAAGTTCTTTACTTTGATGGAATGGTGTGGTAGCCGGCTTTCTCGTATCAAGAGATTATTTTAGTCCTCGAAACTAACTACACACCTGTGGCTTTGCGATTCGAAGCCTTACATTATCATCAGATGGACTACTTACTCGTGTGCTATCATATAAAAAAATAGACTCAATAATCTCACATTTTTATCCTTCCACCCGACCAAGGGAGGAAAGCAGATCACGAATGACAGGACCCACAGCCCAGCAATCAGTGCCTTAGCTCGTCTCCTGCTCATGATGCTTGGGTAGCTCACTGGACGTGTGACAGCCACGTAGCGGTCCAGGGAGATCGCGCAGAGGTTCAGGATCGAAGCTGTGCACATCCATACGTCGACGGCTAGCCAGACCGAGCACCAGACGTCGCCGAAGATCCATACCTGGAAAGGAGGTGAGAGTAATGATTATGAACTTTAGTAAAGGAATATTCTCGCCAGATTTGGTTCATGCCTCAAGTGGTCTCAACTCGGGACTTTGTATGAAAAGAAATGAAGTGTAAAAAATGAAATGTTTTGTTTTGTAAAGGCTTATGATGACACTTGAAAATTGTTAGTTACAATTTTTCTTAAACTATCACCGGAACGGAGTCAACGGAGAAGATCCGACGAAAAATTATCGTTGTTTTTTTTTATTTTTCCCCCTTTTAGACGATGTTAAATTAATTATAGTCTAAAAGCCAATATTTAAGTCAATAGTGTTAAAGCCAATATTAGCCAAAAAGGCCTTCGAATTGAGGGTCTGAGATTCAAATCTCAAGGGATCTACTGATATTTTAAAATTATATGCGTATGAAAAATTAACTATCACTTCTTTAAAACAGACATTGTAAAGAAAAGGTTGAAGACGCGTGAAGTCTATTAATTCGTACTTGGCCAGAGCGACGGGGTATTTTTAGTCGAAATAAATGGACCCATAGTTTATCAACAAAAAAACAAATATCTTTTCCTGATTTCGTCACTTACCCTATGCTATCGGGGTTAAGTCTTTCTAAGCCATTCCTTTAAATAGATAGTGTTTATACATAGGAAAAAAGCGCCATCTACACTCATGCATTTCTACCTTTACAAAATTTAAGTAGGTACATACTTCAAATATTATATCCCAATCAAAGCTGAGAAAATGAAGTTAAGTATGAAAATTTCTTGAAGATCCAAGATGTAATTTAATTAGGGCAAATTTGGCTAAATTGCGTAATTTTCGGTCCCTCGTAAATTAGATTACATGGAAATTCATGATGGAACTGACACGAAATTATCGTAAACACGAATTAAGTTCAAAATTTTACAAGATTTACAGTAAATTTTGTTTAATGTTTATCACCTAATCTGGCGCAAGAGCAATATTTATCGCCTTCCAATAAAACAAAATAATCCACTACCTACGTGTTTTGGTGAACACTACCTACGTGTTATGGTGAAAATCTTGTAAAATGTTATTTCTATATCTATATCTATAATCTGGCGTAAGAGCTGCAGGTTTTTGTTCAATTGTAATCGCCTTCCAATGTTTTTTTTTCTCTACGTAGGTACGTGTAGATTACATTTTCCTGATGCAATCACTAAAAAAACGCAATTTTTTCAATGTCCATTATTGCGTTGCCGAGAGTAGTATTGTACATGACTACCAATATTGATAACCTTTTTCACGTCTCACGTTATTTAAATAACAGTGAAATATTATTTGTTATAATATAAATTTGGAAATAACCGTGCAATTCATCTGACGCTAAATCTTACACTCAATGTATTACTTTATATTAATTTGCCGCGCTCGAGTTACTCCTAAAATCACCTCTTGGGCTCCCCCCTTTTTTTGGTCTCGAGGGGGAAACCTTCAAAAGGTACGCGACGCCGTCGGAGCGACGTAGGGTTATGTGGGATTTTTACCGCACTAAAACCCCCCTGGTGGCCGTCCTCGGCGCTATAAAGAGGACTCCGGGGCCTCCAAAGGACCGCAGCCAGAATCCTCTCAGCGTGTTGCCCCATCGGGCTCCTACCAGATAGGTGGGTGGCCCCACCGCCCCTAGTCTTTACGGCGGTATGCGACCACACATACCGCCGTCCTTCCCGGGATCGCCTGACCGAACGGTTCGAACTCCCACTCTAGCCGCCCGTAACCCCGGAAGCCCCAATTAGTCGCCTCTTACGCAGGCAGGGGATGCCGTAGCCCTATTTTGATCCCGGAACTACAGGGCGCTCTTGGGCTCCCCTACTATTAACAGTTAGTTTTGTAGAAACTTAGGAAACCGGTAGTAGAGGTAGTGTTATTATGAATTCTGTCTATCACCTTTAGGTTATAAAAAAGTTTAATTTCATAATGTAGTTTGTAACTTAGTTAAGAATTTCTCTACCCTTGCTCCAATTTTCATTAGTCGCCTCTCACAACACCCACGACGAAACGGAGTAGGCTATTGTTTTAAAAGCAACGCACTATGAAAGAGCTTAATAATTAAGTGCGCTGTGAAATCACAGCCTTATTCAGACACTAGCTGAACCCTGCAGCTTCGATTATCCCGTGGAAATTAGAGATTTTCCCACAGTAAAAAGTAGCCTATATGTTAATCCAGAGCGTCAGTTAACTCCCTACAAAATTTTACGAAAATCACTCCAGTCGTTTAGACGTGAAGAAGTAACAAACATACCCACTCAAACTTTCGCCTTTACATTATTAGTATGCAGTATGAAGTATGATATGATTAGGAACTAGAGCACGGCTATGCAGTCTAAATTACTTTTCATTACAAGCTACATGTATTTCTTTTTCTATCCGTCCTAATGACGACATGCGTGGCGCAGCGGTTACCGTACTAGTCTGACACGCAGTGGGTCCCGGGTTCGATTCCCTGCCAGCCAGGTATCTGTCTTGTTCTGGGTCTGGGTGTTTGTGTATTCGTCTTTGTGTGTTTCCATAGCACCCACGACACAGGAGAAAATCCTACTGTGGGGCTATGAGTGTAGAAAGCGTTTTTTTTTATCCATTCATATATTCGTAGCCAAGGAGCATGCAGGCCACCAGGTGGTGGTCCCTGCGGCCCATCTGTAAGCAACTTCTTTTAGAACAGGGTTTCAATCTGAAGTTAACTCTGAAATCTGAAGTCTAAACTGCGTAGATGGGAAATGCCTCCCGCATTACATATTTACAATTCTACCACCTGGTACCAGAGCAGTGATAGCCTAATGGTTGAAACTTGCCCTCTCGATCAGGAGGTCCGAAGTTCAAACCCAGGCACCATTGATTTTTCTAAAATTATGTGATTATTAGAAATGAATTATTACTGCTTTTCGGTGAAGGAAAACATCGTGAGGAAACCTACACACCCGAGAGTTCTTTAGAAAAAGTTCTCGGAGGTGTGTGAAATCCAGCAATGGCTAGCGCAGTGGACTATGGCCTAAAACTCTCTCATTCCGAGAGAAGATCCGTGCCCAGCAGTGGGACAATAATGGGTTAACGATACGATTTAACGGATGCTGCAGATGAGCTATAATCCACAGACCTACAAAAAACTTCCAGTTCCTGGGCTTCGAAATTATTTTATTATTATATTTAGGTTACCCTAAAACCAAAAAGGCTAAAATTTCCTCGTGGTCATTTGAGAAGCTAGGTCCTTTCACTCAAAATCTCTAAGTCTCTAAGTAAATTATCTCTAAGTCAATTCAAGCGCTCAATCATAACTGTAAAATAAGTATTGAAAACCTTTTATTGCTGAAAACTGTATTACATAAACTATCTTTTTTTTAATCTATTACATACTGCTTACAAAGTTTTTTTTAATTATAAGGTTTTGATATTCACCTATAAGTGATTGTACACTTATTGCAAAACTTTTGTATCTTATGTAACTGTGTCATATGTAAATGTAATAATCGTTGTTGAATTTATATATGAATAAATAAAAATGCATAGACAGTCATTTTGGCACGAGTCTCACTGTCTGTAACAATATCCATGATTGTTACCACAATTGAATTTAATTTCGGTAGCATCTGTTACTTCCGACCAAAACTGTTCTTGGAATTCGGGTTGAATATTTTGACAAGCTATATTCTGGTTTGAAGTGATAAGGTTACGTTTATATATAAAGCTATAGAAGTAGCAAATGTGGTAGAAACATAGAAGTTCGACCGCGGAAGTACCACCGCCGCACCTATTTCTAACGTGAAGCAGTTCTTGCGCTTCGATAGAAGGGTGTGGTTGCCGACACACTTTCACATGAGGCGACCATCATAGTCCTCGGGAGTAGCAACGCATCTGTGATTGACTTCAGATGGAACCCATATTCTGTATGAAGTTAATTACAGATGTCCATGGCCGGCAGTGGCCACTTACCATCAGGTGGACTGCATGCTCGTTTGCTACTTCAAACAGATTAAAAAAATGAGCATGCAGTCATTTTATGGTCAGTGACCATTGTCACCCATAAACTTCAGTCTAAGCTAAAAGTCAAAAAGAGAAAAAAAATATTGAATAAATCAAATGGGTTGTCCATAAATAATAATTTACAGCTAAAAATTGGAAATGGGTCATCGTAATTATTTTTTAATTATTTAGAATACTAAAAATTATATAATATTATTGAAAATACTAAAAATCTGTTAAACTGTAAAAAATGCAGAAAAGGTGATAAAATATGCATAATTAACAATTACACATAATAAACTTTTTTGTTTTAATTGTAAGTGCTAAAACCTTACAAAATATGTTTGGTGACTCGGAATAAAGTTGAAAAATAAGCGCAGAGCAAAATACCCCGCGGGGAAGAGACAGGTTAATGGATGAAATTCTAGTCAAATTAATTCAGGCTCTCTAGGATTGGATTAAAAACAAATTTTGTGAACATGAAGATTAATTTGCCAAATATGAGATATTACTTTTTACATCAAAAATGAGGTAATAATCATTATTTTTGATGTTTGTAATTCTTTTTAATACTCACAATATGCGGTTTTTAATAGTACTTTATGATAAAAATTACATATTAAAATATTTATATCAAATACGCGATTATAAATATGTATTATATTCATCTAAAATCGTAAGTAATATAATATAGAAATTAATAATATATATATGAAGATCTCACAGATTTTTTTTTTCTAACTGAAGCAGCAAACGAGCATGCAGTCCACCTGATGGTAAGTGGTCACTGCCGCCCATGGACGTCCGTAATCAACTTCATACAGAACATGGGTTCCATCTGAAATCAATTACAGACGCGTTGCTACTCCCGAGGACTATGATGGTCGCCTCATGTGAAAGTGTGCCGGCAACCATACCCTTCTATCGAAACGAAAGAAGTACTTCACGCTAGAAATAGGTGTGGAGGTGTTATACTTTCCTGGTCGAACTACACTGGTTCTACTACTTTCAAGATATTATTATTCATATGTGAGGTTAGCTACATATGCCTTGCTACCTTTAAGGATTGGGTCAGAACACCACCGATAAGTATGTTTCCATACGACATCCTTCAAGCCAGAACATAGCAGTGCTTAAAGATAATGTTTTGAATCAGTAATGTATGGCAAAAGTGCTTCCGGAGTCAATCCAAAAAGATTTCTACATCTTTTAGATTACTGTGATTACATAAAAGCAGATTTTTTAAATACATCTGTTAATGTTATGTAATATAGTTTTATAAAGCCAGGCTACCGACGGAACGTAGGCACATATGGAACGCAATCGGCTGCAAAAATTGCGTTTGGTACAAGAAACTCATCTACTTATTTTAATATATTTTTTTTTATTTTTTTAGAATTAAAGCAATATTTTTATGCGTTTGGAGAGCAACAACATGTAACAACAATATTTGGAATGAAATTCGGACAGGGTTTGTCCCTGACATATTTTTTTATATAGGGTAATCCTCATGGATACCCAGCCGCCCGGGGTAGCAGCTGGATTATGCCGGACTCTTACCGGCTAAGCCCCCACTGTGTTTTCTCCTCGCACCGTACGGCGGGAACACGGGCACGTTTCCATCCGCGAGCCCACCGGTGTCTGACCGCTTCCGCAGCCCCTTCACGTGGAGCATGGAGCTCCCCTCGATCAGCAAGGCGCGCATATAACATGAAGTCGCGCCTTACCTCCTTTGGTTTAGCACAGGACAGGGAGGACGACAACGACACAACGCATCACCTCTTCCTCTGCGGCTCCACCGCCAACGCATCTGACGGTACGCGCCCTTTCGGTTGCGTGGGGCAGGGTGATGTGTGGTCGCATACCGTCGTAAAGACTAGACGGAGCGGTGGGCCCAGCCGCCAATCTGGGAGGAGCCCGATGGGGCAACGCGCTCGGAGGATTCCGGTTGAAGTCGTTTCGAGATCCCGGAGTCCTCCTTTTCAGCGTCAAGGACGGCCACCGGGGGGTTTTAGTGCGGTAAAAATTCCACATAACCCTGCGTCGCTCCCACGGCGTCGGGTACCTTTTGAAGGTTTCCCCCTTGAAAACAAAAAAAAAGGGTGCACGGCAACGACAAACCGGTTTATGAATCGTCGTCGTTGTCAACCCATTATTGTCCCACTGCTAGGCATAGGTCTTCTCTAAGAATGACAGAATTATATGCATAGTCCATCGCGCTGGCCAAGTGCGAATTGCTGGACTTCACACAGCTCCGAGAACTTTTTTTTAAAGAACTCTCGGCTGTGTTGATTTCCTCACGATGTTTTCCTTCACCGAAAAACAGTGATAATTCATTTCTTATACGCACATAATTTTAGAAAAATAAATGGCGTGTCTTTGAACCTCGAACCTCCCGTTCGAGATGGCAAGTTTCAACCTCTCACTATCACTGCTCTATGAATATATAAAGCATATTATTATTATATCTAAAAAGAGCACATAGGAACCGCTTTGATATAGAGTGCAATTGTCCAAATGTACTTGTTGAAAACTGTTATCCATAACACAAGTTAATTCTTAAAATGGATGCCAGGGATCAAAAATCTCATTGTTACGTTACATATAAATCATTGTGTTAATCTTAAGTTCAAATTGTAAAACTTCTTTGGGAAAATAAATAATAATAATTATAATTATATTACGTAACTTGTAAATTAAAACGATATAATTCATAATAACGCTTGCAGCCTTTAACTTATACCGCAGTCTTTCCGAGAAAAAAAGCACTATGTCATTGGAGTAGTCAATGAAAATCTCGAACAGGGGTTGTGTGCGCTGATAAACATAATGCTTTTTTAATATTTTATAGCCTTTTATAGTCGACATCCCGTCGAAAGACGTTATTTATGCTTTGTATACATATTTCGCTGCATTGCTTGAATAGACACTGTTCCAAATTATCAAATTTAAGTTAGATACAGTTTTATTCCGGCCCTGTAGTTCCGGGATCAGAATAGGGCTACGGTATCCCCTGGCTGTCGTAAGAGGCGACTAAAAAGAGCTTCCTAGAGTGGGAGCGGCGAGAGTGGGAGCGGCGAGAGTGGGAGCGGCGAGAGTGGGAGCGGCGAGAGTGGGAGCGGCGAGAGTGGGAGCTTAAACCGTCCAGCCTGGCGATCCCGGGAAGGACGGTGGTATGTGTGGCGCATACCGTCGTAAAGACTAGACGGATCGGTGGGCCCAGCCGCCAATCTGGGAAGAGCCCGATGGGGCAACGCGCTCAGAGGATTCCGGTTCCGTTCCTTTGGAGATCCCGGAGTCCTCTTTGTAGTAGTAGTAGGTTTTAGTGCGATAAAAATCCCATATAACCCTCC
This sequence comes from Spicauda simplicius, assembly GCA_949699795.1. Taxonomy (NCBI): domain Eukaryota; kingdom Metazoa; phylum Arthropoda; class Insecta; order Lepidoptera; family Hesperiidae; genus Spicauda; species Spicauda simplicius. Next base: position 14,549,362 of record OX453079.1, read on the forward strand.
GTCCCTCTCACGGCGTTGGGTACCTTTTGAAGGTTTTCGTCTCGAGAACAAAAAGAAACGATACAGTTTTATACAAAAAAGGCCTAGAACAAACTTGGTGCTCAGCTACACCGCGGTTTAACGGCCTTAAAATTAACAGATTTTTTCTGTAAAATTTATGTTTTTGTATTGTGCTATTATTAATGAATCCAATGATATGCGTGCGCACGAGTGTAGCCAAGTTTTGAAGGGGGGTGGGGGAAGAGCAAACCCAAACCACATATTTACCTAATAGATAAATTTAATATAACGAATGTTAACTCTTTCTTGAAACCACAAAACCATCCCACTGGTTACGCTCATGTGTGTCTTTCTTTTTTATCTAACTGAAGTAGCAAACGAGCATGCAGTCCACCTGATGGTAAGTGGTCACTGCCGCTCATGGACATCAAATCAGCTACATACAGAAGAATATGGGTTTTGTCTGACCAAAGATTTTTCGCACTGCCTTAACATGTTAAGATGATTACGAATTTTTTTTTTTTAAATTACATACGAAATTAGATGCGCCTAGTTTCAGTACAGGTCTTATATCCTTGAAATTGAATAGTTTTTTAGGTATTTTTCAAGAAAAAACATGGGCTCTTAGGATATACCTAATCTAAAGAAATCTTGCAACACGCTGTCGCGTGTTTTGATTTAAGGATTTAAATAACTCGGAATGTTTCTGTTTCGATTTAAATTTTCTTTTTTTATTGAAAGGATATTTCTATAAATAAATACACTAAAACGCTTCGTCAGTACCGTAGCGTGGATTAATATCACCCGGGGCCAAATCTGAACCACCGGCACCAATTCAGGAATTTAAGTCAGCGAAAAAAGGTGTAATTTAAATATTTTTTTACATCTATATCACAGCAAATTAACGATAGAAATAATGTAGTTGAATATAAATATCCTGACATATATTATTTTTTCTATAAATGTACATTTTGTGAATGGTTTTTCTTTTTATATTTCGTAAATTAAATAATTAGTATTTTAATTTAAAAGGTACATTATGAAGTTTTAAACAATTAAAGATTTTTAATATCCTGAAACTCCCGAAATGTGCCGTCCCCCTGAAATGCCTCCCAGGGGCGCACGTTTTGAATATTCTTTTAAGGAAATACTCATCTAGCCCGGGGCTACAGCCTCCTCTGCCCCTCCCTTTTCCTCATTTTATGTCACTGTTCTATTGGCGTTCTGATTTTTTCCCCAAGATCAATGCATACCTCTTTGGTAATCTTCCTTTATCCGACTGAAGTCGTAATGAGCATGCAATCCACCTGATGGTAATCGTAAGTGGTCACAGCCCCATGGATTCCTGTTAGCAATTTCAGACAGACGATACATTCTATCTAAAGTCCAAAGCGTTACTACCCCCGAGGACTCGATGGTCACTGTATATAAAAGTGAGCCGGATCTTTTAATGCAAAGTAACATTTGCTGTTCGAAAAGCTAATTACCCCTTTTTACCAAAACCCACTCCGCAACCCGTAAAGGTCGTAAAGGGTCGTAAAGGACCCAAATAATTATACCACAGGAACGCTTACATTAAAAAATTAAAAAGCCTGTAGACTAAAAGCATTCATTCATATGAAAATGTAACTTATTTTGTCTTCGTTCATCGAATAAATTATTCCAGATGGTAGTACAAGTTAACCCTTAAATGGGTATCGTTTACTGTATACATTGGTAGTCACACCCTTTTATGTGTCGGTATACTTTTATGCATTACCGGCTTATTTTATATGATAGAAAATTGTACCATGAAACAAAATGATGGGTTTGACTAATACAAAGTTTACTTTTTCCTCTCTAGTCCATTAAAATAAAAGCTTGTTTATCTGAGGTATTCCTAGTGCGCTATGACATGGAACTATTCAAGAAAGTCGGAAAGAGCTCTCCTTCAAAGCCGGCCTTTGGCGAATCATCAGCTGCAAATGACGATAGGCGACGCTGACCACTTTCCATCAGACGGCCCGTCTAGCTTATCGTTAGGTACACATCTTATTACTTATAATCATCATTTATGTCATTTTTGAAAATGCGTTACTAGGATTAGTCCTCTCCTATGAGCGAGATTTTTCATATTTGATAGAAAAGTAGATCCTTTGTAAACTTCCGTGGCCGCAATGCGTCCAATGTCTAATAAAACAGTGTTAGGAGCTGCTATCTCCTGTTTTTAAAGGAGTGAAGTAAGGGAGATACCCAACGCGTACCAACTTAGTTCACAGAAGTAGCAAATTATTTTGATCGACATCAGGTAAGATTAGTATCTGAGGTTATTGCAGACGTCCGTGAACGGCAGGCCAAAATTATTTTATGGACTGCATTGATATTTGCTACAGGTTTTATAAAAAAAACGCATTTAAAGCGGTTGAAAGAGAGCTCATTTAAAAAAGAAAATGTCTTATTATAATATGACCACCTATTTTGAACGACACTTTTACTACTCCATCCCAGCTAATTGGACGTAAAATTGTCATAAACATAAATTTTGCTCTTTTCTCTCTCCAACATGGACACGCAATTTCTAATCCCAACAGGCTGAACTAAAAATGTCACAATATGCCCTTAAGGGAACTTTAACTTTAACAGAACACGGCTGTGTTCTGATTTCAAGAGTACGCTAAGGTAAAGTCTCTACTTACAGTCTAAACTTCTAACTTAGTCTATATAATTCCTATTTGATGTTGATCAAATGTGTTATGTGTATATCGAGCCGTCCACCAATTAGAACTAGGCCAGCGCAATGGACTATGGCCTAAACTCTTTCATTCTGGGAGAAGACCCGTCCCCAGCTGTGCGACAATAATGGGTTGACGAGAGCAGTGGTAGCATAATAGCTACAATTTGCCCTCTTGATCGAGAGATCCGAGGTTCAAATCCAAGGCACCAACTACATTTATACACACATACATACATACTCGAAAAACATTAGCCTATTTCTGACGCAGTAAAAAGTAGGTCTAAATACTTCATACCTCAAAAGCATAAACGCTCAAATCTAAAAATACACTTCTTCAACCATAAAATAGGGATGCAAGCACGTATTATAAATCCGACCAAACCACAGACCTTTTAAATCTGTTGAAAAACCAAAATATGGAATATCCACTTACGCGATAAACAAACAGAAAGGCACCAGAAATAGCCATTCAGACTCCCAGCTCTAACAACACTGTATTTCATAATGATACACGACTATCACCCTTATTTTCTTGCTATTAGTGGTCATATTTGTTTCCATATGCCATCTCATCAAAGTGCCATCAAAATACTCATTCTGATTACTTCAAAGCAATTTAGACTCTATGTTATATGTCATAGCATTCACAATCTCTCTAACATCCATGTCAGCTGTGTGTCAAAGTCGTGGCTGATCGAAAATAACCTTTAACATGATTGACATAAGGTGCATTGTGGTATACATGTCGTTTTAACCCTTCAACCGTCGGTCTGGAGCGGTTAAGTGTCTAATTACTGAAATGATGGGCAGTTGTGAGGTTGTGCTAACTTCATACTCTGCACGTAAGTGATTATTTTAAAGTTTAATTACGTTTAGTTTTCCTAAAATGTATGCTGTATGCTGCTTTGATGGTAATGATGGTTCACTATCAGGACAGCTGCCTTTGCGAGGCCCTGTATTGAAATTTCTTGGGGACCAAATAAGGGTGAAGATTTTTTCACAAAAGAAACAAAAATGATTGTTTTCAATTTAAATAAATATTGACAACGTCACGACTCACGAAAACGGAACTTGTTGCTTTCTACAAAATAGTTTTTTAGTTGATTTTATGAATGATTTATGCATTATTTGATAAAAATATTAGCATTGCGCAATCCTTCTCTACATCAACTATAACTGTGGGTAATTTCATACTCCTCCGCCTGTGGCAAATATCTTAAAAACGAATCGCAAGTTTTTGCTTCACGTATTATTGGACATTTATCTTAATATATATAAATTACGTGTCACTTTATTTGTCCGCAATGGACTCTTAAACCTCTGAACCGATTATAATCAAATTTACTCAACGTGTGCATTTTGATCCAACTTAAAAGATAGGATAGTTTATATCTTAATTTATGGGTTTAATTGCAAATGTTTATGTAACATTTCTTTAACCACAGCAACGCGTGGCCGGGTATGCTAGTAAAGATATAAGTTTTCACCAATCTTTAGAAATAGACGGAATCGCTAGAAATAACGATTGTGCAAATGACAGGTGCTATTTCGAACGATAACAATAACCTAAGTGTTCTTAAAATATATGAGCGACCAGTAAGTAATAATATGCTGAGGCAACTTTCCACAACTCAACAGTAGACGTGCAGAAATTCGCAATTTCTGTCACTGAAACAATACGTATTTGAAACTTGGTTAAACACGTAGGTTATAAGTGAGCAACTGGTGAGCAATAATTTACAATACTAAGTTGTGGCAACTTTTCTCAATTCGGCAGAAGATGACGCATCATAGAAAAGGTTGTGATGGTTTTGTCAATAAATACGTATACTGATTTGGATTTTTTTATCTGACTAAAGCAGGAAACGAGCACGCAGTCCACCTGATGGTAAGGGGTCACTGCCGCCCATGGACATTTGTAATCTACATACAGAACATGGTTTCCATCTGAACTCAATCACAGATGCGTTGCTACTCTCGTCGACTGAGATGGTCGCGTCATATAAAAGTGTGTCGGCAACCACACCCTTCCACTGAAACGCAAGCAATGCTTCACGCTAGAAATAGGTGTGGCGCTGGTACTTCCCCGGTCGAACTACACTGGTTCTACCAAATTGAAAATTAAACAAATATTGATATGTTGGACGACAATGGCGACCATCCAGATAACAATCCATTGGATTCTGCGACATACATGTATTATAATTCTAAATTTGAATCGACATAATTTCTTTTAATAAAATAACACAATCGTGGGCGTACTTGCAACTGACAGACTGTTAAAACCAAGTTAGTATTCTAAAAACAGAGTCTTCTCACAGTGAGCGAGTGGGAGTCTATTATTATAAAGTATAAATTGTGTTTCATTAATTTAAACAGAGTAATTGCCGTATGTTAAAGACACAAGCTTTTGGCTTACGTTATCCTTAGTGTGCTATTATAACTACCCACTCACAGATATATTTTAATGACATTTAATAATAAGTTTGCTTATTATCTTCTACATATTAATACGTGAAGCAAAAACTTGTGGTGCATTTTTAAGTAATATGCCGCGGACGGATTAGTACGAAATTTTGCACTGTTATAGTGGACGTAGAGAAGGAGTGCGGAATGTTATTTTTTTTTTTCAAATAATGCATATAACATACATAAAATCAGCTAAAATACATTACACACACTACCGTGCATTTGTCACAAACACATAAATAATAAACGAAATAAAACATTCAATGTCATACTATGAAAACACATAACGTCAATACTGTCAGATGTCCAGCAAAATACCTGATTTTGCTTTTAAATGCCGCTTAGTTAATAAACCTCTTTTTACCTATAACTTTTGCGTTCAAAATAACTTGAAAATTATTACAATTTATTTAAATTATGTAGAGAAATAGTGGTGCTACTTTGGACAATATGAAGTTTAGTTTTTTAATTTAAATTACGGTCGAATTTCGACCGTTGCGACGGGTGACTAGTAAATAATTAATAAATGTAACTGTAATTAAAGATAGGGTCTTGAAAAACGTTTGTACATTTGACAAAGGGTAAAGTTAATATTATTAGGCATAACAAAGTAGCGTTGGTGCCTCGAGAGCCGAATAAAAAGGTTTCTACCATTTCTACTTTAAAAGATTAAAACAAAGTTTTTAAAATATTTGAACATATATTATATGATTTAGAAGTGCGATTAGATAAGGATCCAACCTGAACGTACTTCGTAATAATACGGTACACAAGTCAGTCAAAATGCGGTCATAGGCGAGTTATAAAAAAAACTAAATACACATTAATTTATGCGACGCTTACGAATTATGATTGAATAATTTTTAATGATATTATTATAAAGTACCTGAATCACTACACAGAATAAAACAAAGACACTTCTGGATGTGTGTCCCTGTGTATGCTTAGATCTTTATAACTACGCTACGAATTTAAATGCAGTTTTTTAACCGACTTTCAAAAAGGAGGAGGTAATCAATTCGTCTGTATGTTTTTTTTTAATAGATAGAGTGATTCAAGAAGAAGGGTCTTATATATAATATAGTAGAGAAACATTTTTGACTTTTAGAAGAGATTTTTGACTTTTAATGAACGAAGTTCTCCGGGTTAACTTGTGTTTTATAAATATATTTTGTGTTGTGTCTTACGGTATGAAATAAATGTTTATCTATCAAATGTTTATCTATCTATCTAAGTATGGTAAATATCACAATATTGATACTCGCCATAACGAATCCATAAGATACCACAAATCGCTCTAAATACCTAAAGAAGTTTTTACTTCAAAAATGTAAACTGTGTGGAATTGTTGAATTCATTTTCAAATTCTTTTTGGCGATATTTCGACTCAGTTGCATGAACCGTGGTTTAGTTGCAACCGCATATCGTGAGTACCCGTTAAGGATTAAAATGTGTCAATTCCGCGATAATATTAGTCTAAAATCATGTATGGAATTTGGTGGTGGTAGAACCAGTGTAGTTCGACCGAAATACACCGCCACATCTATTTCTAGCGTGAAGCATTTCTTACGTTTCGATGGAAGGGTTGCCGGCATACTTTTACATGAGGCGACCATCATAGTCCTCGGGACTGGCAACACATCTGTGATTGACTTCAGACAGAACCCATGGTCTGTATGAAGTCGATTACCTTACAAATGTACATGAGCGGCAGTGACCACTTACTATCAGGTGGACTGTATGCTCGTTTGCTACTTCAGTTAAATAAAATAAAAAAAAACTTTTATATGACGCGATCATCTCGGTCCTCGGAAGTAGCAACGTAACTGTGATTGACTTCAGATAACACCATGTTCTGTATGTAGTTGCTTACAGATGTCGCAGGGCGGCAGTGATCACTTACCATCAGGTGGACTGCATGCTTGTTTGCTACTTCGGTCAGATAATACGACCTCAATTGTAAAGATTCTATTATTTTATTATCTATCGCCTACTTATGTAATAGCTTGCAACAGAGACCCAGTTTGTTTCTATTTCAATAAGACCATTGTGGAAATACACGCGGTATTGTTCAGTTTTCGTTGAAATAAAAATTACTTGTTCGGAAAATTGCGGATTTAGTACCAAGATGGGTTCGGAATTCATATCTGCAATAGATTTGTTTGCCTTCGAAAGTTATACAAATTGGAGTGGAATGCTACCGAATTATTTTAAAGGGTTACGGTTCGAATCTTTCGTGTTTTCTATATCGATTTTGCTTCGCAGATATATTTTACAGGGTTACAAAAGTCTGAAGTTAAAGTTAACATGATACACATCATGGCAGTTTTGCGCATTCAAACTACTGACATATGTCGTCAATCCATTATCGTTTCACTGCTAGTCATGGGTCTTCTCTCAGAATGTAAGAATTTTAGGCCATAGTCCACCGCGCCGGCCAAGTGCGAATTAGTGAACTTCACACACTCCGAAAACTTTTTTTAAAGAATTCTCGGGTGCGTAGGTTTCCTCACGATATTTTCCTTTACCGAAAAGCAGTGATAATTAATTTGTAATACGCACATAATTTTAGAAAAAACAGTAATGCGTGTCTGGGTTTGAACCTCGGACCTCCCGATCGAGAGGGCTAAGTTTAAACCGTTAGGCTATCACTGCTCCACTGATTGACTTTTAATCCTATTTAACTCACCTTAAAAACTTCTCTGGTAGCAGAGAAAGGCAGTACCGCCACTCCAACCAGAAGGTCAGCTACCGCCAGCGATACTATGAACAAGTTGGTCACACTGCGAAGCTTGGAGGAGCAGAGGACGGCTGCGATCACCAGGCAGTTACCTGGAAAAGAAAATTATATGGTTTAAAAGGAAAGAAAGTTAAGACAAAATACTATGGTAAGATTTAAGATAGTGCTGACTATATAATTAAAGCTATTTGGATTGCATATGGAAATAAAAATGCAGCTAGGTTAAATATTAAACAATACTTTTTAAACTTTCTAATCAATGAAATTGAAGAATAAAAATGTAAACTACTGCGGTCGAAACTACGACTATTTATAGCGACAAAGTATTAGTTCTGTGACCTGACGTGAATAATGTGCTATCACAATGTAATGCAGTTGTTAATTGTCCCCGTAGGCCTGGTGGTAGAACCACTGCAGTTCGACCGGGGAAGTACCACCTCCACATCTATTTCCAGCGTGAAGCAATTCTTGCGTTTCGATGGGTGTGGTTGCCGGCACACTTTTATATGAGGCGACCATCAGTTCTCGGGAGTGTCAACGCATCAGTGATTGATTTCAGATAGAACCCATTTTCTGTATGAAGTTAATTACAGATGTCCATGAGCAGCAGTGACCACTTACCATCAGGTGAACTGCATGCTCGTTTGCTACATATTTCGATCAGAAAAAAAGTTCTATACAAAATAAGGACACTCCGTTCCAATTTACTCTGAGAAAAAATATGTTCTCAACCCACACAAAATTATGATATATACTATTAGAAACTCTAGATACCATATAGGGAAGAAGAATCATCTTACATAAACATGAAACCAAATCCAATTTTAATAATCGCCTTGTTCTGTGACAAGTTACGTACAGTAGTGCAATAGCTGTTATAGCCTGGTTTAAAATCTCGCTCTTAATCGAAGGCCCGATGTGCGAATCTCAAGCTGGCCTTTTCACTGACTTTTGTAAAACGATGAGGGTATATCTGCTTTACCGAGAAGGAAAATACGAGAAAACATGTACACCTGATAGTTCTTGAAAAAAATCTCAAAGATTTATGAAATCTAACAAACCGCACTGGCCAGCATTTGGCCTATTGTTTTTTTTTTGAAATGAGGGGGAAACCTTCGAAAGATACCCGACGCCGTGGGACCAACGCCGAGTTATGTGGGATTTTTACCTCACTAAAACCCCCCCGGTGGCCATCCTCGGCTCTGTTTGGAGGACCCCGGGATCTCCAACGGACCGCTGCCGGTGTCCTCCGAGCGCGATGCCCTCTTTGGGCTCTCCCAGTGAGCATTGTACTCAGTGCGCCTCCCTGGTATTTGGCCACACACCTACACGTCCTACACAGGGTCGCTTGGCAGGACGGTTCGAGCTCCCACTCTTACCGCCCGCAACCCTGGAAGTCCCTTTTAGTCGCCTCTTACGACAGGCAGGGGATACCGTGGTCCTATTCTGATCCTGGAACTACAGGGATATAGCCTATGGCCTAAAGCTGTCTCATTCTGAGAGAATTTACATGCCCAGCAGTGGGACAGTAAAGGCTTGACGTCAATGAAATCTCAGTATCATGACATTCAAAATAGACCTCGGACAGGTAATATCGAACAGGCCTGCAATAAATGTGAACCGATTATCGTGATAGTGATCTGGCATTTCCATAAATAACACGAAAACCCACGGACAGTGGATATTGGGTTCCATTCAGGTAAAAAGGTAAGGGCACACATTATACGATTGTATTTGATTTCGATTGGAAGAACAAATAATTTCAATTAAATTCATGCTGAAATCAGAGATCAAAGGTATTTTGATTTTTTTATCTGACTGAATTTGCAAACGAGCATGCATTTACCTGATGGGAAGTGGCCACTGCCGCCCATTGACATCTGTAATCAACTCGATACAGAACATGGGCTCCATCTATCAATCACAGATGCGTTGCTACTCCCGAGGACTATGATGCTCGCCTCATATGAAAGTGTGCCGGCAACAACACCCTTCTATCGAAACGCAAGAAATGTGCAAAGAGACTTTACATATGTTTAAAAATATATTTAAATATATTTAGTCGCCCGCAACCCCGGTAGCCCCTCTTAGTCTCGTCTTACGACAGGGAGAGGATACTGTAGCCCTATTCTGATCTCAGAACAACAGGCACGACGCTGAAATGTCAACCCAGTCAATTAAAATGCACAAGGATATAAAAATCACACGATACATGGTAATACCTATAATTCATGAAAATACAAGTATCGATTAGTCCACAATCACATTGTAGCAACCATACACGTCAAACCTGATAATAATGTGACGCGTCGACATTCTGATGACGCAAAGCCCGATTAAGTATTCAACAGAGGACATTAATATTTTCTTTTGTTCGATATATGTTCATTTTTAGAAAGAAAGATGTATTGTGCCACTATGACGTTGATAACCACTCTATATATGTCGAACTAGTTTGTTCCCGCAGCTCCGCCCGCTTTGATAACGTTAACCGTGGCAAAATTTTAGCGAAATTAGATCTGTAGTTTCGCATAAAAGAGTAACAAACATAAATCCTTACTAAGTTTCTCATTTATAATATTAATATGATTCTTTACTATGCCTGAGAATTAAAGTGTGATAAGGCGTGGTATTCTTTCAAATTTCTAAAGAAAACCACACGTACTGATTTTCAGTAGAATTATGGCAATAAAATTTCATCAAAAATAGGTGATGCCATGAAGTTATGGAAAGCTTGTACATGTAAGCAATTTCTTAACGAAGTAACTGATGAAGAACAATCAGTGAACACACAGTCAGGGGGGCTAACAAACTAGTCTATTGATAACTTGCAGTGAAGGTTAGTGATGTAAACTACACTGTTAAATGTAAGCATGCAGAAATGCAGAAAGCATGCAGTCCATTTGATGGTAAGTGGTCACTGCCGCTCAGAGACATATAAATGTAGATAACATCCGGTGGTAAAACCAGTGTAGTACCACCGCCATACCTATTTTTAGCGTGGAACATATCTTGCGTTTCGACGGAAAGGTGTGGTTGCCGGCATACTTTTATATAAGGCGACCATCTCAGTCCTCGGAAATAGCTACGCATTTGTGATTGACTTCAGATAGAACCTGTATTCTGTATGAAGTTGCTTACAGGTCCATGGGCAGCAGTGACCACTTACCATCGGTTGGACTGCGTGCTTGTTTGCTACTTTAATCATATAAAAAAAATGTAAAACAGGGATGCTATCTGAAGGCACTCGCTGATATGTTGTTACTCCCTACGATGGTGGTTTCATGAAAGTGAGCTGACAATTATACCCTTCGAAACGCAAGAACCGCTTCACGCTAGAAATAGATATAGTACCTCTCCAATAGCTCTATACGTTCTTTTTTTTTGTTTTCGAGGGGGAAACCTTCAAAAGGTACCCGACGCCGTAGAAGCGACGCAGGGTTATGTGGGATTTTTACCGCACTAAAACCCCCCCGGAGGCCGTCCTCGGCGCTGAAAAGGAGGACTCCGGGATCTCGAAACGACTTCAACCGAAATCCTCCGAGCGCGCTGCCCCATCGGGCTCCTCCCAGATGGGCGGCTGGGCCCACCGCTCCGTCTAGTCTTTACGACGGTATGCGACCACACATACCGCCGTCCTTCCCGGGATTGCCTGACTGAACGGTTCGAGCTCCCACTCTAGCCGTCTGTAACCCCGGAAGCCCCTTTTAGTCGCCTCTTACGACAGGCAGGGGATACCGTAGCCCTATTCTGACCCCGAGGCTACAGGGACGAGCTCTATACGTTCTACCATCCGCAAAGTTTCATGTTACCTCAATTTAACTCCATCACCTTTTACGACATCTACAAGAAGTTAGTCATTCTAGTCGCACTGTGGCAAATTGTTCCACATATAATTATATACAATGAATATAAAATGATACGAAGCAGAGACCTCACTCACATAAATTATTCACCCCTCCTTCTTACAACTTCTTTATTGAATTACCATCGAACAATATAACTTTTTGATTCCCGTTATAAGGTCAAACTTGAGCATTAAAGTTGAGGATATTACGGTTGGATACGAATTAGAAGGTCAAGAATTGCTTCCGTTATTAATCATCCATTTGATTTTTGACTGCTTTGTTATGGATTTCATAACTTTTTTAAGCATAATAAAGCAGACTTTGTAGAACATTCGATCTACAAAGTCTGCTTTATTCCTTGAAAAAAGTTGATGTTCCAATATTTTTTTACATGTAGATGTATTCTTAGTTTCTTATAAGTATAAGAGAGCAAACTGGTCTCATGGTCATCTGTAACTAGTTTAATATTTTTTAATAAGATTGAAGCAATAAACGCCTACGCAGTCTACCAGATGGTAAGTGGCAACTGTTCCCCTTGTACAACTGTAAACTACTTAATATTGAAAAGGGGTTGTATATTATGTAAATTACAGATTCGTTGTTGTTCTCAAGGATTAAGATGTGATAAGATTGTCTCGTATAAAAGTGTGCCGGCAACTACAACCTTTTCACCAAAATGCAAGAACTGCTTCACGCTGGGAAATGGCGTATTTCTAGCGTGAAGCATTTATTGCGTTTCGATCGAAGGGTGAGGTTGCCGGCACACTTTCACATGAGGCGACCATCATAGTCCTCGGGAGTAGTAACGCATCTGTGATTGAATTCAGATGGAACTCATGTTCTGTATGAAGTTGATTACAGATGTCGCAGGACGGCAGTGACTACTTACCATCAGGTGGACTGCGTGCTCGTTTGTTACTTCAGTCAGATAAAAAAAATGGTGTGAGGGTCGTACTTCCCCGGTCGAAGTACTATGGTTCGACCACCTGCTATAATCTACATAGAACAGATGTTCTCCCTGAAGTTGAGCACATTGATGGGCAAGATCCTAAAGTTGTCGCTTCATATGTAAGTTAATTATGTAACAGTTATGTGTTTGTTTGTTCTATATAGGGAGATAGTATTGAGCAGTGATGGCCTAATAGTTAAAACTTGCCCTCTTGATCGGGAGGTCCGAGATTCAAACCCAGGCACGCACAAATTAATTATCAGTGCTTTTCGGTGAAGGAAAACATCGTGAGGAAACCTACACACCCGAGAATTCTTTAAAAAAAATGTTCTCGGAGGTGTGTGAAGTCCACTAATTCGCACTTGGCGAGTGAGGTTTTTTTTTTTTTTTTTTTTTTTTTTTTTTTTTTAAGTGGGTAATCCTCATGGATACCCAGCCACCCGGGGCGGCAGCTGGGTTATGCCGGACTCTTACCGGCTAAACCCCCACTGTGTTTTCTCCTCGCACCGTACGGCGGGAACACGGGTAAGCTTTCGCAGTCATCCGCGAACCCGCCGGTGCCTGGCCGCTCCCGCAGCCCCTCCTCACGTGGAGCATAAAGCTCCCCTCCAACAGCAAGGCGCGCCAGAAAACACAAAGGCGCGCCTTACCTCCAAGGCCCCATCCGCAGGGTGACGGTCCAACCCCGAGATTGGCGAGTGAGGTGGATTATGGCCTAAACTCTCTCATTTTGAGAAAAGACCCGTGCCCAGTAGTGGGACAATAATGGGATGACGAGGATGTTTATTCTGGATATGTTCTCAGCAGTATAAAATCACTCAAATCCGTACCACATATGTCTTTTAAGATGGTCAATCGCGGTTTGTCTCCTTACGCACCACTTTGACTCCAATTTTTCTTTTACAATATTTTTAATTGCATGTGTGGGCGACTTTAATGCTATCTGGGGTTGATAATAAATGCCATTCAATTGCCACGTATTCCACATGTTATAATAGTAGTTTTATAGAAAACAGAAAATAAAAAAAACTATATATAAATCAAATTTGGTAATGTCGTATTCTATATCATATTTTTTCATTCACATATTTAACCTTACAATATACTTAGTCATTATCATCTTTTATCCATCCGTCAGTCCTTGTAGGTATTTTTCTAAACATAAGCATTCCCTTAGCGGTACTTAGAGTTTTTTCCTTTTTATTTGTATCCATTATCAGTGGCATAACATTCAAAATGTAACGGCACATAAAATTTCATGTAAAATCGGACTGTACGCTTGTTTTTATAAAACGAACCGGCAACAGATGTCCGGGACAGGTCTTCGGGAAATATTGAAAAACTTCTGAATAAATAAGTACCCGAGGACTTGTTCGCAGAAATTGAGGCTCAGGAATGTTTTTGGTATTGATGGAAAAAAATAGAAGGTATATCTGAAGCGCAGTGCTCTGATAGCGAATTCGTAAAGGGTAATATTTACTGTAAAATTGGTAAAATCCACAACATTGCAATTACCCGACAGCCTCAGGAGGTTAATGTTTTTCGTGAATATGTATGGGAGCAGTGATAGCCTAATGGTTGAAACTTGCCCTCTCAATCGGGAGGCCCGAGATTCAAACTTAGGCACGCATCACTAATATTTCTAAATTGTGTGCGTATAAGAAATCAATTATCACTGCTTTTCGGCGAAGGAAAATATCGCGAGGAAACCTACACACCCGTTCTTTAATAAAAAAAAAAGTTCTCGGAGGAGTCCACCAATTGGCACTTGGCCAGCGCGGTGGCCTATGGCCTAAAACTCTCTCATTCTGGTAGAAGACCCGTATCCAGCAAATCAAATCAAATCAAATCAAATATTTATTTTTATAAGCATAGGTACATATTAAGGGTGGGTAAGCAGTGGGACAATAATGGGTTGTACCCCATATAGATTGGTAATGTACTAAAATCGCATTTTTATATCGAAATTTCATTGAAACTTCTGTACTTCTTTTTACCATCGTTACATACCTATATACCATTGTCACTGAACGTAAAGATCCGGCGAACTCAGATTATTATTAAATTCTAACAGACATTTTAAAACAGCAATTTATTTCGGACTATCTTCAACTTGCAAAATATGTAAAAATGCATCTTCAGTTTTAGCTGACGAATTTTATTTGTAGCGACTTCTTCTTTCCAGTTGGAAAGATTAAACCAAATGTCTATTTAGGTGCGGTTATAGAGAAACTGGTAACACGCGAAATGCATATAGGTGTTCCAATGACAATAGTCATTTACTAATTTCATAACAATTAGCAGAACAAAAACGTGTTTTTAAGAGACTTAAAAAAAACAGGATAATCTGAATTCGACGTTTACTGATTATTACTTCATTACTCCTTCCTGTTGTTCTGCTTGAAAGGCTTCTCTTGTGTGGCAAGAAAAAGATCATTTGAAGTATTTTTCTTCCTTAATTCTTTAATCAACAAAACGAGAACGAAAAATGAATTTGAACTTAATCTTAAAATTTAATTATTTAAAATTGACTTCGTAATCGGTTTTGTTCTTGATAAAATGTCACTTAACTAAGTTTGGAAATCATTTACTGGTAAGGTTATTTTCTAAGATGTATCCAAAAGAAATAAAATTAATGATAAACTCTATAAACGCACCTTGCAAATTGACGTTTATTTCATTTTAATTCAAAATGAATCCTCTTGGCATGCTCCAAATAATTTAACTATCTTTGCAGTAAAAGTTTTCAACTCTTCATAAATCTTTATGGATTTCAAAAACGAGTTATTTCAAACATTTCTACTTGAAATCAGTTTGTAAGCTGTCTTTGGTTATTAACCCGAGTTTTGATTTTAAATTCTACTTTAATAGTTTCAGTAATGTCGTCAAAGTTGGCGAGGATCCAAAATGTACCGCATGCATAAATTTGTAAATTTAAATGTGCACGGTGGCAAGAACGACTTTGTTGAAATTGTACTTTTTTTTCAAAATGTGATAATGAAAAATGGAAGTTCTTGAGTTGTTGAGTAAAATTTCAAAAAGTCGATTGAATGGAAATTGTTTTCTCATTGGACGGTTCGAGGTTCTATTTTAAAATTGTGTACGAATTAGAAGTAACTTATCACAACTTTGCGGTGAAAGAATGCATCCTCATTACATTACCTACAAGATTGAGAGTTCTCCCAGGCGTATGAACTGTACCAATTCGCTCATTGCCACTGTGGTGGGCTATGCCTTAAAAACTTTCTCATTCTGAGAGAAGATCCGCACGCACCAGTGCGATAACACACAACAGAAACAGATGGTTTCTATATTCCTTAACGATATTTGCATGTTTTTATAAAAAATCCCAAAACTGTATAGTATACCGACATTGTGTAAATAGACACTTGTGAATGAAAACCTTATATAAATAAATGGTCCAAGGACTGAACCCTGTGATACACCTACAGCCTATTACTTTATGGAAATTTATCAACCACTCAATTCCATTTAAATACAGATAAATTCTACAAAGCATACTCCTAACGTAATAATATACGAAACTGTCTGAGACGATAATTTGGGTAATGCAAAACTTAAACAATAATGTAAGGAATACATTAGCAACGCTTCGCAGAGATCTCCTTCTCAACTGCAATTATCTCGAACAAACAGAAACTTGCTCCAAGACATTAGCGTATCCGAAATAAGGGTGTGGTTTGAGCAGTGACGAATAACAAGGGTTTATTGAGTAAATAAGGTTAATCCCAGTTCTAAGTTATACTGAAGTTGTCAGTTGTCAGTTGTCTGTTGCTAAGAGAAAATCAATACTAATATTATAAACAGGAAAAGTATTTTGTGAGTTGTATTTTTGTTTCGTCGTTGTCAACCCATTGTTGTCCCACTGCTGGGCAAGGGTCTTGTTTCAGAATGAGAGAGTTATAGGCCGTAGTCCACCGCGCTGGCCAAGTGCAAATCAGCGGACTTCACATACCTCCGAGAACTTTTTTTTAGAACTCTTGGGTATGTAGGTGTCCACGTGATGTTTTTCTTTACCAAAAAACAGTGATAATTAATTTGTAATACGCACATAATTTTAGAAAAATCAGCGGTGCGTACTTGGCTTAGAACCTCGGACCTCCCGATCGAGAGGGCAAGTTTCAACCATTAGGCTATCACTGCTCACTCTGAAAGTTATAATATTAAATAGTGTTTTCTACACTCATAGTCTCACACTCTCAATAGTATTTTTTCTATCTCGCGGGCATCATGGACACACAAAGACGAATACTCAAACGCCCAGGCAGAACTAGAACAGCAGTCTAGATTCATTCTTCAGATGTTCAATTATCTCTCGGGATCAAATCAGTAACTCACTGCTTCTCAGACCGGTATGCGGATCGATTTGCCATATGGGTTGTCGTATTATAAATATTTTATGTAGTTTGACTATGACTTAAAAGATCTTTCATTTGAAATGTCCTATTTGGTTCATGTTATTTGTTCGAATTTTTTTTATACTTGTACAGTAAGCCATGTCGTTGCGTAGTTTGTGTAGCTTTTAAATAAATATAATCTCTCTGATTTTTACTTCAAATGTTTCATGGAAATTTTTATTCTTAAACATTTGGGTTTATATTTATTAAAAATAATATTATATTATATTTATTAAAAATATTAGTTTCTTTTAGGCTGGGACCAAATGATTTACTCTATATGCATTTTATTCGACTGCGACAGAATGAGAGCCGGGAGGTCAGAAAGAGGGTTAGAAGTTGTTTTAAGCGTATGTGTGTTTATTTGTATGGCAGGCACTACAGTCCCAATGGCTTGAAAGATTGTAACTTATGATATAATATCATTAAAACCTTTCCAGTTTGTAGAGTGACATAGAGTATAGATTTAACAAAATGGCGCCTGTAAATTGTAAAAAAGACTGGGGAAAACGCGACATAATACCTGACTGATATTTTAGTTTTAACAGTCTGGCTTTTTTATCTAATCGAAACAGCAACATCGATCGATCGAAACATGCAGTCCACCTAATGGTAAGTGGTCACTGCCTTTCATAGGCATCTGTAAGCAACTTCAAATAGAACATGGATTCTGTGTGAAGTCAATAACACATGCGTTGCTACTCCCGAGTACTATGATGGTCGCCTCATATAGAAGTGTGCTGGCAACCACAACCTTCGATCGAAACGCAATAAATGCTTCACGCTAGAAATAGGTGTCGCGGTGGTACTTCCCCAGTCGAAAGAAAATTGGTTTCATCCAATTCAATCCAAACGAAGAGTGTATTACACGATTTTGGGTTATCGCAGAAATTGATACATTTCAATACTTAACGGTTACTCACGAAATGTGGTTTTTGAATTATTTTACAACTCTTTTTGCTGATATTTCGAATCTATTACACATACCAACACAAATTCCAAACTTATGGCTTTAAGGCTTTACTTATTACTTACATTAGGTAAGCTACACGCGGGAAACATGATATGCAAATGCATATCAAAAGCCTCTCCAGTAGCATCAGTCGTACGTGAATCACATTAATTCCGCTGAAGTTACCGCCATAAATCTACTGCGCTCTTCCTGGTAACATCCTCGAAGTTGTCTTGCGGTGACGTAAGTTCTCACACGAGGCAAAAGACGAGTTAATGTATTCACCACGTATAGGAATAAATTTCTCTTATGACGAAACTGCAATGCCTTTCTAGAATTTGGCAACCTTTACTTTACCTTTTAGACTTCTGTGTCTAAAATAATTGTTTATTTCAGGTAATAAATTTTCATACTAATATTAAAAAGGCCAAAGTTTATGAGTGTGTATGTTTGTTATTTCTTAACGTCTAAACGGCTGGACCGATTTTCATAAAATTTGCTAGGCAGTTTGCTGACACTCTGAATTAACATATAAGCTACTTTTTACTGTGGGAAAATATCTTATTCCCACGGGACAATGGATACATCGATTTTTTTAACACGGGTGAAGCTGCGTCGTTCAACTAGTATTATTATAAAGTCAAAAGTTTGTATGTTTGTTACTCTTTCTCACAAAAACTCCTAGTCGGGTCTCCCTGAAACTTGGCACACAGATAGTCTATGACCTGGATTACCACATAAGATACTGATTCCTTTGGTAAACGTGAACTTGGTAAACGCGAGTGGAGCCGCGGAAATAAGCTAGTTTAAGCTAATTCTGAAGCCTTATCAGTTTCGCGTAGCATAGCCGTCATCATGCCAATCTGACACGCAATGGGTATCAGTCTCAATCCCCAATAAGACAGATTTAAATTTTTGTTCTAAGTCTGGGTGTTTCTGTAATTACCTTTGTGTGTCCAGGATATCCACAAGACTGTAGAAAATCCTAATGTGGGGCTTTAGGTGAAAAAACATTATTATTAAAAAAATAAAAAAACCTTCATTAATAAACTTTAGAAAACTTTTATTAAAGAACCTTCATATGCTTAGATTTCACGATGTTTTCCTTCACTGAAAAACCGGTGATAATTAGTTTCTAATTCGTACAGAATTTTAGAAAAATGTGAACCTAGTACCTAGGATGTGAACCTCGGACCTTACAATCGAGAGGGCATTTCAACGATTTCTACTAAAATAACTAAAATGTAACAATTTCTAATTAACTAAAACACCTCTTGTATGAACGCTAATTTAATTATAGAATGAATCTGCAATAACTAGTTCTGCTCGTATTTACTTGCGGTTCCTCTTGCGGTGGTTTACATTATGGATATCATTTCTCAGTACTTACTAGTAACACTCTATATATTTGACGTTAAATAAAGCCAAATACTACCCACATAATTTACGGTTTTTATCAATTACGTTTTGGCTTTTTTTAATCAGATACAATTAACACGTAGGCCATTTGATGGTTAGTGGTCATCGCCGCCCATGGGCACCTGTAAGCAACTTCAAATAGAACATGGATTCTATTTGAAATCAATCACAGATGCGTTGCTACTCCCGAGGACTATGATGGTCGCCTCATGTAAAAGTGTGCCGGCAACCGCACCCTTCCATCGAAACGCAAAGAATGCTTCACACTAGAAATAGGTGTGGCGGTGATACTTTCCCGGTCGAATTACACTGGTTCTACCACCTCCAAAAGCACCACCAATTTCTTAAATTCATAATACTTTTGCAGAAATAGGCGTGTCGTTAGCAATTCTATCAAAATTTATATTTTAACCTCCGTAAAGAAAGGAGTACAAAGGCGACGCTAGACATAGACCCATTAAGCTTCCGCAAAATCTGTCCCACGACCTCAAAACACGATACAATATTTAGTATCAGTTCCCGACATTAATCAAACTACCGTACATTCACTTACATAACGCGCCACCATTATTTATGGAAGCACTGAAGCAGAAATCATTCTTCCGGAAATTGCTTTAGTGAACGCCAACAAAGAAAATGAAAACCTAAAAATAGGCCACTCGTAACGACAAAGTGGACAGCCAAGACATTTGCAAACGAAGAACTAAAAGGCATTGATAGTAAAAAGATTTTTTAACTTTAAAAAACACGCACGCGTTCTGCACTCATAGCTCCACACTAATATTTTTTCCTGTGTCGTGGGTACCATGGGCACACACAAGACGAATACACAAACACCCAGACCCCGAACATGAACCTAAGCCCATCATTCAGATACCCGTCTGGTCGAGAGTCGAACCCGGAGCCCATTGCGTCTCAGAACGGTATGGTAACCGCTCTGTCACGGGAAACGCCACGAGAAAATCCTAGTATGGGGCTATGAGAGTAGAAAGCGTGTAAAAAAATCTAGTATTTCTAGGGCCTAGAAATAGATGTAGCGGTGGTACTGCCCGAGTTAAACCATATAACATCTTGGGCAAGCATAAATTCTTGTATATATGCTGTATCATTTGCATTAGAATTTAACAAAATCAGCGACAATCCGAATTTTACGGATATATGTTGTCGACTCGAAATCAATGTTTTTTTATGTTTTATTATTTAGATAAGGTTTCAAGTGAGTCTATCGTACCCCTTAACGGACTTGTCAATATGGGACTTTGTCAAAAACGAACTTCCATACAAAAAATTATGCCCGATTTTAACGCTTTCAACCCATTTTTTTCGATAAGAAGAAACCCATGCCTTTTCTCGAAACCAACTCTATCTGTGTGCCCAATTTCATAAAGATCGGTTCAGTTGTTTCGGCGTGAATAAGTGACAGACAGACAGACAGAGTTACTTTCACATTTATAATATTAATTATTAGGGAAGTAGGGATTAGTACGGACTAGCTGTATGTATCCTGCGCGCGTTGCTAAGCCATCACAAAGAAATACACCAGAAACCTTCACGAGCTTAATAAATTATACTAATATTATAAAGGCAAAAGTTTGTGAGTGTGTATGTTTGTTACTTCTTCACGACAGCTGGAGCGATTTTCATACAATTTGGTAAGGAGTTAGCGGACACTTTGGATTAACATATAGGCTACTTTTTACTGTGGAAAAATAAACTCCCACGAGATAAACGATACATCGATTTTCAAACGCGGGCGAAGCTGCGGGGTACAACTAGTAAGTTATAAACATAATTTTAGTTAAGTATATAGTCTTATATAGTAATACATTCCGTATTAAGCTCATAGATTTTGCTAATTTGCTAAAGATCATCACATGATCAAATGAATAGTTTACAATTCTATAGAGGGCATACAGACAAACATTCATTCTTATAAAGATGATTGACGTCACCGAAGTTGAAGCTTTCTTATTTATATGTGCATTCGGATACCATGGACACGAAAAGACAACAAACTGACGTCGATACTCTAATCTGGATTATAGCCTATTGATTAGCAAAATCAAACATAAAGTGTGTTATCGAGTAATAAACATTTTAAAATATTTATTAAATGAGAAGAAGGATACTAATGTTTTTTATGTAATTTTTCGTTTAAGCAATTATTTCAGTATAATATGAGCAGTGATAGCCTAATGGTTGAAACTTGCCCTCTCTATCGGGAGGTCCGAGGTTCAAACCCAGGCACGCCACCACTAATTTATGTACGTATTAGAAATTAATTATAACTACTTTTCGGTTAAGGAAAACACCGTGAGTAAACCTACACACCTGAGAGAAAAAAATGTTCTCGAAGGTGTGTGAAGTCCACCAATTCGTACTTAGCCAGCGCGGTGGACTACGGCCTAAAACTCTCTCATTTCGAGACTGTGCCCAGCAGTGGGACAGTAATGGGTTGACGATATAATATCAGCAGTGGTAAGCCAAAGTGTGTTCTGTTGAGAATGGTGTGGTCAAGGGAACATACTCATACTTATCTGAATCCTTCCGATTTAGTAATTAGGGGTAGCACCTCGTCCCTGTAGTTCCGGTATTGGAATAGGGCAACGGTATCTCCTGCCTGTCGTAAGCGGTGATTAAAAGGGCTTCCGGGGTTGCGGGCGGGAAGAGTGGGAGCTCGAACCGTACGGCCAAGCGACCCCGGGAAGGACGGCGGCATGTGTGGTTGCATTGCTGCCGTAAAAACCAGTAGGTGCGGTGAGCAGTTCACGCCCACCAGCTAAGAGCCTGATGGGGCACACGCTGAGGACACCGGCGGCGGTCAATCGGAGTTCCCGGAGTCCTCTTCGCAGCGTCGAGGTCGGCCACTGGGGGGGTTTTAGTGCGATAAGAATCCTACATAACCCGCGTCGCTCCCACGACGTCGGGTACTTTTTGAAAGTTTCCCCCTCGAAAACAAAAAAACAAAAAAAAAAGGCCCAGTCACCCATCTGTGAGGAGCCCGATGGGGCAACGCGCTCAGAGGACTCCGGTTGCGTTCCTTTGGAGATCCCGGAGTCCTCTTTGTAGCGCCGAGGACGGTCACCGGGAGGGTTTTAATGCCGTGGAAATCCCACATAACCCTGCGTCGCCCCCACGGCATCGGGTACCTTTTGAAGGAGAAATAAAAGGGGTAGCACCTGCGTCTAATATCAGGTAAAATCCATTTCATTTGGGCCTGATTCGATATTCTTGAGCAGTAGTTACATATCATCAGGTGGACACGCTCGTTTGGAACTACTAAATGATAAAAAAAGACTTCCAAATTGTAAAATTGATCCAGGATACTTCATGAAGTATTTGATATTTGTTCTACGTTTTGAGAATGACGTAGCATAGTAAGGTCACGGCTGTACAAGTTTAAAAATACCCTGTTTCACTTAGAAATCCTGGCTCTTATTTCCAGTGCAGTTGAAAGGTCTCAACGGGCGTATTTATTTATTCCGGCGAGAACGTAGACTCCATTAGTTGATTACATGGGGACCTGCTAATTTAATGTATCTTGGAAACGGTGCTAGGACCTGTGGCTGCTTGGCAATAAGATAAATTGTTTCGAGAAATCGTTGCTTGCTTTTCGAATGGTTATTGGTAAGATTGCTGGAATCTATTCTATTTCGAGTATTTTTTCACATCTAAAACAGGTTTATGTCACTGGGATACTTTTTCTGCGAACTTTAAGAAGTGCAGCTACTACTATTTTAATTTTTTTTAAATAAGTTGTATATTATAAATTAATTTTTAATTTAGGCCATATGCCCCATGGCCATATGTAAGCAACTTCATATAAAACATAGGTCCTATCGATGCGTTGGGATGCGTTGCTAAATCGTCGTCTCATAAATGTGTGCCGGCCTATGGACACACTGCACCAAAACCCCCCGGTGGCCGTCCTCAGGGTTGCGTGGAGGACTCCGGGATCTCCAATGAAACACAACCGGAGACCTCCGAGCGCGATGCCCCCTTTGGGCTCTTCCCAGTGAGCATTGCACACACTGCGCCTCATGGTGTTTACGACAGCATGTGTGGATGGATGGGTCGAGCTCCCACTCTTAGCGCCCGCAACACCAGAAGCCCCTTTCAGTCGCCTCTTACGACAGGCAGGGGATGCCGTAGCCGTATTCTGATCCCGGAACTACAGGGATAAAACGAGAATAACCTAGTATATTATAATTTCTATTTAAATGTATTTCATGATTGTAGTACTTAATTTCCCTTTTCTGTTAAGACAGTTTGTTTTTTATAATTTAGCTTAATATTTTTGTAGAAGGTAAACAGGATATTATTTCAAACAAACAAACAAACAAACAAACAGCTTTATTCAGTTAATGCAACATATAATTCGCTGAGTGTATTTTAATCTTTTAAATGATATTCGCTTTGAAGTCCCTCTAAAATTGCAGAAAATTAATATGATACCCGTTTATTTATATGAAGCTTAATTAATTAGTGTACATTCCACAGTAATTGAACAAACGATTGATCAAAGGAACTTCCCGCCGTTTGCAAAGACGTATGTGGCATTGAACTGACAACACTATGTTAGTATGTAATTGTAACACTCGTTTTTGTTTTTATCACTACATAGTAAAAACAAAGTCTTCTCGCTGTGTGTCCCTATGTATGCTTAGATCTTTAAAACTGCGCTACGGATTTTAATGCAGTTTTTTTTAACAGATAGAGTGATTCAAGAGGAAGGGCTTTTATGTACAATACATGCATAATACATGTAGGAACACTGATAATTTTAGATCTTCGATTTTTGGGGGTAACGAAGTTCGCCGGGTCAACTAGTACATAAATCGATGTACGTATCTGTTCATAAGGAATCTTTTCTAAAGTTTGATAAATAAAGTGCATAATTTATTTAAGCGATTTTACTTATATTTTAACTAATAACTGTACAAATAATTAAAGACACAATTTTATCCAAAAAAGTCTAAATTCGAAAACTTTTAAATAGAAGATTGTGGGAAAAATGAGTGTGGAAATCTGAAGTGAAGTTTTTCGAGGTGGTAGAACCAGTGTAGTTCGACCGGGGAGATACTACCGCCACATCTGTTTCTAGCGTGAAGCATTCCTGCGTTTCGTTGGAAGGGTTTGGTTGCCGGCACACTTTCACATGAGGCGACCATCATAGTCCTCGGGAGTAGCAACGCATCTGTGATTGACTTCAGATGGAACCCATGTTCTGTATATAGTTGATTACAGATGTCCATGGGCGGCAGTGACCACTTACCATTATGTTCGTTTGCTGTTTCAATCAGATAAAAAAAGGTGTACTAAATAATGCTACACAGCAATTAGTAGCGAGTTTTTATGTGACACGTGACATTCGATACACCCTCTAATTATAGCATCTGTCAAGGAAACCTATCAAAGGCCTGATCAAAGGGGTAGAACCTTGAGTGTCATTGGCATTGGGTCCTTATAGTGATCAAAGTGCATACCACAAAATTACATTAAACCAATAAACATGGTATGCCTACGTATGTGCAAACATTTCTAAGTGACGTCTCCTCAAATTTGACTCTGTACATTTTATTTTACCTATAAAATATTATTTTTACACAGGGATGTGCCTATAAAGATTTCCGATAATAGTGCTTTTAAAACTTACCATGGCCTATAGTTGTACATTTTTTCACTTTGGTTTATTTGAAAACAAAGTACCTACAATCAATTGAGTTATGGTAATGTAGAATAATACAATAGGTCATTTTATAAGGATGTAAATTTTTCATAACTTGTCTGTATTCCCGAGATCCCGGTACAAATAAAATGAATTCAAGGTCAGCGAAATTCAATACGTCTTTGTGTGCGAGTACGGCTTGGCTGACGAAAGAGATTGACACAGCTCACGTCATTGAGCAACGCTGTCACGTTTCAACAGCAATAACTCACCAGCAATAACCAGCACGTCAATGAGTGCGAGCGGCGATGCTGGCGATGCTGCGGGCTCGTCTCAGCGGAAGTCGTCGAGCAACGCCGCGCGTGCTGTCACGTTTATCCACGAGTAATCCTGGGATCTTGGGATTGCTCAAAATCTTGAGACCTCGGAATGAAGCAAAAACCTGTCTTTTTTAAAGTTATCGATCTTATCTTGTAGCAATAACTCACTAGCAATAACCAGCACGTCAATGAGCGCGAGCACGGCAAGGCTGGCGATGCTGGCGGGCTCGTCCCAGCGCACGTCGCCGAGCAACGCCGCGCGTTTCGTCACGATTCTCCGCAACTAATCTAAAATGGTATTCATCGGATTACGTAGTAATAACTCACCAGCAATAACCAGCACGTCAATGAGCGCGAGCACGGCAAGGCTGGCGATGCTGGCGGGCTCGTCCCAGCGCACGTCGTCGAGCAACGCCGCGCATGCTGTCACGTTTAGCGCGCGCATTATACGCGCGACGCCGCAACAGCGCGCGCGGGCACGCGCGCATCGCCTGTGACGCGTCACGGGCGCATCGTTGACGGCTGGAAAGAAACGTGGTTGTATAAAAATTGAGCCAAATCGTCCAAAAATGTTGAGACATAAACATATAAAAAATGTGTGCGTATACTAGCGTACACTCGTAAGAAGTGAAACTTCTTTATGACGTTATTTTTCAAAAATAATTTACTATATGCAACTTTACAGAAGTTGGTTAAATAAAGTTAAATTAGATAGAGTTTAATAAAAGGCTTTTATTAAACTTTATCTAATAATCTAATCTATAATAATCTATCTAATATCACGCGTGGTAGGGATAAGAAAAAGATGGCGTGTAACGGAAAAAAAAGCTGGCGCGTAACGAAAAAATGTTACACTAAATTTTTTCCAACCCCGATAAAGAAGTTTCACTTCAATAAAAAGAACCATAAAATATTTTTGATATACATAATTAAATATACATATAGCGCTTTGTCTGGGCAAGATCCGCAACATTTTCTCTTTGAATTGCTGTAATTCACATTGCAATCGTACTTAACGGTAAGCGTTAACAAACATAAAAAAATACGCTTTCTACACTCATATCCCGATTTGGATTTTTTCCTGTGTCGTGGGTAACACAATGGACACATGGAAAATGAATCTAAACTCATCGTTCAGATACCTGTCTGGCCGGGAATCAAACCCGGGCCCAATTATGCGTCAGATTGGTATGGTAACCGCTCCGCCACGCGGGTTGTCACGGGTTGACAGAAAGGTATTTGTCATAAACTTTATGAAAAACAACTTTCTGTCACAATTTCGTGTTTATTTATAGCCAGTGACCCATTAGCATAAAAAACAGTGTCAAAATGGTGTTAAGTCAAATATGACCAGATTGTGTGATTCCAAACAGTTTTCGTGCGGACTCAGTCGTCCAAATGATAGCATTATGTACATAGGCATAAAACGGTGTGTGTTGCAATGTATCGGATCTAGCGTTTTATAGGATCATACTAATATTATAAAGGCGAAAGTTTGTGAGTGTGTATGTTTGTTACTTCTTAACGTATAAACGGCTGGAGCGATTTTTATTAAATTGGTCAGGGAGTCAGCTGACACTCTGGATTAACATATAGGCTACTTTTAACTTTGACAAAATATCTTATTCCCACGGGAGAATTGATACATCGTTGTTTTTAATGCGGACGAAACTGTCTAATACATATAAAATAAATGTCTGTTTGTCCTTTATATACAAGAAAACTATGTATTTGTATTGTGATGATCTTTAGTGAAGTTGTTGTTGTATATCCCACGACGGTTTCTGTTGTTTTTTTTTGGCGGCGTAGCAACACGCGCAGTGTGCGATGAGGCATTCGATGAATCCTTGATAATTGTAGTCTTTAAAAATAAATCTAGTAATATTCCTTAATTTCAGGATAAGAAAGTTTAAACGCTAGACAATTGCCAATTGTGTATTTATGGGCCTTATGCAATCGTTATTGTTTGAAAACCGCATGATACATATATAGGCAGGGTGGCCTACCCTATATCAGTCATGGTAGCATTCACGTAGCGTAGCGTAAGAATTAGGAGATATTTACGACACTGATTTAGTCACTATTACACTTTATGGAATTATCATTTGGAATAACGTATAACTGGTATTAAAAAGAACAACGCTCCGATGAGCGGTGTAAGCGGCAACACGTTTAAAAAAGTTATTTCCCAACTAACTCGGTCGATCCACTTCTATGCGATCCGATCGCACGACATAATTTACGTCTACCCGCTCAGTGTTGCGTAAAGAGAAGGCAGGAGCTACCCTCACTTATCTATGTTAATAGATTACGAACAATAAAACTAAATGGCATTAATCATGAAATGTACTTAGATTTCCCGTCAACCACCGAAGTTTTTGTCACAATTTTGTGTTTATTTATAGCCATAGTGAGCCATTAGCGTAGAAACCGGTGTCAATGTGGTGTCAAGTTAAACATGGCCAGATTGTGTGAGTCCGAACAGTTTTCGTGCGGGCTTAGCCGTGCAATTGATAGCATTCTGTACATAGATAGACATAAAACGGTGTGCGGTGTAATGTAGCGGAACTAGCGTTTATAGGAAACCATTTTATTATATTCTTAGCTACTGTACGAAACGTACCTTTGTTAATTGTAGCCTTTAGAATTAGAATTAGAAATCTTGATTAATTATAGACATCTTAGAATAAGAAAGTTTAAAGAATTGATAATTGTCAATTGTAGTTTGGTAGACTTTACTCTCGTATACTACCTATATGAGGATTTTCTCTTAATATTTCTTTCACTGTGAAATATAGTGACGATTATTTGCTTATAAGCACATAACTAGAGGATAATAATAATAATTTGTTTAGTAGCTTCTTAAATCCTGTCGAATATCAACATTTTCATTTCCGTGAACATTAAATGTTCTGCTAGTTTTGTTCCTATTTTTTATGAAATAAAAGAAAGGAACACAATATCTCTCGAATTATAATGTAGCGGCAGTGCAAGTACCGCACAATATTTATATTCTTACTACCCCCGGCTACGGTAACAATGACTTGCATCAAGTACCAACATTATATTTATTATGCAACTACCCCGGCTATGGTTACAATGATGTTTTGATTTCTTCCGAAGGGGAAACCATATAAAGACGTTCTGAATAATTTGTTTTCGAAACAAGAAACAACTTCATCGTCGGCAAAATATCTTCAGCTTCAAGATTATCCATATAATCTTCATCACGCAGCATCATCGCCGGAACTCGCCGCCGCTTTCCTGGAGCACTCGCCGCCGCTGAGAGATGTCCACACGTCGCCGCCGCCGATCCGAGGATGCGCGCGCTAGCAACCCGCGCTATATTTATAGCAAGCCGGCAGCACAAGCGAGACGGCCTAGATTTCTATTTCTTTCTAACATTTCTTGTAACTACCTTATCTATTATTTACATTTTTATTTATTCATTATTTATAATATTATTTACTTAGTTACATAAGAATTATTGGTAAAAATTCCTGTTATTTTATTGGTTTTCATAATTAATTAAGTCTTTATTGGTCAATCAAAATTGTAGCCGGGAATATAAATATAGGGTGCCTTCCTCAATAAAGCATTCCATTCTCAAGCCTCAACCTTCTGAACAACCAGTAGTTTTATTCAACCGCCACTACAATACCTGGAGTCAGTAGGACACCACTACACCCTACAGTGGTGATCCTACAGTGGTGACCCCGAGCTCGAACACCGAGGACCCCGTTCTGGAACACCGAGGAAGCTCTGCAACAATCCAGCGAGGAAGCTCTGCAACAATCCAGCGAGGAAGCTCTGCAACAATCCAGCGAGGAAGCTCTGCAGCAATCCAGCGAGGAAGCTCTGAAGAATTTTGAAGATCAATCCCTGCAAGAAATCAGTGTAACCTATTGCCGTCACTATGGAGGAATCCATAAAGAAACATCTTGTAGAAGAAATTAAGAAGCTATCATCCGAAGTTGCCGCGCTGAAAGCATCGCAGGAAACCAATTTGAATCAGTACAACACGCAAAATCACCATCACAGAAGACCACCCTATCGTCGCAGCCGTTCTACAAGTCGAAGTCGTTCAAGCTCAAGAAATTCTCTTTATTGCTACTACCATCGTCGTTTCGGTCATGAAGCAAGAAAATGCACATCTCCATGCTCATTCAAAACTGAAAACATGAAGACGAAGTCGGAAAACTAACTTCCACGCTCGATGCGACGGGATCTGGCGTCACGGAAAAATCCTACCGTCTATTTGTGTCCGACAAGCGAAGCAACCTCAATTTTTTGATCGACACTGGAGCGAACATCTCAGTTATTCCGCCGCAACAGAAGATGAAGCCACTGGAATTCAAACTCTATGCCGCAAACAATACAGAAATTCCAACATACGGAGAGAAGACAATGGAACTCGATTTAAATCTACGTCGACCATTCAAATGGAAGTTTATCATCGCGAAAGTCAGTAAACCTATAATCGGTGCTGATTTTCTAACGCATCACCAACTAGTTGTCGACATTAAGAATCGCAAGATCATCGATGGGAAGACCAATCTTTCGTGTAACTCGTTTGTACAAGCAACAAACCTTCCTACTATAAGAAGTATAGACGTCGAACAGCCATATCATAAGCTACTAGCTGAATTTCCCGGAATAACAAGATTAACTTCAATGAAGCTCACACCGAAGCACAACGTGGAACACTTCATTGAAACAACCGGCCCACCACTTCATTGTCGCGCACGTCCAATCGCACCACACCGCTACGAGCAAGTCCGAAGGGAATTCGAGAACATGATAGAACAAGGATTATGCCGCCCAAGCAAAAGCCCTTGGTCATCACCACTTCACGTCGTACCCAAGAAGAATGGTGAACTACGAGTTTGTGGAGACTACAGAAGACTCAACTCTGTTACAACTCCTGACCGCTACCCAATACCGCGAGTCAAGGACTTCACTCATCATCTGTCGGACAAGAAGATATTCTCCACAATCGATCTCAACAGAGCCTACCAACAAATTAAAGTACGCGATGAAGACATAGACAAGACTGCAATAATCACACCTATGGGATTATTTGAATTTCCACGAATGACACCTGGATTGAAGAACGCAGGTCAAACCTTCCAAAGATTCATACACGAAGTACTTCAAGGACTCGATTTCGTATTCGCATTCATCGACGATCTTCTAGTTGCAAGCCCAGATGAAGAAACTCATAAGAAGCATCTACGTATTATTCTACATCGACTAGAAGAAAATGGAATCACTATCAACCCATCAAAATGCATATTTGGACAACAAGAAGTTCAATTTCTAGGTTTCACCGTTAGTAAGGAGGGAATCAAACCGCCTGCAGAAAAAGTCCGAGCAATTGTCGATTACGCCAAACCACAAACAATTGAAGAACTCAGAAGATTTCTTGGAATGTTAAATTTCTATAGAGAACACATTCCGAATGCATCCGAAATACAAGCACCGCTTCACGCCTACCTTCATAATACAAAGAAAAAAGATAGAACTATAATCGAATGGAACGATGACGCCACGAAGGCATTCGAAGCTTGTAAAGTCGCGATTCAAAATGCAGCTTTACTCGCTCACCCATCACATGAAGCAACACTTGCTATCTTCAGCGACGCATCTGATAACTCAGCGGGAGCCGTACTTCAACAACACATTAATGGAAAATGGCAACCACTTGGCTATTTTTCGAAGAAATTCTCCGATGCACAACGCAACTACAGTACATTCGACCGAGAGCTACTTGCTATCTACATGGCTATTAAGCACTTCAGAAAAACTTTCGAGGGAAGAAACCTGATAGTTTTCACCGACCACAAGCCATTGACTTATGTACTTCAGAAGAAACCATCAACATCGGAAACACCACGTCGTGCAAGACAACTAATTTTTATCAGTGAATTCACAACTGATATTCGTCATGTCAGTGGGAAAGACAACTTAGTCGCCGACGCACTCAGTCGCACACGGATCGACAGTGTATCATGTCCAACGACAATCGACTATTGCAAGATAGCAGAAGCGCAAGACAGAGATAGAGATACGATCAAGCAACTATCGAACCAAAATAACTTATCTATCAAGCAAGTTATTTTACCGATGTCACATCTACCTATCTATTGTGAAGCTTCAACATCTACTATGCGTCCATACCTACCTGAAGAATGTCGTCGTGAAGCATTCAACGCTCTTCACAACATTAGTCACCCAGGCGTCAGAACAACAAAGAAGCTCATTACAGAAAGATTCTTTTGGCCTTCAATGCAAGTTGATGTCGGAAACTGGACGAAGCAATGTCTACAATGTCAAACATGCAAAGTACAAAGACATACATCAAGCAGCCCATCTTCATTTCCACCATCGGATCGATTCGAACATCTACACATCGATATTGTCGGACCACTACCTACTTCACCTCAAGGATATCGATACCTCGTTACGATGATCGATAGAACAACGAGATGGCCTGAAGCAATACCTACAGATGACACTTCAGCAGAATCTGTTTCGAGAATTGTCTACGAAAATTGGATTACTCGATTCGGTTCACCAAAGATAATTACAACCGATCAAGGAAGAAACTTCGAAAGCAATCTCTTCAAAAAATTACTTCAAACAATGGGTATTGAGAAGACTAGGACAACGCCGTTTCATCCATCTTGCAATGGAATCTTAGAGAGGATGCACAGATCGCTCAAAAATTCTATCAAAACTCGTCTATCTGAACATAAAACGTGGATTGATGAGTTACCTACAGTATTAATGGGTCTACGAGCAGCACCTCGCACAGATACTGGTATTAGCGCCGCACAACTCACATACGGATGCAGCCTACGTCTACCATGCGATTTCTTCACTTCAACATCAATAAACAACCAAGAGATGGACACCGATTACGTCAATCGACTTCAAGAATCGATTCGCAATGTATCGCATCAAATAACTTTGCACAGAAATAAGAAGCCGATATTCATCCATCAAGACCTACGGAACTGCAAAGAAGTTTTTATTCGCAACGACGCTGTAAGGAAACCATTCCAACCTACATACGACGGACCGTATAAAGTCCTAGAGCGAGATAGCAAGACTTTCAAGTTGGAATTACCCGGCCACAGATCATCCGTTATCTCAATCGACCGACTCAAGCCTGCTTATACTATCAATGAGGATACTTCGGAAGACCTACAGGTACCATCACGTCACCCACCAGAGAGGAAGCAAGACAGCCCATCAACACCTACATCAAATCAAAGAAAATCTATCTTGAAGACTACAAGATATGGGCGAGCCGTCAAGCCTCCGGTACGCTTTCGCTAGGGGGAGAGTACTGTAGCGGCAGTGCAAGTACCGCACAATATTTATATTCTTACTACCCCCGGCTACGGTAACAATGACTTGCATCAAGTACCAACATTATATTTATTATGCAACTACCCCGGCTATGGTTACAATGATGTTTTGATTTCTTCCGAAGGGGAAACCATATAAAGACGTTCTGAATAATTTGTTTTCGAAACAAGAAACAACTTCATCGTCGGCAAAATATCTTCAGCTTCAAGATTATCCATATAATCTTCATCACGCAGCATCATCGCCGGAACTCGCCGCCGCTTTCCTGGAGCACTCGCCGCCGCTGAGAGATGTCCACACGTCGCCGCCGCCGATCCGAGGATGCGCGCGCTATTTTTTTTTTTTTTTTTTTTTTTTGGCAAATGTGTAGTTACTGTTGGCCCTAGTGGCCTTTACAGCTTCACCGAGTTTATTTAAGGCGAGCCTAAAGCTCTAGCCGGGACAAGAAGACTTTGGGCTGGAAGGGAGGGATAGCTTTGGTCCCCGTTTCCGGTTTCCTCGACCTTCCTCCTTCACTAGAGGGAGGGACGGTTCCGGACCCGGCTAATGCCGACGTCCTGGCCTTCCACCTCTGGTTAAATAGGGATTGCGGCTGACCTAAGGGCACCTCCTGTGAGGTACGGACCTCGGCTTAGGTCAGTTGCGCTAATGTGGGGCACTGGCGATGCACGACCGATCACGCGGGGATACCTTGTGACGGTTGTGCTGTAATGGGGTCCTCGTCTCCGCCGGCGGGGACGGTGTGTGTAGAATCTGTTGTTGTTGAGTATGTGTAAGGGGCGGGGAGGGGGTTCTCCTTGCCGATGGGCGATATTTGCAGTGATCTTATCATCAGGATAGTCTAGGACATGTTTTGGGCGTCTATGTAGAGCGGGTGCATCCTTATCAGGGATGTACCTAGCTGCATTGACCACAAGCTGATTGGGATGGTTTTCAGCTGTTTCAAAATAGCTTTTAGAAAGCTGCTTCATGTATTGAGCGATGGTGGGCAGCTCAAGATCTTTATGGAGGTCTACATTGCGCACGTACCACGGGCAGCCCGTGGCCATTCGTAAGAATCGATTCTGAAGCTTTTGGTATCTGTCAATGAGCCTTACATGTGCGAAGACTACACTGGCGTAAGTCATAATGGGCCTAACGCAAGCTTTGTAAAGGGTCACTTTATGACGAAGTGCCATTTTACTCTTCTTGCCTAACATATGATACAGTCGTCCTAGTACGAAAGCGGCTCTGTCTCTCGTTATTTTGATGTGCTGAGCGAAGGTTAACCTATTGTCTAGTGTGACACCTAGGTATTTAGCTGACTTAGCCCAAGGGATGGGCTTACCGAAGAGCGATACTTGTTTTAGAATCTGTCGGGTTCTGTGGGAGCAGTCCTTTTTACCCGAGAGGTAGTAAGCCCTTCTGGCGAAGTGGACCGCTTGACTTTTATCGGGATTTACCTCTATTCTCCATTTCCTAAACCATTCGCCTAAAGCGGTAGCCGCGGATTGGAGCTTTGAGGTGACAATTGAGGGTTTTGGGTGAGTGTAGTAGAGAGCGGTGTCATCCGCAAATAGAGCTAGTTCCACGTTTGGGTGGCGAGGGACATCGCTTGTATAAAGCGTATACAGAAGTGGGGATAAGGCGGAGCCCTGGGGAACTCCAGCTCTTAATGAGCGAGGGGATGAGCGTGTGCCATCGACTCTGTAGCGGAATCGGCGATTTGATAAAAAGTCTCGTATGATGTTCACGAGCCTATCCGGCACTCCAAATTGGTAAAGCTTATAAAGCAAGCCTTTGTGCCAGACTTTATCAAACGCCTTAGCTACATCGAAGAAGAGAGCACCCGTGCCCCTAGATCTTTTTCTATTTAACCCTACGAGGATGTGCTCCGTGAGGCGGTGCACCTGTTGTACGCAGGAGTGCTGGGCTCTAAAGCCAAACTGCTCATCTAGAAGTAAATTTTTAGACTGGACGACCGCTCTGAGTCGGTTCAGAAGTAACTTTTCATAGATTTTCCCTAACGTGTTCAGGAGGCTAATGGGACGGTAGCTCGAAGGCATTGTTCTCGGTTTGCCGGGCTTTGGGATTCCTATAACATCCGCTTCCTTCCAGGCGTCTGGAAATGAGCAGTTGGATAGGAGGGCGTTGAATATTGCCACTAGAAGTCCTAATAAAAATGGAGGAAGACGTTTTACCACCTTATTGGTAATTCCGTCTGGGCCTGGAGCCTTTCTGACATGCATGTCTTTAATAACTGCTTGCACTTCATCTAACGTTATTGGCGATAGTGGAGGGTCGGTTGGCGGGCGGCCAGACCGATCCTCGACTTCACCTTCGACTAGGGCGATGTGTGATTGGTCTGTAGGTTGTGTACTTGGGGTACATTGGCTCTCTAGACTGTCAGCCAGGTATTCGGCTTTTTCCGAGTCATCGAACGCTGGTGGTAAGTTCGGTCTAGTCAATGGAGGCATTGACACTACAGTCTCTGATCGGAGCGATCTCGCCAGATTCCAGTAAGCCTGGTGGGATGGCGAGATTGCTTCAACCAGCGAACCCCAATTGTTATTCCGCATCTCGTTTATGCTTTCCTTTACTTTCTTTTGGTAGAAGTTTAACGTCCTACGGTTTACAGGAGAGGGAAAGTGATCATATTTTCGGGTGGCAGCATTTTTAGCTGTAATGAGGGATTTTATTTCGTCAGGGAGTTCGAAGCGTCGATCGCTCGCCGCCTTTACGTCCCGTGTCGATTTGTCTGTAGCAGTCCGTATGTGATTTGTCAGGGAGCTAATGGCAAGGTTGGCATCCTGTGTTGTGGCAATGATTTGAGGCATCGTGAGTAGGTCTGTTGAGTCCTGGGAGCCTAAATTTTTGTCCAGTTTGCGCCAGTCGATGATGCGACTGGTCCTTTGGAGAGGGTTATGAGTAGTGCCTAGGCTGAGTAGAACTGGACGATGGTCCGAGTCCAACTCGTGTAGGACCTCAATGTTGCGAAGTTGGAGGGTAACGTTCTTAAGAAGCGTTATATCTAGGACGTCTGGGCTGTGGTGTGGTTGTTCCCCTGGCGGGAATCTAGTTGGAGTGAGGGGAGCTATAATTTCAAACTGTAGTTTGTCAGTAAGTTTGTCTAGGCGGGTGCCATTCGTATTAACGCGAAGTGAGTTCCACCTAGGGTGTTTGCAATTGAAGTCCCCGGCCAGAATGACCGAGTCTCCCATGCTAAATAATGCCCTGAGGTCGGTTTCAA
Organism: Spicauda simplicius; assembly: GCA_949699795.1. Classification (NCBI taxonomy): domain Eukaryota; kingdom Metazoa; phylum Arthropoda; class Insecta; order Lepidoptera; family Hesperiidae; genus Spicauda; species Spicauda simplicius. The sequence goes on from OX453079.1 coordinate 14,585,464, forward strand.
GGAGTGATTTCCCCGGGGGGAGATATACTGAAGCTACGATGATGGGCTGGTGTCCTGTCATTGCCACGTGACACACTGATGCTTCTATATTAGTAAGAGCCGGAGGATCTATTGGGGTGCAGTGCAGGGACCTCCTATGATAGATCAGAGTGCCGCCGAGTCTCGACGTCACTCTGTCGTTGCGTATGATATTGTAGTTCGCGATTTTTGGATCGCTTACGCTTGGTTTTAGAAAGGTCTCCTGGACTAACATTATATCTACTTGGTGAACGGTTAGGAAAGCGCGCACGAGATCGGTTTGGGGTTTGAGGCCATTTGCGTTGTAATACGCTATGGCCAGAGAGCGGGGTTTTACCCTGCTGGTGAGGTGTTCCCTAATTGTGTTATCCATGTTATGGGGAGGCGAATGTGGTTTTGGATTGCCACATGGCGTCCAAAAGGGGGAAGTGCTCGCAAGCTGCGATCATCATTGCTTGGGGTGAGGTTGCTGCTCTAAGCTTAGTCGCTAGGAGCTTAAGTTCTCCGAAATCTATGGCCTGCAAAAAGGCCCCGATAGTTTGGAAGTCCTCCGCGACCAGTGAATGCTGATTTTGGGGGACCAGGATTGCCTTAGGGGCGACGTGTATGAGTGGCCTTGGGGCTGCCGTGACTTTGGGGGCCTGAGGGACCAGAGGGGCCTGTTTTTGTGCCACCATCGAGGGAGGCTTAACCCACGCATTAGAAACTGGTGGGGCTGGTACCGGGAGGGTTTTGGTTGTAGGGGCAGAGGGAGTTTTCCCTGAAGTAGAGTTTTTTGAGGGAGGCGGGGGGGCCTTTTTGGCGGATTTCCTACGGGGGGCTCTGGGGCACCCTCTATAACTGGCTGGGTGGCCTTGGTTTTCACACAAGACGCAGCTAGGCGGATCGGCACAGTCCTTTGGACGTGGGCAATCGCATGTGGCGTGATCGCCTAGGCATTTCACGCATCGTGCACGTGCGAAACAGTTTATGGCGGAGTGGCCGTATAGTTGGCAGCGATGGCACTGCGAGGGACCTATACGGGTTCGAGGCGCCTCAATGGCTATGCCTGAGAGTAGGCAGATGGTTTTAATGGCGAAGATTTTCTTCGCCTCGACGGAGTGCGGCAGAATTACAAGGACCATGTCATATGGTTTCCGCTGTCGATTATACATGCGGTATACCTCCTTAACGGGAAGGCCCTGAGATTTGAGGTCATTAGTGATAACCTCGAGTTCGAGTTCTTTGGGTAGTCCCTTAATTACTACCCTTAGCACTTTTTCACTCTCCAGTGCGTAGGTGTGATAACCTATCGCCTGCGAGAAAAGGAATTTAGTGAGCCTCCTGTGGTCAGACTCAGAGGGAACCGTGACGCGGATGGCGTGGACAGTGGAGCGGGCTGAAATGAAGCCTATGTTTTGCGTGTGCATGACACGCGAAATGTAGTTCCACTTGGACTTATCCCTAATAAAAATCGGGGGTGGGATCTGTTTTTTGGGGCCATCTTGGCCAGAAGACTGAGATTCGGCAGTCTCTGCCTCTGGGATCGAGGGCTTTTTGTTAGGTGGGGGGGTAGCGGTGGCTTTCGCCTTCCGCTTTTTTCGTGTCTTTACGGGCTCGAAACCATCCGATTCCGAGTCCGCGGCATCCGAGCATTCCTGGAGGCTAGTTTCCGATTCGGAAAACTTAGCGTATTCCTCCTCCATCGGTGCTACCGGTGAAGGAGGAGCGGGGCTCGGAGATCTTTGGGGAGATTTTGGGCTCAACATGTTGATATTTTGTTGGGCAAGTTGCCGGTAATAGTCGTTAAGAGCGGTGGGGAAGCTAACCTTGAGGAAAGCTTCCAGGTCCGTAATTGGAGGACGTGCCATGATGGCACAGTGGGTTGGTTTGTTCCTCCCTGCCTAGGCAGGGAGGTGTGTGCCTAAGATGTGGCCCTAGCGACTCGATCTGGTGGATCGGGGTGAGTGCCTAATACTAGGACTTACGTGTGGGCGGCGTGAGGGTTGAAAAACCCGCACTGACGAGCTGCTTGCTCTGGGCTGAGCCTCAGACGAGCAGACTACACTATTATAACAACGAAGACACAAACACTGCACTGCACACACTATACACTGCACCCCGGGGTACGGCGTAATTTGCACAACACAGCACTCGCGTTACACTTTACCGTGCCAGGTAGCACGGAAGGGTCGACCCACGCGGCGCGCAGGTAGACGATGACGCATCAAGCGCGTGCGGGCGCACAGGAATGCGGATGACGCACGGGCGTTATCTAGCGATGACTCACGGCGAGGACGGACGCGCAGGGACACGACCGTACGCGACGAGAGCCGGAGCGAGGATGATGCGCGCGCTAGCAACCCGCGCTATATTTATAGCAAGCCGGCAGCACAAGCGAGACGGCCTAGATTTCTATTTCTTTCTAACATTTCTTGTAACTACCTTATCTATTATTTACATTTTTATTTATTCATTATTTATAATATTATTTACTTAGTTACATAAGAATTATTGGTAAAAATTCCTGTTATTTTATTGGTTTTCATAATTAATTAAGTCTTTATTGGTCAATCAAAATTGTAGCCGGGAATATAAATATAGGGTGCCTTCCTCAATAAAGCATTCCATTCTCAAGCCTCAACCTTCTGAACAACCAGTAGTTTTATTCAACCGCCACTACAATACCTGGAGTCAGTAGGACACCACTACACCCTACAGTGGTGATCCTACAATAATAATTATAATTATATTATTATTATATTCATTTTTATAAATAAAACGTGGACCGCATACTTGTTGTTACGATTTTTATAAAATAAGAAACAAACGCCATAACTCGCCATTCGCTTATGCCTTGCACACCTAGGCCTACGATCAGTCCGCTAATTAACTGTCCCAGGCCTCTCGGGGGCTTTGTTTAGCTCTCTAATTGCTTTACGAAACTTCTGTTTTAGCTCGTATGAATAATTGGCGAGCTACGCGTTCGAGTCCCGGCGTAAGCCAGATGTGTTTGGATACTGCATTAGGGTTTTAACATTTAAACTTATGTATTATCTTGTATCTGTGATATATTGTTGATACCTGTTTAAGTAATTACCCTATTGCGTCCGAAGGAGAGTTCTGTTTTTCGAGCGCATGTATCTATGTCCGCTTATTTGGCACGTGCTCTCTCTCATCAACCCATTATTGGCCCACTGCTGGACACGGGTCTTCTCTCAGAATGAGAGAGTTTAGGCCATAGTCCACCGCGCTGACCAAGTGCGAATTGGTGGACTTCACACACCTCCGAGAACTTTTTTTTAAGAACTTTCGGGTGTGTAGATTTCACGATGTTTTCCTTCACAGAATAGCAGTGATAATTAATTTCTAATGCACACATAAACCAGTGTGTTCCTGGGTTTAAACCTCGGACCTCCCGATCAAGAGAGCAAGTTTCAACCATTAGGCTATCACTGCTCATTTGACACGCGCTACAGCCCAGTAAGCTTGGCGGATTGTAGTACAATATCATTTGAAACGACTCTGTTGTGTGACTTTAGGCTAGGCTCTTATAATTTTTAGATTATAATACCTAAATAGAGTATTACAAACATATTATTATAATGCATATATTGACTATAAATACTATTTTTCTAAACTAAATAACTATAAATAAAATAAATGAGCCAAATCGCTGCCTCGTGGATGTGTACCCAAGACACTAGCAGCATTACCTCGTTGAATTGCCAAACTTATTTGTAGGCAAAGGTAAGCTCCAGCTCTCGGAATACCGGAGGCGCGAAGACACTACTTTATATATATATATTTTTAAGCTATTGCATAGCTTCTATCGAGGGCCTTGAGCGCGGGTACCGAATCCAGAAATTCAGAAATTCCGTAGCGAAAAAAAAAGAGTTGTGTCACAATGATTTTTGTATAGAAAAATTAACTAAAATATTTTAGGTATTTTAGCCAATTTCAATGAAATATCCATTTGGAGTTAATTTTCTTAAATTAATAAGTATCTAACTTTACTTCCATTTTACATGTGACAGATATATTCGCCATTATGTTTGGATCAGGGATGTGATCTTGAGGTCGACTAATCAAAGAATCGATTAATTAAGGTTATAAAATCGATTTACTGATTTATTTGAATTGATCCAAGAATCTACTGTTCTATTCTTTGTTCGACTGAACAAAGTTTATTAACTTTAATATCAACGTTTAACTGTAACAAAGTAAGACTGTTTATTAACTTTAATATCAAAGAAAAAGAAATACTGCATAAATAAAATAAATAAATAATAAATAATTATAATTGCATAAGTTGATACAAAATGCTATGCAATAGCTTTACCGCGGCAGTCCCCGAGTGCCACACGTCTTTTTTTATTATTTATCTTAGAAAAATGTGAATATATGCATAATTTATTTTAGTTATAAATTAGAGTATATTTATTATAATATTATTGTACTACTGTTTTGGTGCAATATAAACGCGTTAGTAAAATAATTATTAGAGTAACTAATCAAAATAACAATTGATTCGTTAAACTAAACGATAAATAAAAATATACCAGTTGGGTTTATTTTTATATAATTTAACAATGTTATATGTTATCCTAAAATCGTTAATATTTTCGATTTAAGAGCATTCTAAGAGTAAGATATGAAAGGATGCAATCTCCGAAATTATCCCGCAAAAAGGTCGTCCTATTTCTGAAATTTTGTCGCACCCTAAAAGGTCACGTATGGACCTAAAACGTCATTTAACATTTAAGGGGAGTGACATAGATCGTCCTATTACTGGAATGCCGCCCTAAAAGGTCACTGACGGACTTAAGGAAATGATTTTTGATTTTATGGGCTTTAGTCTTTTAGGCCCCTGGTTCCGCCATTGATTAGACCCATAACGCACTGCTGTTCCTTTTTAGGTATCTTCCTCAACAATTTTAAATCTAAAAATATAACGTACCTCTTCTATAAATGACATACTAGCATTTTTGTAGGAAGTAACTTCATACCATCAGATCGCCTGCATTCTCGTAAGTAGCAAATGAACAGGAAGTCCATCTGATAAGTGGTCACTGCTGCCCATGGACATCTGTAAGCAACTTCAAATAGAAAGTGGGTCCTATCTGAAGTCAATCATCAATGCGTTGCTACTCTCGAGGACTATGATGGTCGCCTCATATAAAATGTAACCACACCCTTCCTTGTAAATTATAGACAGTGCTAGTGGCGATGTATGTGTGGTGATTATGTTGTTACATCATTATTACTAACATTTGCAATATTAATTGGCAACTCTATCCGCATACCAAAACTAATAAGTTCATTAGTTCCTTGTAATAGTAATCTTGGTATAATACCTTATTCGATAAACATTGACTAGTTGAAACCTCTCATGTTACATGCAAATTCCACCACAATTCGACCGTAATTTAAATTAAGAAACTAAACTTCATATTGTCCGATGTAGCACCAATATTTCTCAAATTCAAATAAATTGTTATTATTTTCAAGTTATTTTGAATGCACCCGTTAAAGGTAAAAAGAGGTTTACTTAGCTAAGCTGCATTACTAATGTTCTATTTCGTTTTTTATGTATGAGTTTAAGTCAAATGTGTGTGTGTGTAATGTGTTTTTAGACAATTTTATGTATGTTTATGCATTATTTGAAAAAAATATTAGCATTGCGCAATCCTTCTCTATATCAACTATAACCGTGCGTCCGCGGCAAGTATTTTAAAAACGAATCACAAGTTTTTGCTTCACGTTTTAATATATAGAAATATATTTATTAGATTTATTACACGATTGACGTGGCCATCTGATGATGAGTTATCACTCATTGATATCTTTTAGTAATTAAATATTGAAAATCAGTTCAATCTGAAGTCAATCACAGATCTTATATAAAAGTGAGCCGGCAATCACACCTTTTCATCGAAACACAAGAACTGCTTCACGCTAGCAATTTTTCATTTAACCGCACCCATAATCAACACGAGTCTTAAACACTGAACTGTATTGTTACTCTGTTATTGTCGTTATTCTCTCTCGTCAACCCATTATTGTCCCACTGCTAGGCACGGGTCTTCTCTCGGAATGAGAGAGTTTTTAGGCCATAGTCAACTGCGCTGGCCAAGTGCGAATTGGTGGACTTCGTTATTACTTGGCTTATTGTATTACTTTTATGTTTTTTTTTAAGTTCATTGTGTATCATTCATCGTGAATAAATATGATTTTTTTTTTCAAACTCGACTCGTAGGTCAATTACGCCTATGAATGACACCGATCACTCGCAACCCGTTTACTATTCCAATTTTACTGAAAACGGGAGTGAACGTGACGTCACAGCGATTACACCCAAGCACCCTCACTCTCATCCACTGCTCTTTTCCTCTCAATCGTAATTGGAAATCGAGTCACTTGTCGTATCGCGTAATCGGAAATGGTTCGATAAAGATAAATGAAGCAGCTATTTCTCATTTAGTTTACTATTATAAGAGCCTGTTGAAACTCGACCTCTCAATCGTGGCTTTGAATCATTTTAGAAAAAATATTATCACTGCTTTTCGGTGAAAGTAAATGTCGTGAGGAAACCTACACACCCTAAAGAACTTTAAAATAAAAACGTGCGGCACTCGGGGACTGCCTCGTTAAAGCTATTGCATAGCATTTTTATCAAGTTATGCATTTATAATTATTTATTTATGCAGTATGTTTTCTTTGTTATTAATTCAGGTTTTTTTCTTTAATACTATATGCTTTCTCACAAACAGCTGCTAACATATTCGTCCGATTTCCAAACAGTTTGTCTCGATCCGTGCGTGCTTCATACTGTCGTACCATATATGTATGTACATACACGTTATGCGTACGCTCGGCCGCGCTACCATAACCATGGTTCGACAGTACGAAGCTCGCACGGTACGAGACGAGCTGGTCGAAATCGGACGCATATGTAAGTAGCTGTTTGTGAGAAACTATATAGTATCAAAGAAAAAAACTTTTATTAATATCAAAAAAAAAAACTGCATAAATAAATAATTATAATCGCAAAAGTTGATAAAAATGCTATGCTTTATGCTTTACCGCGGTAGTCCCCTAGTACCGCACGTTTTTTTTTCTTTATTTTAGGAACAAATGTATATCACAAACCTGTTATTTCCACCTTCAATCTGCATCAGCGTAAATAAGCTTTCTTCTCTTTAAAGCGAGACACAAGTCCAACAATGGGACAAAAAACATTTAAAAAACACTAATCCCTTAAAATTATGAGTTGCACTTGATTCCAATTCAGTTTTTACTTCTTATATATATTTCACCGTAACCACGATCTATGTAACCGGGTCAAAATATAGACAAGAATAATTAAAAAAAAACCGCATATCGTGAGTACCCTTTACAATTAAAATGTATTAATTTTGCAATAACACTTGTCTAAAGTCACACACTTTTTATATTGTTTTTATCTTTAGAGATCTACTGATCTCTAATCACTTAACTTCACTTTAAAAGTTATCATTTTGACGTAGCGTGTGTAATCAGAAGCAAATGAGATAGTACTGGTATTAATGAGGGTATTATGAAAATGATTATTAGTCGTAGGTCTTAGGTCGCACTAATTGTTTAATGATGCACCTTGTTTACATATATTTTATGATACGATTAGGTTTGTAATGTCTTATTATCTTATTAATATTATAAATATAAAAGTTTCTGAAGATGTATGTATGTTTGTTACTCTTTCAAAAACTAACGGTTTTTTCATGTCATTAAGGTAGCAAAACGAGCATGCAGTCCACCTGATGGTAAGTGGTCACTGCTGCCCATGGAAATGTGTAACAACTTGGGTTCTATCTGAAGTCCATCACAGTTGCATTGCTACTCCCGAGGACTATACTGGTCGCCTCATGTGAAAGTGTGCCGGCAACCACACCCTCCTATCGAAACGCATGAAATGCTTCACGCTAGAAGTAGGTGTGGCCGTGGCTCTTTCTCGGTCGAACTACACTGGTTCCTTTAAACACTCGTTCTACCACCTTTAAACCAATTAATTAATTTATTTTTATTCATTTAATAGCGAAAGAAAATGTGAAGTAGCCAGTCTAACAGTTATTTAAAACATAAACCATAATATGTGTGTGAAGTCTCCCAATTCGCGCTTTGTCAGCGTGATGCTATAGCTTAAATCCCACTAAATATACCTGGAGTGTTAAACACGCAATCAATGTCAGAAAGCGGACTAAATCCAGCCATGTTTAATTACGAATTCCTAGACCGTCTATTTCCTAGATTTAACTATTCTGTTCAACTTAATCTAGGGTTGATTCATTTACCTTGAAGTTACGAGGTTACGCTAATTCTAAACGAAGCTTTAATTTAATTACCTGAACGAATTCATTGCAGATTGCCTTTTGAAGCCCACTTTTAGACATGGAGACTTCTGGATATCGGATTTAGCCACCAGTCTTCGCGCCCGGCTTCATCCATCCATCCATCAGCCCTTTCAGGTCCACTGCTGGAGTCCAACCGGTCCTGTGCATTGTGAATCCTGCGCGTGGCTTGTTCGTAATAAATCGGAGAAAGTCTTGATAATACACAGAAAGACTGGTGTATGTCGTTGTCGATCCATTGTTGTTCCACTCTTGGGCTCTTTCTGGCTTTTACCATATTCCACCATGCTGGTTAATTGCGAATTAATATACTTCACATAGATTAATAAATTAACATACTTCAGAGGGCACAGGACCGGTTAGAGTGGCGCCATTTAGGGGAGGCCTATGTTCAGCAGTGGACATCAAAAGGCTTATGGATGGATGGATACTTCACACACCTTGGAGACCTTTTGAAAAAAAACACAGGTTGCTTCACGATGGTCCCGTTCGCCGTAAACAGAGTTAATATTTTGAAGTGAAACTTCTTTAGGCGCATGAGGGTAAAATTTTTACAGATGAAACGTCACACCGGTATGCAACGGAAGTGTCGGAAAAGAGAGAGAGAGTGATCGAGACCGATTGAGAGAGAGTAAGACAGGGCGAACGTAGCATGAGCAACTAGCCGTGGAGTGAGAGTAGCGAGCAAGCGAGTGAGAAAGATTGAGAGAAAAAGTGAGACAGAGCGAACGTCGTATCACGCCTTTTTCCCTTCCTCTTAATCTTGGAAATTTAAAGTTTTAGATTTGTATAAATATAAACAAGATTTATAAATTAGTTCGCCAAAGAAGTTTCACTTCTGACATGTGTACTTTGTACGCACGCATGTTTTTTTTTTTACAGGCAAATAATTTTATAAAAATCGACATGCCGCGCTTCAACTATTTGGCTATCACTGCACTGTGTAAAACACACTTTAATTAAATGGTTGGTTGCAGATGTCCATGACAAATTAACATCAGGTGCGCGGTATGCTCGTTTGCTACTTTGCTTAAAATTATCTTGATAATTTTACCAGCCCTAGTTTTGTAGAATCGTAGATAAAACTGTAGGCAATTCTTTACCAACCGTGATGGACTGCTGTGACTTGAATACTAAACAAAGATAGGGCTTTTTATAGAAGATACGATGTTACCTTACCTGATTTTTGACCAACAAAATAGAAGTTACAAATACAGATATGTCTTTATTTATAAGACTGAAGCAGCATTCGAACATGCAGTTCATCTGATTTACATTTGTAAGGAAATTTGGACAGAACAGTATTTCTATCTGAAGTCAATTACAGATGCGTTAGGATCTCATTAAAAACCCTTTATTTGATTTAATAGGTGGTAGAACCAGTGTAGTTCGCCCGGTGAAGTATCACCGCCACACCCATTTTTTCTAGCGTAAAGCAGTTCGTGCGTTTTGATAGAAGGGTGTGGTTGTCGGCACACTTTCACATGAGGCGACCATCATAGTTCTCGGGAGTAGCAACGCATCTGTGATTGATTTCAGATAGAACCCATATTCTCCTCACGATGCTTTCCTTCACCAGGCATTAACTTAGCATTTAACTAACATTTACTATACCTATTCATCCATCCATCAGCCTTTTGATGTCCACTGCTGAACATAGGCCTCCCCTAAATGGCGCCACTCCAACCGGTCCTGTGCCCTCTGAATCCAACGGTTTCCCGCTGTCTTCTTCAGGTCATCGGTCCATCTGGTAGGGGGGCGACCTGTACTCCTTTTGCCTAAACGTGGTCGCCACTCGAGGACCTTCCTTCCCCATCGGTTATCGGTCCTGCGAGCGATGTGGCCGGCCCATTGCCACTTCAGCCTACTAATTTTGAGAGCTATGTCGGTAAGCTTCGTTCGTCTACGGATTTCATCGTTGCGAATCATGTCTCGTAGCGAAATTCCGAGCATAACCCTCTCCATAGCACGCTGAGCGACCCTGAGTCTCCGAATGAGGCCTACAGTGAAGGACCACGTTTCGGCGCCGTAGGTCATCACTGGCAACACACATTGCTCGAATAATTTCGACTTCAGGCACTGAGGAATTGGTACTATACCTATTAATAGATCAAAAGTCTATTCGCTTACCCTTCATGTACGTTTCCTTCAAAACCTCATTAACTAGAGCCCGCCCAAGCAGTAATAGTAAACCCGTAATTAAACTGTCGAAGCACAAAGGTACGTTTGTCTTACCCGACTACCATTACTTAGATGTTACACCCTTCCTTCATAAACATGTAATTTACATCTAGAGCAAGGAAAATATACCGCTTGTTATCCGACTACGTCTGGACGGTGATGTTTTTTGAGCGTTTGTTTGTGTGTTTGTTTGTTTGTTTGTTTGTTTGTTTGTTTGTTTGTTTGTTTGTTTGTTTGTTTGTTTGTTTGTTTGTTTGATTGATTGTTTGTATGTATGTGTGTATGAACATTTTATTTTATTTGACTAAAGTAGCAAACGAGCATGCCGTCTGATGGTAAGTGGTCACTGCCCGCCATGGACATGTAAGCAACTTCATACAGAACATGCGGTTCGGTCTGAAGTAAATTAAGCGCCTTTAGTGCGGTAAAAATCCCACATAACCCTGCGTCGCTCCCACGGTGTCGGATACCTTTTGAACATTTCGCCCTCGAGAACAAAAATAACAAAAAAAGAGAAGATATTACCTACCTACTACAATAAAATTTACCTAAAATATATCATGTAAAATTTTTGAAAATTATTCACTATGAAACAAATTATTACTAAATGCGTTACATGGGTACAATAAAATGACGAACAACTGTTTAATTTTATTTATATTTTTGTTCAATTTCTCATGTAAGTGACCTGTGTCTTCTTTGAGAATAAATGTCTATAAACTGGGTAAAAAGTTGCGATGTATTACATGCAGTCGCCGCTTATAATTGTACTGCTACTTATGTAATTACTTTCATTATTAACATCTTACGATGTAACAGTGATCAGTATGTTAGTGACCTATATTAAATAAATAAATAAATGTATGAATGAAAGGACATTCGATTGAATGAATGTAATTAATGAATATCCAAATGGATGAGTAAATTAATTATTTAAAAAACGATCGCATCATCCGACGAGTAACACCATCCGACGATTAAATATGGCAATGAATGAAATAATATATGTAGAGCTAAATTGTATGAGTGATTGAATTAAAACGTAAGAAAATGGTTATTACTACACTATACCATGTCTACTACCGTCCATGGACATCTGTAAGTAACTTTATATGTAATAACTTATTACTAATAAGGTATCTGAAGTCAACTACAGTAGGGATGTAACGGAGGTCACTTATCGGAACCGAAGTCGGAATCGGAGGTTGTATGAGTAAATAAACATTATGGCAAAAAAAGTTTTTTATTCGGGCAAATTTGTACATGTGAAAAAAAAACTGACTTAAATACTGTCATATCAATGCACAGCCCAAACGAATGTGATTTGAAATTTGCACTGTTTCCTTTTATAGTGTATGTGAGCACCAGCAAGAATTTTTGTAAATTACTCCTTAATGGGATAAAAATGGAGAGGAAAGTTTGTATGAAAGTTCATCAATTTTGATGCAAATTTAATGAAACTTAGTATTTGGCTTTGTGGTTCAATATATTGTTGTCTATTAACAAAATGGTAATGGATGAAACATATTGTGCTCTGTGCGAATGAAGTTGCGGGTTCTGTTGGTACATTCTAATGCTAGAAGAACAGTCCCCTCTTTCTAACGCAGTTTAATAAGAAAGGTGAGAAAGGAACGTTGTTTCAAAATTAATCCACCATTTTCTCTTCATATTTAAAAATTATAGCTTATTTTATTCTGTAAACTGAGACGATATCAATGACACATTATTGAACTGCTAGTAACAACGTGAGACAGTAAACCTTTTCAACTTTAATTACAAAGTAAAAAAAAGTGTGTGTAACACGACGACAACAAGAATTGGCATGTTTCCTATTAACATTTTCCCATAAACAGATAACAAATTAGGTAAATCAAATTCGCTTCAGACGACCTCCGATATAAATCTCCGATATAAAAATTTCGGAACCGGAATCGGAACCGAAGGTGCATTTACAATCGGAAGTTCCGACTTATCGGAACCGGAATCGGAGCTCCGTTACATCCCTGAACTACAGATGTGTTGCTACTCCCGAGAACTAAGAACTGAACATCTGTAATTGACTTAGGATAGAACTTCATGTTCTATATGAAGTTGCTTACATGTCTATGGGCGGCAGTGACCACCAACCATCAGGTGGTGGTGGATTTATATATACATATATATATATATATATATATATATATAAGCAAAATGATTCTCTCGTCTCTCGTCAACCCATTATTGTCCCACTGCTGGGCACGGGTCTTCTCTCAGAATGAGAGAGTTTTAGGCCATAGTCCACCGCGCTGGTGTCACGATGTTTTCCTTAATCGAAATTAATGATTACAAAGCCTAAACTACTAAAGATAGAAACGTGAAAACTTGACTAGGGGCTGTTTTTGCGACGTACATGACAACTCGTAAAGGATTGTTTGATATTACACAGCAAAGGGATTATTAGGGGTGAAATGTGTGCGTGTGTACATACGTCTCTAGCAAAAACTAGTTATAGCTAAAATAACTTACAAGACAAAACATCACACAAAAAAAAAGAAAAGAATTAACAGTTTCTAGCGTAAAGCATTTCTTGCGTTTCGATGGAATGGCGTGGTTGCCGGCACACTTTCACATGAGGCGACCGTTATAGTCCTCGGGAGCAGCAACGCATCTGTGATTGACTTCAGATGGAACCCATGTTCTGTATGAATTTGATTACAGATGTCCATGGGCGGCAGTGACCAATTACAATCAGGTGGACTCCATGCTAGTTTGCTACTTCAATCATAAAAAAAGTAATCACTTTCCATTTCCATTGAACAGTGATAGCCTAATGATTGAAACTTGTCCTCTCGATCGGGAGGTCCAAGGTTCAAACCTCAGGCACGTAGGTACCACATTTTTTTCTAAAATCATGAGCATATTAGAAATTAATTATCACCGCGTTGCGCTAAGGAAAACTACTAAAGTAGGGAAATCTACCTACCTGAGAGTTCTTTAAAAAAAAAGAATATTCATAGGGGTGTGTGAAGCTCTGAGAGAAGATTTGTACCCAACGGTGGGACAATAACGAGTTGATGATTTTCTATCAGGCAATCGATTAACGTTATCGTAAGTGAATATAGATAATGAAAAATTGAGTACATAAGTTGAGATTTAATTATGATTAAATGTTGATTAAAGAACGAATTAATACGTACATCAATACCAACTTACAAAAGTATTTTTACAGACTTCACCCTCGAACTTTCATTTTAATATAAAAAGGTAATTATTTATAATTTAATATAGGACAATTATTTTGTTGTAAATACAATTTTAACAAAAATACAAATGGAACTTAAAATCATGCCGTAAGCGAGCAGTCCGTGGAAACAGTCCCTGGGGGAGGCTTCAGACATCTCGTTTAGAAGAGATATTGTTCGTAATTTGTTTAATTGCAAGCCCGAATCTTTTATAGCCGAAGTTTTTGTAAAACACCCTATTTATTTTTAAGCGATGGGTAATTAAAAAATATTTCACTGTCCCGTTGTAAGCATTCATCTTCAGGGATTAATAAAAAAGCAGATTTTACTAATGTATTTTTTTGTAATAATTTTATACGATAATCATAAATATATTTTATATAAAGATCATAAATTGTAAGAGTACTGTCTTCTAAATATTAGCTAATTTCTTTGCGAATCGCCTATTGCCATCTATAATAAAGCCCAGGTAGAATTGTAGTTAGACTTAAGACGTGACGTCACGTTTAGGCGTGACGATGTTTGCGACTGCAGTTTCGACCAAATATTCCTTCAACTTTTAAATATTTCATACTAGTTGACCTGGCGAATTTCGTTCCGCCTAAAAGCAAAAAACCTAAAATTATCAGTGTTCCTCCACTATAGTATGCATGTATCATACTAATATTAACTAAAGGCGAAAGTTTGTGAGTGTGAATGTTTGTTACTTCTTCACGTCTAAACAGCTGAAGCGATTTTCATAAAATTTGGTAGGGAGTTACCTTACAGTCTGGATTAAAATATAAGCTTTTTTTTACCGTGGAAAAATATCTTATTCCCACGGGACAATCGATACATCGATTTTTATAATGCGGACGTAGCTGCGGGGTTCAGTTAGTTATACATAAAAACCTTCCTTTTGAATCACTATATCTATTAAAAAACACTGCTTTAAATTCGTAGCGTAGTTTTAAAGACCTAAGCATACATAGGGACAGTTGGGAGCGACTTTGTTTTATATTATGTAGTGATGATCATTAGCTGATAGCTGATGACAAAGAATGATCTTCGAGTAGCGACCACTATATGCTAAAGCTCAGGTAACGATTAGGTAGACCGATAACCTGACGAGAGCGGAGTTCCGCTAGCTTGAGAAGACCCTGGACCAATTGACTTGGCGTCATTTAGAAGAGGCAGTGGATCTTAAAAGGCTCATGGAAGTAAACATAAGAAAAATATTACAACTTCAAACCGCCACAGAAGTTGAAGGTTAAAACTGGTTCAGTAAATTGGTATTATTTTTGGAGTAGAAATTAACATATACAGAATAAATTATCCTTGCGGCCTTTAGGTTTTAGGTTAGGAGATTGTGGAATATGTACTTTTTCAAACGTTGGTGAAGTACTAAGTGCATCACGTCGACCGGTCTCCAAGATAAGATTTTCAAAAAAATATGCGAAAAGAGCTCTCCTTCACAGCCGGCGACGCATTGGCGACTCCTCTGGTGTTGCGAATGTCCATAGGCGACGGTGACTACTTTCCATCAGGTAGCTCGTCTGCCTTATCGTTAGAATAAATTATTAAAATAATAAAGACGGTGGTGTCTATCTATCCTGTATTTTTTCTATTGCCATTAATACACAAAGATTTACATTGTTCTGGCTTGAAAGCGACGTAAAATCATACAATATTACGACATTTTCCTTAAAAATTCAATCATTGAAATCGAAAAGATAATTCAACCATTGTTTGTTACATTCCAACAATTTGAATTAAAACAATCATTTAATTCAGAAGGAGAATCCTTTTAACTTAATTAAAACGAATGAAAATATAGATTTAATCTACGCTGTATTTGCATCACTGGCCGATTATCTGTGTGGGCTGAAAACGTTGGTTTTTAATCATACGTGGATGTATTTTGTATACGGTATTTCAAGCGTAGATGTTTTTGTGTAACTTTTAATTTAAAAAATGGTATCATTCATATCGTTAACGTTTTGAAATTATTGAAATAAAACCTCGACTGTTTAAATATGTTCGATTTTCTTTCAGTTGAAACTGACATAAATCAATCCAACAATCAATCATCTTGGGAACCTTGCCCAGGGACTGCGATGGTGATAATTTTTTATGGTAGTGTTTTTGTTTATATGTTTTTGTTTTTCTTTTTTGTATATATGTACATTTTGTAAATAGTTCTTTTTTTATATTTTGTTAAATCTAATTAGATTAATAGAGTAAAAAATATTTAAATAAATTAATAATAATAAATTGGATGTTAAAAATCAATCGTCAGGATTTTAATGTTTCTTGATTTCGCATCAAAAGAGTAATATAAATGTGTTATATTATATCTCTCTCTCATCAACCCATTATTGACCCACTGCTGGGCACGGGTCTTCTCTCAGAATGAGAGAGTTTAGGCTATAATGACCATGACGACCTGCATGGCGCGGCGGTTATCATACCGGTCTGACGCGCTATGGGTCCCGGGTTCGATGCCAGACAGGTGTCTGAATGATGAGCTTAGATTCCTGTTCTAGGTCTGGGTGTTTGTGTATTCGTCTTGTGTGTGTCCATGACACAGGAAAATCCTACTGTGGGGCTATGAGTGTAGAAATCGTGCTTCTTTTTTCTTCTTATAATCCACCGCGCTGGCCAAGTGCGAATTGGTGGACTTCACACACCTCCGAGAACTTTTTTTAAGAACTCTCTGGTGTGTAGGTTTCCTCACGATATTTTACTTCACCGAAAAGCAGTGATAATTAATTTCTAATACGCACATAAATCAGTGGAGCATGCCTGGGTTTGAACCTCGGATCTCCCGATTGAGAGGGCAAGTTTCAACCATTAGGCTATCACGGCTCTATTATATATATATTTTCTATACGATACGTCAAATCTACAATCTTACAAGCTATTTGGGCTGCAGCGCCTGCCAAGAAACGAACGGGCATATATACAAACAAACATACATATACATTAATTCATACATACAAACGCTCAAAAATATTCATATCTATCTGACGTCGGCAGGTATAAAAGGCTGCCACATAAGAATTAATCATATTTTTTTATCATAATGAAAAAGAAAACGAGCAAGCAGTCCACCTGATGGTAAGTCGACACCGCCGCCCATGGACATCTGTAAGCAACTTCATATAGAATATAGGTTCTATCTAAAGTTGGATGCGTTGCTACTCCCGAGGACTATGATGGTCGCCTCATATAACGTGTGCCGGGAACCACATCCTTTCATCAAAACGCAAGCCATACTTCAAGTAAGACATAGGTGTGGCGGTGGTACCTCCCTGGTCGAATTACACTGGTTCTACTATCTACAAACTACACTGGATCTACCACCTGTAACTACACTGGTTCTGCCACCTGCAAGTAGCAACGCATTTGTAATGTGTATAACTTGAAGATATACACATTAAAATTACATTACATCACAATTACAATTTTGTGTATATCTTCAAAATTTTGTATATCGCTCCTGAATCCCAGTTCCCGTCAATGTAGGAGACGGTTTGAAATAGATTTTTATACCGAATTTCCTAAACTAAATCAAACGTAGCTATGCCGGAGCCTGCCCGAGCGTTACTTCGATCAGCCTAGCTGTAATTGAAACTGGGGGCGACGGTGCCCGACGCCAGGCCATTCGCACAAGTCAGGCCAATTTAGATACCCATTTAGTCCGATGGATTTAATTCCTGCCTATAATTAGGTTTTGTTTTGAAGTTTTAGTTAGCGAATACTTCCTTAGAAGCAGCTAGTATTTGTAAAACTTATAAACAGGATTTAGGTGCTATAGCATAAACAGTTCAATAGTAGCCCAGTTTTACCGTCACAATTTTTAATACGTAACGGGTACTCACGATATGGAACATATTATTCTTATTGCCGAAATTTGCATAGTTGCATGGTTCGTGGTCTCGGCCAATCTCACCAGTTTTGCCGTGTTTTCACGGAGTTTGGGCGTGACCATGTCACAAACCGCATGTCGTGAGTACCCGTAAAGTATTAAAATGTATCAATTCCGTGTATCAATAATACTAGTCTAAAACCATCATATTTATTTCTGGCGTAAAGCAGTATCTATGTGTTAGTGGTAAAATGTAATAGCCGGGTCACTTTATATGAGGAAACCATCGTAGACCTCGGGAATATTTATTTTTAATTGATTGAAGTAGCACACGGGCATGCAGTCCATCCGATGGTAAGTGGTCACTGCCGCCCATGGACATCTGTAAGCAACTTCAAATAGAACATGTGTTCTATCTGAAATCAATCACAGATTCGTTGCTACTCCCGAGGACTACTATGGTAGCCTCCTAATTATAAAAGTGTGCCAGCAACCACACCCTTCCATAGAAACGCAGGAATTGCTTTACGCTAGAAATAGTTGTGACGGTGGTACTTCCCCGGTCGAACTACACTGGTTCTACCACCTGCAAATAGCAACGCATTTGTAATGTATGAAGTTTCTTACAGATGTCTATGGACGGCAGTGTTCACTTACCATCAGATGGATGCAGTGCATTTGCTACTTTAATATTGTAAGAAATCAAACGTAAACGCATATACCAACTGATAAATATTCGTTTTTATAAAGCCATTGCTATAGAATATGGTTGCTGAATAAGTTTGCTGTATTAATACTATAAAAATACTTCCCTAAGTATAAAATCTGGTATACTTAGAAGGAGTACGTAGTGTACAATTACGGTATGAGTTTGGCTTTCCCAGTCAGTCAATTGTCTTTGATATATACACGAACACTCAGTACTCACGAACCCAGGCATGTTCTCCATTCATAAGTGATTTAGCAAGAAATTCAGAACTTGGTTTTACACTGGTATGTCTGCTTGAAATTATTGCTGTCTATAGTAGGAAAGATTTGAGTACAGTATCAAATATCAGTCTTAGAGACCAACATCAACCCGATGTAAAATAACTAGATATTAACTATTGTAACTACCAAAATAAATAATAACAAATAACTTTTTTTTTATCTAACTGTCGTAACAAACTAGCATGCAGTCCACCTCATGGTAAGTGGTCATTGCCGCCCATGGACGTCTGTAACCAACTTCATACAGAGCATGGGTTCCATCTGAAGTCAATCACAAATGCGTTGCTACTCCCGAGGAGTATGATAGTCGCCTCATGTGAAAGTGTGCCGGCAACCACACCCTGCCATCGAAACGCAAGAAATGCTTGACGCTAGAAATAGGTGTGGCGGTGGTACTTCCCCGGGTGAACTACACCGGTCCTACCAACTTCAACTTTTGAATCAAATTCGTTAAATCCTTCATTCTTTCTAATGCAGCCGTAAAAGGTATCAATACTGTAAATGAGTGGCAATTTGCACTCATAATTAAAAAATGCTAACAAATAATTAGTGAATCAATGAAAAAGCTCTAAATTTGTTTAAATTATTGTGTAAATAGATTGCAATCATTCCTTTTTATAATTACTTCTTTGTCGAAGTATCTATAAATAGAAATATCGTCTGATAAAGAGATTTCTTGTATTGACACCGATTAATTGATTTTATCAATCTTCAATCCCGTTACTGACAGGAATGGAGAAATATTTAAACTACGTTCTCGACTGAAAATGCCAACACACTTTCCGGTACGATATGTAAGCCGGACGATTTCAGGTAAGGTTTCTGATTATTCTGCTCATGACAAAGGCTTGGCCGGTATCGGATATGGTGCCCACAGAGATTCAAAGATTATAAATTCTAAAAATCATTAATTTTATTTAAAATACTAGCTAAATCCCACAGCCTCACCCGCGTTAGATAAATTTTTGTGTCCCTTGGAAATAAGATATTTCCCTAAGATAAAAAGCCTATATGTAAATAAAGAATATCAGCTAACTCTCTACCAATCGCTCCAGTCGTTTAGACGTGAAGAAGTAACAAACATACACACTCACAAACTTTCGCCTTTATAATATTAGTATGACTAGCAGATGATGTTAGCATACATAGGGACAGACGGCGAGATGCTACTTTTTTTTATAGTGTGCAATGAAATCGGATCCCCAATCCGGTATCGATCCTGTGTCGTGTCGTACGGTGTGAACGCTTCCCGTAGCCTAAGCATCTTTTGTTAATTAATTGATTGCTACCATTTGTCTTCTTAAGAGGTAAACGTTGTCGAAGGGATGGAAAGAAAGTGAATTTGAGTGATTTTAAATGAAATTCTGCATCTACAAAATGATTATCAGGTTGAAAGTTAGGGAAAAATAGGTATTTAAGAATTCATTATATTGTAAGCCTAAGAAAAACATACATAATACCTCGAATAATCCATACTAATATTATAAATGTGAAAGTGTATTTGATGATTCCTCTTTCACGTTGCCACATAGCCATTATATAATATGATTTGTACGTTGGGAGATAGTTAGGAGGACGGAGAGTGACCTAGGCTACTTTTTAACGCGCTCTCTCATTCCCATGAGAATATCGATGTTTTGTTAGTTACTAGATATTTAGTAGTTCCAGACGTTGTTAATAGGTGGCGATAGTAAAATTCCTTTGCAAGTTCTGAATCACGCTATCAGATGCTACATGTAATTTATTTAAGTCGAAGGCAACTAATAAATTGAACTGAATTTCGAATTCGTGCTGGGTACATTGTTGTTTTGATTTTATGTTAATAATATTGTAAAAAAATAAGAAATAATAAGACATACGCTTTGATTTCGCTTTTGGTTTGCTCAGTGAAATGGTTTGGGTGACTGTTGTGTTGTTTTGGCTTAAAATATAATTATTTGTAAGGAATACTACTTTAGTTTATACATTTTGTGAGATTTTATTGTAGTAAGTTTATTACAGTATGTAAGATTTTATTTTGTTTATTATTATGTACATATATACTGTTTATTATTATGTATGTATGTATGAAAGTCTTATTTTGTGTTTCTGTTAATGGTTTTTAATTTTTTAGTTGAATAGTTATTACTTAGCATTTGTAAAATTGGACTGTTTTATTTTTTCTTCAAGTAGTTTTATTTTGTAAAAAGTAAGTACTTAGTTATTACATTTCCTTAAGTAGTACCTCTGGTTCCTTAAGTATCTTTTAATTGTGGAACTGTCACACATTTATCTACCAGAAATGTGTCATGTATGTTAAACAATCCGCGGATAAGAGCTAGTATATCAAATATTTAAAAAATGTAGCAAATTTACTTTCTACTAGTTTATTCCCATAACCACATAACCTATGTGTTAATCTAAATTATTCCACCAATTCGCAGTTGGCCAGCGCGGTGGGCTTTGTCCTAAAACTCTCTCATTTTGAGAGAAGACCCGTGCCCAGCAGTGGAAAAATAATAGGTTGTACCCCAATCTAACTCATAAATTATGATATCGGATGGATTGTACGTACACCCCTTAGCCTCTATATTAAAATCGTAGTTATCATTAAGCTATATTTTTTCGTTTAATAAAAATCTGTAGTTTTTGATTCTAGGCTATTTCAACAAAATATTACTTATAATTTTCAGACCTCCGAACATAGTAATTTACTCATATTTGACATATAAACGCAGTACCTACATTTTTATTTGATTAATGCATATTCACGTCATTTCTTCTCAGTTGAGGTCATGTTCCGATCCGGTGGTAGTGTAAAAAAAAAATATATATGTAACTTACAATTTGTAAGTGCCTTCGTAGGCCTATGCAAAATAAAGACATTTCATTTCAAAAGAATTGTCTAGGCATGAGCACCACACAAGAAGTGTGAAATCAAAATCTTTATTTAAGCCACTATATATTTGTTTGTAAATAAAGTTGTCACGAAAACATTCAAACTAAATAACAACAGAAAATCCAATTTAATTCCATTTGTAAAGGAATCAATGTTTTTCGCAGCGCCAGAAGTGTCCCCGTACAGGATTATTGTGGCACTGCATTGCCATTTTATATGCGAACTGAATTAGTGTCATTTTATGCTGGCTCTATTATAAGGTATTATAAACGAAAACACAAAGTAATTGAAATAATTGATTTAGACAACTAATTATTAACAAAACACTTTTATCAATTTCTGGTTTTTAAATAATTAAAAGGTACGATACCGCGATTTACAATAATTAGAGATGCGCCTGACCGTCTCAACGCTGCCTCAAGCAAAAGTGAATCAACCTGGCTAGCCGCCTGTCAGCTAATGTCACTGTGACGTTTGTTGGGTTGTCACACTTGATTGTGACGTTTGTTGGATTGTCACACTTGATTAGTGTCTCCTTACAGTATATTATTAATTTAAATAAAGCGATGATGATTAATTTAAAGCAGTAGTTTTTTTTACTGAAGTGAAATGAAATGTCTTTATTTTGTATAGGCCTACGGGGGCACTTACAAATTGTCAGTTACACATTTTTTTTACACTACCACCGGATCGAAACACGACCTCAACTAAGAAGATCCGGCAAGAAACACAGCGGGTTTGTCTTTTTGTTATGTTGTATTTTTTTACATTATTTAACAGTATTGCTTAATACTCGACTCCGTCAGAAGGAGCGTATTATATTATAATATTTGTATTCGCAACCGCATTCGCCAATATTCGCATGTTTTTAGATATTCGTATTTGCAAGAATTGTGCGAATGTTTCCCGAATATTGAATTGCAACGTTTTGCAAAATTTATAGCACTTTGTAACTGTATTCAAGACAAATCTGATAAAGCGTAAAGTGAGTGAATTATCATTAAACCAATCAACAATTTAACAATGTTACTCAAACATTCAAACAAAATAACAACTGAAAATCACATTTAATTCCATTTGTAAACCGAGGAATCAATGTTTGGCGCAGCGCCAGAAGTGTCCCCGTACAGGATTATTGTGGCACTGCATTGCCATTTCATATGCCAACTGAATTAGTGTCATTTTACACTGGCTTTATTTTAAGCGATTGATTCATTTAAAGCAGTCGTTTGTTTATTATTTAATAGTATTACTTATTAAGGCGGATTTATATTTGTCTGACGTGTCGTGACGTGACGCATCAGAAGGGTATCGGTTTCATACATTTAGTATGGTAACGTTAATACTAGTAATGCGCAATGTGTTGTGATGGCTTCTGTTGTGTCTCATCAGTTACCATACTAAATGTATGAAACCGATACCATTCTGATGCGTCACGTCACGACACGTCAAACAACTACAAATCCGTTTTTACCCGACTCCGTCAGAAAGAGCGTATTCTATTATAATGTATACTCGTATGTCAACATTAGTGATACAACGAATATTTGTATTCGCAACTGCATTCGCCGATATTCGCATGTTTTTAGATATTTGCATTTGCAAAAATTGTGCGAATGTTTCCCGAATATTGAATTGCAACGTTTTGCAAAATTTATAGCACTTTGTACTGTATTCAAGACGAATCTGATAAAGCGTAAATTAAATGAATTCATAAAGCCAATCAACATTATAACAATGTTACTCAATCATTCAAACTAAATAACAACTGAAAATCACATTTAATTCCATTCGTAAACCGAGGAATAAATGCTTGGCGCAGCGCCAGAAGTGTCCCCGTACAGGATTATTGTGGCACTGTCATTTTATATGCCAACTGAATTTGCGTGGCATTTAAAGTCGGCTTGAGTATTTTTTTCCACACCTATTTCTAGTCTGAGGCTTGCTTGCGTTTCAGTGGAACGTTGTGGTTGCGGTTTCATCATTATAATGAAGAGACCATTTTAGGCTACGGGCTTGCTTAATTGGCTTGCTTTCTATGAGAGAGAGAGAGGAAGACAGACAGAGAAACATGCGCACGCCGCGCGGCTTACTACACTATAGCAAAAGTGTCGTGACAACTTTTCGTCTGAATTATTCCGTCTAGCCTCCGCAACGCGCGATAAGGAACTTCTTTCCAAAAATTCTACTTCAATCTGTTAAAAAGTCCTATTTCATCTGGAAGTCACTACAGAAGTCCTTGAGCGACAGAGGTTTTACCATTAGGTGTATTGCACTGCTTGAACCGTTCGGTCAGGCAATCCCGGGAAGGACGGCGGTATGTGTGGTCGCATACCGTCGTAAAGACTAGACGAAGCGGTGGGCCCAGCCGCCCATTTGGGAGGAGCCCGATGGGGCAACGCGCTCGGAGGATTCCGGTTGAAGTCGTTTCGAGATCCCGGAGTCCTCCTTTTCAGCGCCGAGGACGGCCACCGGGGTGGTTTTAGTGCGGTAAAAATCCCACATAACCCTGCGTCACTCCCACGGCGTCGGGTACCTTTTGAAGGTTTTTGAAGGAAAAAAAAAGGTGTATTGCACTAAAACGAAAGTAAAACAAATATCAAGCAGGTAAAATATAAATAGATTTTAACCATTTGCAATGAAAGCAAGGCCGTATGCAATCAATAACAGTCAGTCGATCGTTGTGCACAGGCTAAATTATACACGAGCCCGCCCACACTCGTGTGAAACTATTCGAAGGCTGTATTCTGATATGTATGTATAATTAAAGATAGAAAAAAATCCAGGTGGTAGAACCAGTGTAGTTCGGCCGGGGAAGTAACACTGCCACACATATTTCTAGCGTGAACTAACCCTTCCACCGAAACGCAAGAACTGCGAATTTTTAAAATTGACTGAATAATTAAAACAAAAAAAATATATACGTGACGAATAGATAACCTCTTTCCTTTGAGAAGTTGGTTAAAATGCTTGAAAACAATTACTTGCCTTCAGTTACAAATAATTGTTGGATGGATGAATGGATGGATGGAGGGTTTTATGTTTTTCTTTATCGTGATATGTATAGTTAATGATAGAAAAATAATTTCTTTCAGATCTTCTCTGTCATGAATGGAATTACTACTTCTATACTTAAATAAATAAATGCCGTCTGCTTAAACGGTTGATTGGTTTCGGTTTTAGTAGATTGTTTTTATGCAGGCAGGTTTCGACGTTTTCATTTTAAAATTAATTAATTTCGCGCTTTTTCGGCTTTATGTCTATTTACTGACTTGCATTTAACACCTATATTGTGTACTAGTCGACCCGGCGAACTTCGTTCCGCCTTAATAATGTTAACTTTTTTAATTAGAGATGACTGAGTGTTATAAACGTAAGAGTAGATAAATATAATCAGAAAGCTTCAAACTGCAAAAATGTTGCTGATTGCATTTTTGGCATCAGTATCGATCCTTAATCACACCCTGATAGTTATTTTGGAAATATATTTCATGTACAGAACTGACCTCTCTACAGATTTATTATAAGTATAAAGATAGATAGTGTTAAAATTGTCACTTTTAGACTTTTTTCTTTTGATTGCAGGCGTTATATTACAAAATTATGTATGTATGTCATTTGTCATTTGTCATTTGTACGTCATTATGTCATTTGAACAACTAAGTCGATTCCATTCGTCATAGGTTACATTCCTTGCCGTTTGAGCTTTAGCGCATGCCAAAGAAAAAGACATACCTACAAACATGTGTTTGGAAAATATCACCCTCCTGATGCAAGGTGCCATCGACGTCATGAAAGGTTACCTTTCGTTACAAAAGTATTAAGACATTGACTTCAACCTGATTTTAAACAACCTCATTAGTAAGGCAACATACTGGTAATACATACAGCTAAATTCTATTACCATGTAAAAAAAACATTATTGTAATTATATTTAAACAAATGGTATAAATAACGAAAGAGACAAACCCGCTGAGTTTCTTGCCGGATCTTCTCAGTTGAGGTCTTGTTCCGATCTGGTGGTAGTGTAAAAAAAATGTAACTGACTATTTGTAAGTGTCCCCATAGGCCTATTCAAAATAAAGACATTTGACGACCCGCGTGGCGCAGCGGTTAACGTACCGGTCTGACACGCAGTGGGTCCCGGGTTCGATTTCCGGCCAGACAGTTATCTGAATGATGAGTTTAGATTCTTATTCTGGGTCTGGGTGTTTGTGTATTCGTCTTTGTGTGTGTCCATGGCACCCACGACACGGGAGAAAATCCTACTGTGGGGCTATGAGTGTAGAAAGCGTTTTTTTTTTATTTAATTTCATTGGATGTTAGGTAGTCACTGCACTCCAAAAAAACCTTTAATAGAATACAAATACAAGTAACGAGAGACCTTTTCATAGATCCAAATAAAATTAAGTATCAAAATCTTTATTGTTATTCCATCGCATTTTACGACAGCATTTTTAATTTTATCGGCCATTTTCATAAACCCTTTAATTTTAGGGGCCGAATTCCTTATTTACAGGTCATTTATTTGAGATTTAGGTTCGATATGCGGTAATAAACGGAAATAGGCAATTTTAGTACCTACACGCAATAACTCATGTTCCCCTGACGGTTTTATGTTAGGGGTATATATTAAGACCTCATATACTCATATGATAGAGCAGTGATAGCCTAATGGTTGAAACTTGCCCTCTCGATCGGGAGGTCCGAGGTTCAAACCCAGGCACGCACCAATGATTTATGTGCGTCTTAGGAATTAATTATCACTGCTTTTCGGCGAAGGAAAACATCGTGAGGAAACCTACACACCCGAGAGTTCTTAAAAAAAAAAGTTCTCGGAGGTGTGTGAAGTCCACCAATTCGCACTTGGCCAGCACGGTGGACTATGGCCTAAACTCTCTCATTCTGGGAGAAGACCCGTGCCCAGCAGTGGGCCAATATGGGTTGATGCGAATACTCATATAGTATACCAGGTGGTAGAACAAATGTCCCTGTAGTTAGATCCAAATAGGGCTACAGTATCCCTAGTGCAATAACTAACGTACCTATTACTTACGTGAAGCATTCCTTGCGTTTTGTTGGAAGGGTGTCGTTGCCGGCACACCTTTATATGAGGCGACCATCTTAGTCCTCGGGAGCAGCAACCCATCTGTGATTGACTTCAGATAGAACCCATGTTCTATGTGAAGTTGCTTACAGATGTCTTTGGGCGGCGGTGACCACTTACTATCAGGTGGACTGCATGATCGTTTTCTACTTTATTATTATAAAAATAAAACTAAAAGGTGATAGAACCAGGGTAGTTCGACCGGAGAGGTACCACCTCTGCACCTGTTTCGAGCGTGAAGCAGTTCTTGCGTTTCGATGGAAGGGTGTGGTTGCCGGCTCACTTTTACATGAGGCGACCATCTTAGTCCTCGGGAGTAGGCATTTGTCAATGACTTCAGCTATAACCCCTGTTCTTTATGATTTGCTTACAGATGTCCATGGGCGGCAGTGACTGCTTACCCTCAAATGGACTGTACGTGCGTTTGCTACATCAATGGGATAAAAATAAAAAATAAAATTAGAATATAGGAGCTGGATATAACAACAGCTGTGAGTACTAATAACAAGATTTGAACATTGAAGCCCTGTTCTCTAGGGAGAAACCTTCAAAAGGTAGCGACACCGTAGGAGCGACGCAGTGTTATGTGGGACTCTTACCCCACTATAAAAAAGTTAAAATATATTAGCTGGATATAATAATAGCTGTAAATACTTTTAACAAGATTTGAACTTTGCACCCCTAGTGACATCAGTATTTCGCCCCCACTGTTTTCGTGGAAAGGATAGGGTTTCTAGAATTTCCCTTAGAATTCAGTTTTCTTTAGGATTTTCCAGGGAATAATATTTTTTTATCTTGGCGATCTTTTTTCTGAAGCATCATTTTAAGAAAACATATTATAATGTTAACTTACGTAGTTTTTTTTCGGTTTTATGCGTCGATTTTTTTGTTGAATAACCAATATTTTACGTGACTTACTTTTTATTTTTTATGCCTGTGTCTTCGAAACGCTCAGACTATTCTATATAGCATGGTAGTAGCAAACAGCCGTCCCTGTAGCTTCGGGGTCAGAATAGGGCTACGGTATCCCCTGCCTGTCGTAAGAGGCCACTAAAAGGGGCTTCCGGGGTTGCAGACGGCTAGAGTGGGAGCTCGAACCGTTCGGTCAGGCAATCCCGGGAAGGACGGCGGTATGTGTGGTCGCATACCGTCGTAAAGACTAGACGGAGCGGTGGGCCCAGCCGCCCATCTGAGAGGAGCCCGATGGGGCAGCGCGCTCGCTTTCGAGATCCCGGAGTCCTCCTTTTCAGCGCCGAGGACGGCCACCGGGGGGGGGGGGGGGTTAGTGCGGTAAAAATCCCACATAACCCTGCGTCGCTCCCACGGCGTCGGGTACCTTTTGAAGGTTTCCCCCTCGAAAACAAAAAAGAAAGTAGCAAACAGCAGTCACACGAATGGTAAGTAGCTAATGTCGCCTGAAAATATCTTTACTCACCTCCAATAAGATCCGTCTAACTTGAGGGTAGCCACAAATATGTTGCTACCTACATCAGTGGTCTGAGTTGGAACGCTTCGGATAAATGGTGGTGGTGGTGTGAAGGTGGTAGAACCAGTATAGTTCGACCGGGGAAGTACTACCGCCACACCTATATCTAGCGTGAAGCATTTCTTGCGATGGAAGGGTGAGGTTGCCGGCACACTTTCAAATGGGGCGACCATCATAGTCTTCGGGAGTAGCGAGTGATTGACTTCAGATGGAACCCATTTTCTGCATGAAATTGATTACAGATGTCCATGGACGGCAGTAACGACCTACCATCAGGTGGACTGCATGCTCGTTTGCTTCAGTCAAATAAAAAAAAGCTGCTAGAAGAAAAGGGAGGGTAATTGCACAGGAAGGTGCTACTGCCCTTCCTTTAGATTGAACACCTTCTGAATGTGGTGACCATAATCAACATCGCTAGTCAACAGATACGTAGATTTATCGAATTTTCGAGAATTTTCTGGAAGTTTTTACACGATCGTGGCCTTCGTTGTTAAGGAAAACCGTAGTTAATTTTTAACATACACATAGAAAAATCATAGGCTAAGGCCAAAGTTTAAACTTAGGATTCAAATTTTAGACTCTTCACATTAAAGTACGTGTGTATGTATGTATGTAACAACAATAACAAAATTACAAGAACCATTTCCTATTCGTCTGCGTCCCATTTGCATGTTAGTGCGATCCCACTCGGCAAGACATGAATGGGTGCAATCAGGCATCTTGTGAAATGACGGGAACTAACCAGGGATTACAGCTAAGATCTTAAATGCAGATGCATATTTCATAAAGAGACTAAAGCACGTAGAATCTAACACTTATTAATACACATTTAACGCTACAAAATATAAATTTGAAATTTATTTTTACGTGTCTTACGCTTTCATGCCCTAACTACTAAACCTATTATTACTATTATCTGAAGTCAATCACAGATGCGTCGCTACGCCCGAGTACTATGATGGTCGCCTCATATAAAAGTGTACCGGCAACCACACCCTTCTATCGAAACGCAAGAAATGAACGCTAGAAAAAATCTATTAATAATTACAAAATATTAATTCATTCGGTGAATCAAATAAATCTGAAAGTATATACCTATAATAGAACTTGTTTTACCTGATTAAAGTAGCAAACGAGCATGTAATTCGCCTGACGGTAAGTGTCACAGGCGCCCTGGTAAGCAAGTTGCTTGCAGATGACAAGGGCTGGACTACATAATCGTTTGCTATTTGAATTGTAGAATAAACGCGTATGCTACCGTGGAACATAATATAGTTAGTAGAATATTCTACATTGGACGTTTGAAATTTAATATGCGTGTAAAGCAAATATGACTAGTTGACTCGGCGAAATACGTTCCGCCTAAAAGTCAAAAATCTAAAATTATCAGTGTTCCTCCACTATATTATGCATGCATTATACATTAAAAGCCCCCTCTAGAATCGTTCTATCTATTGAAAAAAATCATTAAAATCCGTAGCGCAGTTTTAAAGATTTAAGCATACATAGGGACAGACAGCGGGAAGCGACTTTGTTTTGTTATATATAGTGAAGTAGCAAAATAGCGGGTGGACTGCATCACCCGATAGTAAGTGGAAACTGCCGTCCATGGACATCTGTGAGCAAATTCATACGGAACCAAAGTTCTATTTAAAGTCAATCACAGATGCGTTGCTACTCCTGAGGACTTAGATGATCGCCTCATATAAATGTGAGTCAAATAAAGACATTACATTTCATTTTCCTTTGTCTTATAACAGTTAATTAACTACTATATGCTCAGTATTGAAGAAAGTGATTAAAAACAAAGTGCTTAGACATTTAAATGACTTTAGACTTCTTTTCTTTCATACATTTACCTACGACACTCGAGACAGAATAATCTTAAGAGTTTTGTTTGAGAAAGCGTTATTTCTGCTTTTTTTTCTTTCTTCACGAGACATTCTAAAATAGCCCTCAAGGGCAGTGTTTAAGTGGCCAGTCTCAAATGGCACTTCAATTTAATTTGAAGATGATTTCAGATAAATTGTGTATATTCATTTCCTATTACAGCTGTAAACTGTGAGTCAAACAAGCTGTACCGCTTTTGTTTTCGAGCGGAAACCTTCAAATGGTACCCGACACCGTGTAAGCGACGTAGGATTATGTGATATTTTTACCGCACTAAAACACTCCTGGTGACTGTCCTCGGTGTAATCAGGAGGACTTCGAAATCTCCAAAGGAACACAATCGGAGTCCACTAAGCACTTTGCCCCATCTGGCTCCTCCTACATGAGCGTCTGGGCCCACCATTCCGTCTGGTCTTTACGACGACATGCGACCAAGTATACCGGCGTCCTTGATTACCTGCCCCCTTTTAGTCGCCTCTTACGACAGGCAGGAAATACCGTAGTCCTATTCTGATCCCAGAATTACAGGGACGACTTGTAAACCCCTAGTAAGAGTTTATGTATCCTCTAAGAAAATATTATCCTTTAAGAAAATACATTCCACGCCTACATTTTCGTGACGACCCGCGTGGTGGAGCGGTTACCGTACCGGTCTAACGCTCAATGGGTTCCGGGTTCGATTCCCGGCCAGACAGGTATCTGAATGATTAGTTTAGATTCATGTTCTGGGTCTGGGTGTCTGTGTATTCGTCTTATGTGTGTCCATGGTACTCACGACACTGCAGAAAATCCTAGTTAGGGGCTATGAGTGTAGAAAACGTGTTTTTTTTCCGGTCATAACTTGCAATGTACTTTGAAACGATGAACGAAAACTGTACTAGCACTGATATCACCATAGATAAGTGGTCGCTGCCACCCATGGACATCAGTGAGCAACTTCATAAAGATCAGGGGCTCTATCTGAGTCTCAGATGCGTCGCTCCCCCCGATGACTAAGATGTTCGCCTCATATAAAAGTGAACCGGCATCTCCACCCTTCCATCGAAACGCAAAAACTGCTTCACGCTAGAAATAGGTGTGGCGGTGGTACCTCCCAGATCTTACGCATCGCCGGCTGCGAAGCAAGCTTTGCTTCTCTTAAAAAAGCCCTACTTCATTACAATTTAATAAGACCCTATTAAAAATAACATAATCCACTTTTAACTTTAAAGAAAAGAGTAAGTGGTCATTCAAATAAATTATTCAGCAAATTGTTGTAAAGCACTTCTCTTAGATTGTAATCTAGAGGTTTTTGTCAGAAAAATAACTTGTTCTTAAGCACGATCGCACCTGATTGAAACGATAATAAACCAAAGCTGTTTGTTTCATGTAATATGTATATAAATATGTATAAACAGCCATTGTGAAGTAGCAAAAGTAAAAACTTTTGACAGTTACATTTTTTATTTTTAATTAAATTTTAAAGGTGGTAGAACCAGTTTAGTTCGAATTTTCCCGGGAGAACTACACTGGTTCAAACAAATGTCGAACTACACTGGTTCTACCAGAAATAGGTGTGGCGGTGGTCTTGTGCGAGATGGAAAAGTGTGGTTTCCGGCACACTTTTATATGAGGCGACCATCATAGTCCTCGGGAGTAGCAACGCATCTGTGATTGACTTCAGATGGAACCCATTTTCTGTACGAAGTTAATTACAGATGTCCATGGGCAGCAGTGACCACTTCCCATCAGGTGGACTGCATGCTCGTTTGCTACTTCAGCCATATAAAAAAACGACAACGTTACTATGTAACTCTATCTTTTTTATACGTACGTAACGTGACGTAAACTACGTTACACGGTTTCTTTATTTTATTATAAAACTACTAATTCCTTGGTTACGAGTAGAATGCTAAATGTACAGCTACAAATATAATAAGAGGGCCTTTTTCCTGTCACGCCCGCATGTTTCACCATCTCACGTGAATAAACTTATTAAATTTTCTTTGCCAACCCCTTGTGTGCGGAATGTGTGCGGAATGCATGACAAGAAGATATTTTTTTAAACTGATGTGGCAAATATATACAGTTTACTTGATAAAAAATAGTCCAAATATGGATTGAACTCAACTAAAAATCCATTGCTACTCTTATGAGCCAAGACTCGATTTTAAATTTTCTATTAACACTGCTGCAATTTAAAGTTTAGCAGAAGTAGATTTTTTTTTCTCACTTAAAAATACAATAACGCATACACTTATGTATATAAGGACCGTTTTCACCTTAATTTTACGATACAATAGGAGTACATATAATAATAACTAACCAAAGAAATACAAAAAGAGTTACCTACTAGTCAGGTTAACTTTGAATAATATCAAACTTAAATTTTAATTTTATTTGTTACTAGCAGAATCGACGCGACTTCGTTCGCGCAGACTATAATGTAATCTATCCAACCAATATACATTAGAGCACTACACTTGGACATTTTTTATTCTATTATCAATGGGTACTACAGCGCATGCAACGAAAAAAAAAATTGACGGTGCCTTCGATTTAACCGTATAATACATGCATAATATAGTGGAGAAACAGTGTTAATTTTAGAATTTTAGATTTTCTGACTTATAGGCGTGACGAAGTTTCGTCCCTGTAGTTCCGGGATCAGAATAGAGCTACAGTAAGTGGGATACCTTTTGAAGGTTTCCCCCTCGAAAAAAATAAAAAAATAAAAATAAAGGCGTAACGAAGTTTGCCGGGTCAGCTTGTTCTATATAAGTGTATGATTATAGTGATAACATACATAAAAAAACCTGCTACGTAAAGCCTGAACCTAAAAATAGCCATAATAATCATATTATCACGGTAAATCTGGAAAAAATAGCAACAGGCAAGAAATATCGTACCTACTAGTGATGTAATGAACGACACTATTTCACCATTCGCGAATGCAAATGCAAATGCCGACATTCGCGAATGCAAATCCGTTTTTTTAATTTGACGTCAACATGGGCGCTGCTATGGGAGTAGTGTATGGGGAGATTAATCTGCAGTTCGACTAAATCTTTATATTAATACGTGAAGCAAAAACTTGTGAAGCATTTTTAAGTAACATGCCGCGGACGGGTTAGTATACAATTTTCCACGGTTATATTTTTTCCAATAAAGCTTAAAACATTCATAAAATCAATTAAAACACATTAAACACACTACCGTGCATTTGTCACTAACACATAAATCCGTTTTTTTTATTTGACGTCAACATGGGCGCGGCAAACTTGTGATTCGTTTTTAAGATACTTTCCGCAGGCGGAGGAGTACGAAATTACGCACGGTTATAGTTGATGTAGAGAAGGATTGTGCAATATTTTTTTCAACTAACGCATAGAATCTATATATTAATACGTGAAGCAAGAACTTGCGAAGCATTTTTAAGTAATGTGCCGCAGACGGATTAGTATGAAATTTTCCACGGTTATAGTGGACGTAGAGAAGGAGTGCAGAATGCTAATATTTTTTTCAAATAATGCATGAGACATACATAAAATCATCTAAAAACACTTTACACTCTCTACCTTGCATTTGACACAATATATAATAAACGAAATGGAACATTCAATGTCTTACTATGAAAACATAACGTCAGAAATGTCAGATGTCTTTTTCAAAATACCCGCTATTGCTTTTAAATGCAGCTTAACCTCTTTTACCTTTAACGGGTGCGTTCAAAATAACGTGAACATTATTACGATTTATTTAAAGTAGAGAAATAACTAAACTAAATAACTAAATAACTAAAATAACTAAACTTCATAAGTTTAGTTTTTTAATTTAAATTACGGTCGAATTTTGACCGTTGCGACGGGTATGTAGTTTGTATAGATTTTCCAAACTGCAGTTCTATATTCGCCAAATATTTGCGCAATTCTTAGGAATAAATATGTGTAAAAACATGCGAATTTTCGCGAATGCAAATGCGAATGGACAATAAAAAGTTTAGTCTTTTAATTAAATTACTGTCGAATTTCGACCGCTG
Organism: Spicauda simplicius; assembly: GCA_949699795.1. Taxonomy (NCBI): domain Eukaryota; kingdom Metazoa; phylum Arthropoda; class Insecta; order Lepidoptera; family Hesperiidae; genus Spicauda; species Spicauda simplicius. The sequence goes on from OX453079.1 coordinate 14,619,472, forward strand.
CGACGAGTATGTAGATTGTATAGATTTGCCAAACTGCAGTACTATATTCGCATTTGCGCAATTCTTACGAATGCGTGTGCAAAAACATGCGAATCTCTGCGAATGCAAATGCGAATACTCGTTACATCACTACACATTCGTGCAAAGGGCCAGCCCTGAAGAGCCGAGCGCTGCGGACTTAATTACCTCAGGGGCCTTCCACTTTTATGGGGTCACAAAATTATCATTTTCACTTTTTTACGCTACGATATTATCATATTCTTTCGATTCGAGCGTGAAATTACTTGTATTTTTATCAGCGTTATAAATGTAATGAAAATTGCGTTAACTTCGAACGATAATGTTGTTATTAATATTAATGTTTTTTTCCAACTGCGTGAGAGGGAGGGTAATGTTTTTCGAGCGTTTACTATGTCTGTCTATTTCTTTGGCACCAAGACTTTTTTGTTGTCTTAGTAATATGGATGTCACATAAAAGGAAATAGACCATTATAAATTGTTATAATACTTACAGTTAAAAAAACGTGCGGCACTTGGGGACTGTCCCGCTAAAACTATGGCATAGGCATGTTTATCAACTTATGCAATTATAATTATTTATTTATTTATGCGGTATTTTTTTCTTTCATGTAGGTATAGTAAAGTGTTTTTATTTGATACTATATACTTTTTCAGAAACAGCTGCTTAAATATTCGTCCGATTTCCGAGCAGCTCGTCTCGATCCGTGCGAGCATCGTACTGTCGTACCATATACATACCATACACGTTAACCGACCTCTCGGCCGCGCTACATGGTATGCAGAGTAGCGGGTGTTAGGTTTTTTAGTTACGGAATTTCTCGTTTTGGTCGCCGCGCTCAAAGCCTGCGACAAAAGTTATGCAATAGCTTAATAATAAGTGGCGAGCATCAGTGTAATATTTTGTTTTTAAAACGGGTTTTATTTAAGCTATTATTAGAAATCCGACTATTGTTTCTCTAGTTTTCATAATAATATCTTGTTTATTAGACAGATATCATAAATGTAGTCCACCATCAGCTTAGGATAGAGGTATTTAACTGAGCCCAGCCACAGATGCGTTGGTGTCTGAGGACTTAATCGAAATCCGTAATATAAATGTTAATTTGCCATACACTTCAAACTAAAACAGAGTAGCGCGTAACACTGCTATAAAGCAAAATAAGGCTTTATTTACCCGACTATGTATGTTAGTGAAAACTGTATTAATTTAAACAAAATCTATATTGCCACAACTAAGGATGACGTTCCATCCACACCAACTGGACTCGTGGCGGTCCTCCACGGTTCGGTTTGCACGCTCGTTTTTGCCACGGACGTGCAAGTTGTGGAATGACCTTCCTCCTGAGGTATTCCCGGAGTGCTATGACATGGGGCTCTTCAAGAAAGGTGCGAAAAGAGCTCTCCTTCAAAGCCGGCGATGCATTGGCGACTTCTCTGGCGTTGCAAATGTCCACGGGCGACGGTGACTACTTTCCATCAGATAGCCTGTCTGCCTTATCGTTAGGTTAAAGTACAAAAACAAAACTATCTATAGGGTTCAGCAGTTCTTGCGTTGCGTTGGAAAGGTGTGGTTGCCGGCACACTTTTATATAAGGCGACCATCTGAAACTTCGAGGATAGCAACGCATCTGTGATTGACTTCAAATTGAACCCTTGTTCCATATGAAGCTGTTTAAACGTGTCCATAGGCGGCAGTGACCACTTTTTTTTTTCTTTTTTTTTATACGTAAACCTAACGATAAGGCAGACGGGCTACCCGATGGAAAGTAGTCACCGTCGCCTATGGACACTTGCAACACCAGAGGAGTCGCCAATGCATCGCCGGCTTTGAAGGAGAGCTCTTTTCGCACCTTTTTTGAAGAGCCCCATGTCATAACGCCCCGGGAATACCTCAAAAGGAAGCTCGTTCCACATCTTGCACGTCCGTGGCAGAAACGAGCGTGCAAACCGAACCGTGGAGGACCGCCACGGGTCCAGTTGATGTGGATGGAACCTCATCCTTCGGCGAGTGGTGCGGTGGAGGAAAGGTGACGTAGGCACCAGGTCAAAAAGTTCCTCGGAGCACTCACCATTATAAAGCCGGTAGAACACGCAGAGGGAGCCTATGTCCCTCCGTAGACTCAAGGGTTCTAACCGTTCGGTGATCCGTGGGTCGTTGACGATTCGGATCGCGCGTTTCTGGACGGAGTCAAATGGGTTAAGTTGGTATTGGGGCGCCCCTGCCCAGAGATGCGAGCAGTACTCCATGTGGGGTCTCACTTGTGCTTTATAAAGCAGGAAGAGATGCCCCGCAGTGAAGTACCGCTTGGCCCTGTTCAGAACGCCCAACTTTTTGGATGCCAACTTGGCTTTGCCTTCCAAATCACTCCGAAACTGCACATCACACGAGATGTCAACGCCCAGGATCCCCACGCTTTTGTCAACGGTGAGAGAGGTCCCTTGGAATTTTGGCGCCATGACAAATGGGGCTTTTTTAGCGGAAAACGCGCAGACTTGTGTTTTCGTGGGGTTGAACTCAACTAAGTTAAGTCGACCCCATTCTGAGACCCGCTCCAGAGAGTACTCGATTTCAGACACAAGTCGGATTCTGCTTTCCTGCACGAGTATCCGAGAGGTGTTTGCATGGCCTGTGTACAAAGCGTCCCCTGTGCTGTCATCTGCATAGCAATGCATGCTACCGATTTGTACCACTTACCATCTGGTGGACTTTATGCTACTTCAATTTTATAATAAAATCAAAATACGTGATAATAGGGATAATTAGTAAGATTTGAGTATTTTCCTCAATATTGTATTATCAAATTTTAACACGCTCATAACAGGAAACCTTACATTAGCTTTCACTTGATCTAGTCTGTTAACTAGTTCCCAATTAGGTTATCAAATATCTGAAATACTTAGCATTTGAGTGTTTTCTTTGAAGCCAGAAACTTGATAGTTTGGTTAGTAAGCGCTCAAAATTACATGATTTAATTATATCAAGACCGACCATATTTAGTTTGAAGAGTTAGGAGTATTTGGGTACCCGCGTGGCAAAGCAATCACCATTCTGCTGTATAGAGGTTCCGGGTTTGATTCCAGGACAGATATATAAATAGTTACTTTATTTTTCTGTTTTTGGTTTGCGTTCTATATTCGGCTGTGGGTTTCAATGACACCCACGACACAGGTAAAGATCGTAGAGGCAATAAGTGTAGAAAGTGTTATGAGGTGTTTAAAGATAGTTCCAGGCGCAGTAGAGTACGCCCTGTAGTTCCGGGATCAGAATAGGGCTACGGCATCCCCTGCCTGTCGTAAGAGGCGTCAAAAAAGAGCTTCCGGGGTTGCAGACGGCTAGAGTGGGAGCTCGAACCGTTCGGTCAGGCAATCCCGGGAAGGACGGCGGTATGTGTGGTCACATACCATCGTAAAGATTAGACGGAGCGGTGGGCCCAGCCGCCCACCTGGGAGGAGCCCGATGGGGCAACGCGCTCGGAGGATTCCGGTTGAAGTCATTTCGAGATCCCGGAGTCCTCCTTTTTAGCGCCGAGGACGGCCACCGGAGGGGTTTTAGTGCGGTAAAAATCCCACATAACCCTGCGTCGCTCCCACGGCGTCGGGTACATTTTGAAGGTTTCCCCTTCGAAAACAAAAAAAAGGCGCAGTAGAGTATTTGATCAACCTCAGCTTGAACAAGACCGTTCAAGTCAGGAGGACTTTCTGCCCGCTCGATACCCGAACTTATCATCGACATTATTTTATTTAAATGTATAGTTATACAAGCATTAGAAGTAATTTATAATCTTTTATTACGCAACTAGTTGACCCGGCGAACTTCATTCCGCCTAAAAGTAAAAATCTAAAATAATCAGCGTTTATCCATTATATTATACATGTATTATATATAGAAACCTTCCTTTTGAATCACTCTATCTGTTAAAAAAACTGCATCAAAATCCGTAGTTTTAAAGATCTAAGCATACATAGGGACAGACAACGAGAAGCTACTTTATTTATACTATGTGAATCTAAGTTGTAACTTTGTTAAATATTGTTACCTTCCTTTAAAATTATTTTATAAGATGTTCTTCAAAGTTCAAAGCGATTCATCTTATTCACTGTAACCACTTAGCGGCAAGTGGCCTGGATACTCATGTCACTTGTGGTGAATTATGGTAAAAAGCTTTCATAACGTTGATATGTACCAAGGGAACTATGTTTTGTATTTTTTTCGTTTGTATCACCTTTACTTTATATTTTAAATTTTTACATAAAAAAAAATATGTTAAAATTTTAATATGTCAAACAATGTCTTTTTTATTATTTATGTACATTTTGTATCAATTAATTAAAGAGTTAGTATTTTTTAATATTTTGTCTCACCTAAAAGTATATAGAATATCTGACGCGCGTACACAAACACATTATACATTTTATATTTAATCCTGGTAATAAGAATATTAAATAGTTTTTAATAACTATGAAATATTATAATCTTTATCATATTCAATAACTAGGTATAATTTTTACACATATTTTGACACACTAACACGCACATACTTACTCGCACACACATACACTTATTATTGAAATATTTAAAATTTACCTCCTTTTAAAATTGTTTTATAAAATGTTCTTCAAAGTTCAAAGCGATTCATCTTATTCACTGTAACCACTTAGCGGCAAGTGGCCTGGATACTCATGTCACTTGTGTAGAATTATAGTAAAAGGCTTTCATAACGTGGCTCTAAGAAAATATATTCTTTTCCATTTGCAAAACATTTAATTTTGAGGCTTCTTAATTCAGACATGACCTCTGTTTATAATGGTTGGTTTCTTTTTTAGTATTGTTGTATTGTTAACTCTAAAGTGACAATAAATTTAATATTTTGTCTCGTCTAAGAAGTTTGACTTCTAATACAAGTAGACAAATACTCGTTCTTTTATGCGGGCATTAGTGGTTAACGATATGATATATGTGGGCGCGACACCGCGTATTTATGAAAACACGTCGGAGAAAATAATTATTTTAGTTAGTTTAAAGATCGAAAATTGTTTGTTTTTTAAATTAGCAATATTTAGTGATTTTACCAATTGTAATTAAGTGTACCCTTCATAAATTTGTTATTGTCACCTCACCAAACATTGTTATAAAAAGGCGAGCGCCTGTCGGTAGAAAGAGATTCTTGTTTAACCGTCGAAGCGATCGGACCTCCTCAATTGTGAATAAATCGAAGAAGTTTATTCCTGTGTTTTATTTGAAATCATCAAGAATGAAAATAATGAAGACACCTCGACCATCCTGACGTCACATTTCACCTATCACTTTGTTATATATCAATATATATATTGATATATATATATATATATATATATGTATATATTTATATCAAGAGAAATACATTTTATTCTTCATAACATTTAAAAAATTAACATATTACGCTCTAACATACATCCAAATACATACAGTTGTTAGAAAAGGTGCATTCATATTTTTGCAATACTTTACATTTTCTTTGGCAACACTGGCTGTCAATGTGTTCAATCTACCTCTCTGTTATTTTCAATTGCTACATATATAACACACTTTATATTTAAAAATCATATATATTTACCTCCCTTTAAACTGTTTTATAAAACAAAAGCGATTCATCTTATTCACTGTAACTTAGCGCCGAGTGGCCTGGACTCATGCCACTTGTGTAGAATTATAGTAAAAAGCTTAGAAAAGGTAGCTATATTACTAGCAATCTATATTTTCCAGGTTATTGTATCAGCAGTGGCTTTACTCACATCACCTTCGATAAACAATCTTTAATAGTTTTACGCTTATATAATTATTTTCTATTACTAGTCACTAGTTATGGCATTGGTCGAAATTCGACCGTGATTCAACTTAAAAACGGAACTTGACATTAACCTACGTAATACGAATATTTCTCATAGTTCAATTAAATCATATTATTTTTTGGGTAAATTAAAAAGACCAAAAAGGCAAAAAGACGAAGAAAAAAACGGGTATTTGGACAAAGACATCTGACATTTTATATTATGTTTCCGTAGTAACAAATTAATAATATTTTTATTTCGTTTATTATATACGTGTTTAATGCATGGTAGTGTGCATAATGTGGTTTTAGGTGATTTTATGACGTCCCTGTAGCCTCGGGGTCAGAATAGGGCTACGGTATCCCCTGCCTGTCGTAAGAGGCGACTAAAAGGGGCTTCCGGGGTTGCAGACGGCTAGAGTGGGAGCTCGAACCGTTCGGTCAGGCAATCCCGGGAAGGACGGCGGTATGTGTGGTCGCATACCGTCGTAAAGACTAGATGGAGCGGTGGGCCCAGCCGCCCATCTGGGAGGAGCCCGATGGGGCAGCGTGCTCGAAGGATTCCGGTTGAAGTCGTTTCGAGATCCCGGAGTCCTCCTTTTTAGCGCCGAGGACGGCCACCGGGGGGTTTTAGTGCGGTAAAAATCCCACATAACCCTGCGTCGCTCCCACGGCGTCGGGTCCCTCTTGAAGGTTTCCCCCTCGAAAACAAAAAAAAAGGTGATTTTATGAATGTTTTTTGCATTATTTGAAAAAAATATTATCATTTTATTCTACTTCGCTACATAAACCATAACCATGCTTAATTTCATACTCTTCCGTCCGCGACGAAGTTTCTTAAAAATTGATCCCAAGTTTTTTCTTCACGTATTAATATCTTCTAACTTCTTCTTAATAAAAATGTTTATCTATATGTCCTCTATAGAATCATAAATTATTAATTTGATCATGTGATGATCTTTAGCAAAGTTGTTATTCATGAGCTCGCGAAGGTTTCTGGTGTATTTTTTTGTGATGGCGTAGCGACGCGCAGGATACAGCTAGTATAGATATAAAAGAAGTCAACGAGATCGAATTCCAGCCAATGATAAGTGACATTTGTAATTAATCCTAGATAATATTAGTCTTACTAGAGGTGGATTTAGACGCGAGAATACCCTTAGGAGTAGCTTTGAAATTACTCGGATAAGTATGTTTCGCCTGCCTCTTCAGACCATGATATAACAATGCTTAATACTGCTATTACATCCATCCATCTACGAGCTTCAAGGTGGTAGAACTAGCGTAGTTCGACCGCGGAAGTACCACTGCCACACCTATTTCTAGTGTGAAGCTTTTTTTGCGTTTCGATAGTTGGGTGTGGTGTCCGGCACACTTTTATATGAGACGACCATTTTAAAGTAGCAACGCATCTGTGACTTCAGATGGAACCCATGTTCTGTATGTAGTTGATTACAGAAATCCGTGGGTGGCAGTGGCCACTTACCATCAGGTGGACTGTATGCTCGTTTGCTATTTCAATGAGTTAAAAAAATCTCTACTGGACATGGTGTGGACTGCCTCCCCATAATATTGCCACTTTAATCGGTCCCGTGTTCTCTGAATCCTTGTAATTTCCTGCTGTCTTTTTCAAGTTATAGGTCCACTCTTCTACTTTTTTTTTTGTTACGGGGAGGAAACCTTCAAAAGGTACACCGAATCTTTGGGAGAGACTCAGGGTTATGTGGTGTTTTTACCCACTAAAACCTCCTCGGTGGCCTTCCTCAGCGCTTGTAGTAGGGGACTCGGAAACTCCAACGGAACGAACCGGTGGCCCCTAGTGCAGTGCCCCTCACGGGCTCATCTCTTGAGGGACGTGTACCATCCCCCTTCATCATCCGGTGCTTACGGCGAGATGCAGCCACACATACCGCCGTCCTTCTCTTCTACTATAATTATTTTTTGAATTCTACCAACTTTTATTTAAACAGTATGATTATGGCGTTATTCATGTCCAAAAGTAAGATAGTATTAGATTAATTTTATCATTAAAATCGTAACACAACGCTGTCAAATTTCTGATCCAAGGCAAAAGTCTTATGAACTTCAAAAAGCTCCTTTCAAAAACTTGTGTTTAACTTGTTGAATAAATCGCAAAAGCGTACCTTTTTGCCAAAGACAATAAATTGCAAAGTCGCCGTTAGAATTCATTTGTGGTGTAAATTAATATTAATTCATTACTGTCAAGGCGCTGAATATTGAATAAATTTAAAGCCGATATTAATTTTGCCTCCAATTTCGTAGACCAATGTCAATTATTATTAACGCGTTTTCTCGCGTATCTTTGCCTGTATTTTGTAAGAAAATACTTAATTTTGTTAAAAATATTAATAAAGAGATTTCCTTCTATAAGGTGCTTTATTTTGGATTACATTACAGACCAAATTGGATTTCTTTAGTGATTACCTAAATAGGCGAACAGGTAATTTTTTTTGCATTTCATGTTTCTTACGCTGCTTCTTCTTCTCTTACCTAACCCATCTATTTAACCTTGCGAAGGTGTAACATTATAGAAGTTTACAAATAAATCTGTAAAGGATCTATTTTTATTAAAAAAATATATATGCTGAGTTATTCTTAGCACATATTTGTATCGATTTAACATTAGTTACTTATGTTTTATTTCAAAAATTCTATGGTGGTATTTGCTACTTGACATCAGATATATTGACTATAATGGATGACACACACATTTATCACTCCCTCTCTTCTCAAGAATGTAGTAAGACTAAGAGACAACCTTAAGAAGAAAGGCGAGCGTCTCTATATGTAACATCAACACCTACTGCAATCCCCTAAATACATGCCAGAATTGAAAAAAAAACGTGCGGCACTCGAGGACTGCCGCGGTAAAGCTATTACATAACATTTTTTATCAACTTATGCAATTAGAATTATTTTTTTAAGCAGTATTTTTCTTTTATATTTCTCACAAACAGCTGCTTACATATTCGTCAGATTTCCGAGCAGCTTGTCTCGATCTGTGCGAACTTCGTACTGTCGTACCATATACATACACGTTGAGCGAACGCTCGGCCGCGCTCCATGGTAGGCGGAGTGGGGGTGTTAGGTTTTTTCCGTTACGGAATTCCTTGATTCGGTCGCCGCGCTCAAAGCCCGCGATAAAAGCTATGAAATCGTTTAAAAATCATTAGTGGAGGTCATTAACGGACCAAAGAATAGTTTGCCAATTATAAAATAGAGTAAAAATACGAAGTATGAATGTCATATGAATATGATTTTGATTTTACAAACTGACAAATCAATCCTATATATTAATAAAAATATTAATATTCGTTCCCTCATTACTTTCTTTCGTTTACTCAAGATGTACGCCATCTTGGAAATTAATATTGGTTTAATCTATTATTGGTTTAAGAGGTCCCTCTTGAGGTATCTGTGAGGTCTTATTTTTGATGTATTTTTATACAGTCCACGTTTATTATTTCAGATTCCGAAAAGTTTTATGTATGGCTATGTTCATTCTCTCTTACATTTACATGACTTTTACTTTTGTTAGGTGGTAGAACCAGTGTAGTTCGACCGGGGAAGGTACCGCCGCCACACCTATTTCTGGCGTGAAGCATTTCTTGCATTTCGATGGAAGGGTGTGGTTGCCGACACTCTTTTATATGAGGCGACCATCTCAGTCCTCGGCCGTAGCAACGCATCAGTGTTTGACTTCAGATAGAACCTATGTTCTATATGAAGTTACTTACACATGTCCATGGGCCGCAGTGACCACTTACCATCAGGTGGACTGCATGCTCGTTTGCCACTTCAATTAGAGGTGAGTTGCATTTCCCGTGGAGTGAAATGACAGTCTCATACAAAAAGTAAGCCGGCTCTTACACTCTTTTACCGAATTGCAAGGATTGCTTTACGCAAAAAACAAGGTTAGCGGTGCTACCTCTTTGATCGAGCCATACTATTTCTTCTTCTCGTCAATCCATTATTGCCCTACTGCTGGCCCGTGCCCAGCTCTCAGAATGAGAGAGTTTAGGCCATATTTCTCCGCGCTGGCTAAGTGCGAATTGATGGACTTCACACACCTCGGAAGACTTTTTTTTAAGAACTCTCGGGTGAGTAGGTTTCCTCACGATGTTTTCTTTCACCTAAAACAGTTACAATTAATTTCTAATGCGCACATAATTTTAGAAAAATCAGTGGTGTGTGCCTGGGTTTGAAACTCGGACCTCCCGATCGAGAGGGCAAGTTTTAACCATTAGGCTATCACTGCTCTATTAGGCTATACTATACTATTTCTCCACCAATTCGCACTGTCCACCAATGAGAACTAGACCAGCGCGGTGGACTATGGCCTATAATTTTCTCATTCTGAGAGAAGACCCGTGCCCAGCAGTGGGGCAATAATGGGTTGATGACGACGACGATACTATTTCTTACCACCGTGCAAATAATTATGGCCCATCTTTTGAATTACATGACTTTAATAACTCACAAGCTTAGAGAAAATAAGTCTTGGACATTAATTGTAGGAGACAAAAGTTTATCCCAATTTTGTTTGTAATCCACTCCTGTCCACGAAAGTATTTCAATATTTTGACAATTCCATTTATTTACAAACAGACCCAGAGAAAACATTTAAAAGATTTTTTTCTTCTAAAGATTTCCTGCAAAATGACTTAAGTTGTTAAGTAAGTAATCGCCAACTTTTGTTACGTTAAATGGCCTTCTCTTTTATTAAAAAAATCCAAAATACAAAACACGAGCACGCTTAGCAGCTACTTAAGAATTTACGAAGAAATCTCCCGAAGTTTTCGAGTTTTGAGTAATTCTCAACAACAATAGGTCATTAATGTATTAAAAGTTTATCATATTTCTTTTCGCAAACGTGCTTTTCCATTATTATTAGATATATACTTAATAGGCTATTTAAGAAACTTCGTAATGAAATGAAATGACATTATTTTTGTACAGGCCTACGGGAGCACTTACAAATTGTCAGTTATATTTTTTTTCTTACACTACCACCGGATCGGAATACGACCTCAACTGAGAAGATCCGGCAAGAAACTCAGCAGGTTTGTCGTTTTTGTTATTTTACATCCCATTTTTTTAATATATTTACAATCATATTTTTACATGTTAATAAAAGTTAACT